>OY728156.1:1112735732-1113346626 GCA_963277665.1 Viscum album
TAGGTGCTTCTTCCCACATTCTTAACATGTAGAAAGCTGAATCTTCTTTCCTCCATGGTCTTAATAAAAATCTATTTTTTCTATTATTTGTTTCATTTAAAAACTCATATATATTCTTTTTTTAATCATATATCAGGAAAATTGGTTAGGAATTGTTTCCAACGCTTTTGTCGGGGCGTGCATTCGTCCATGGGGATGCACTGGTTGTTGCCCCACATTCCTGCTTTCCAAAGGTGGTCGACATTCATCACTTATTTAAGGAAATTTCTCCTTGATTGAAATGGGATGATGGTATTTCTGTCTCTACTTCCATGGATTCCTCCTCAGAATTTGTTGCCTAGTTTGGGCCTTCCTTAAAGATTAAGACATTGTTCGTGGAACTCTTCCTGATACCATATCTTTGTAGGTGTTGGTTAATTACACTAATTCTATCTAAAAATTCCAAGGGGTAAAGTTAGGGGAGAAACATTCATTTAGGGGAGTAGTCACATTAGGCATTTCTGGCGTGTCTGGGTGCTAGAACACTAGTACACCTATATTTTCTTCCTATGATAGGGCTTCTTGAGGGTGTAGAAGCCCGAGGCATCCCACATTGAGTGCAGGGAATTTTTTTCCATAGGAATGTCTCCAAGGCTTTCCTCTGCTTCCCATGTTTTTACACGAGGTATGATGTGAGTTTAACATCTAGTAGAGAAGGATAAAATTGATCAGAACATTGATGAGGGAAGATCAGATGGGTACATCTCTCAGAGAAAGCACTTGAAAGGTTTACTATATGGGTGGATCAAGATGCCCAATGAGGATAGATATGAGGTGGTGTGTCCCATAGAGGGAATATATCACAGCATGGAGGATGATCTAGACACCTCAAAGGGTGGATTAGAGGATGATTGGGTCCCGACAAAGGGGAAACCAAGGTTTAACATTGGCTGGGATTAAACCTCATGGAGGCCTCCTACATACCATATATAAAATATAGGGATCAAAACCCACATAGTTCGAGAAGGTGAATCATGGGATCGGGGTGTACACAATAGAAAAAAACTTAAAGATTTGCTGGGGATTATGCATGGTTAGTGGCCCGAGCACTTCAAAGGAGAAATGCGATGAATGTGGATTACACATGGTTAACTTCCCAAATGGATTTCATGATTTCATTGGGATGTGGAGGCCTGAGTGGAATCAGGATGGATATGGATGGAGTGTCGAAGGATGGAATGAGTGGGGATGGAACTGAGAATTGGTGCGAAGGTGACGATGTTGTTCTTGAACCTCGAAGATGTTTCCTACATATCCCCATGGTAGAGAATCAAAGTCCACATTTTTATAGAATGGGGCGATGAGTCACCTAAGGAGATAGCTCTTGAGAATGGAAACATGGATGGGGACCTAAAGGGACTGGAACCAACAGGTTAAGGCATGATCTTCCCAAACACAAAGGCTCAAGGGAGAGAACAGGATGGGATATGGGTGGTGGTCTTGAACCTTAGGGAGGCTTCCTACATATCCCTGTGATAGGGAATCAAAGTACACGTATTTTAGGACTGAGTATGGAATCAGAGTGTACACAAAGGACACCAACCCAATGACATGATGGGGCTTACACGTGGTTGGTATCCCATTATAAGAGAGACACTATTGGTTGGAGGATTATGGATTAAGTATGGGGGATTATGCATGGTTATCTATCCATGAAATGATCTGACACCACTAAATGGTGTACCAAGGATGTGGGTCCTAATAAAGGGGACACCAAAGTTTACTAGTGTTTGGGGTTGATCCTTGGGGAGGCTTCCTACATACCTTGTATGAGGATATAGGGATCAAAACCAATGTATTTTGGACATACAATTTAATATAATGTAGTATGATAGGGGCATATAGTTTATCATCATGCGGGATGAGTAGTGAATCGATGTGAAATGATCGGGATAGAGGGATGATGGGATTGAACCTCAGAGAGGATTCTTACGTACCTTTCTTTAAAGGGAAAAAGATCAAATTCCACATAGTTAAGATGATAGGGGAATGAGGCTTACACACCAAGGAAGAACATAGAGGATGTCAGGTTCAATGCTCACTCTAAGCCCACATGAGTCATGCTCGGTGTGAGAAATAAGAGGTAGAAGTAGACCTGACGATTATGTCACAAAAAGCGCATCCATGAGAGTTTTGTGTGGGGATTATGCAAGGATAGTGTACCAAGTAAGAATGGGAGTTAATCTAGGAGGGAGGACCAATGAGAAAGGAGGGTGTCCAGATGTATGAGGAGGATATGACCGTCATACCTGAAACACCCCATCAGAGGGTTCCAGGGCTTACATAGAGATTTCCTGAGGTGCGCATGGTGATGAATTGAAGAGGGAGAGGGGAGTGAGAGGGCGCTGGTTCCCATCCGCTTCATGGTCCTCTTGGGGCTTGTCACTTATGAGGTGATCACAGTTTAACATCATGTGTTGAGTACGTGGGTGCTCAGAAGTTTAAATTCCTATAGCTCAGACAATTAGTATTCACTCCCTAGACCTAGGACTTATATAAATTATACCAATCCACTCTTGAGGGATGGAAGGAACAAGTAATTCCATGTGGTAATGGGGTTGTGGAGTGATCCATTGGGGGTCTACATTAGCGTGGCTATGAGAAGAAGAAATATATGTTAACATTACTATGTGAAGAAGCATGATAGAAAGTAATGAAACATGAAGAACCACCCAAGGAAATATGAAATAACTTCTTACAAAAATGGAGGGCCACATGAGAGAAGGGTTCGTGAAGAAAGAGGTCTCATAGAGAGGGGCTTCACAAAGCTCAGGGGCTTGCAGAGGTCATGGGATTTCAGAGCACATGGATTCATAGAGCTCATGGGATCACAAAGCATAGGGGCTCATATAGCACATGGCTTCGTAGAGCTCATAGGCTCACAGACCACAAGGATTTGTAGAGCTCACGGGATTGTAGAGAATATGGTATGATAAAGGATGTGACTTCACAAAGAGGATAACTTTGTGAAGCTTAGTGTCCCAACCTAAGCATTGAGTACACATGTTTTTGGAGGGTGCTTCATGAAGCTTGGGTGCTTTGAGATATCATGAGTACCCAAAGGGGTCTCCTTCTTTTGTGATGGCCAATAAGCTTTAGTAAGGGAATCCCTTCTTCAAAAAAGGGGTAGATCCGAGCAAAGGAAAAAGGTTTTCAAAATTCTCATGTACCTCCGATGATTCATTTTCCTGGTTGGTTCATAGAGAAAATAACACTTCACGATTTGGGAATTCAGAAGATGAAAGGTCAGGGTCATGATCCGTTGAAATTAGGGGAGATGGGTATTTATAGGTGCTAGGGGGGGTGTGATGCTCTAATGGTGTGCCGTGAGGTAACATGCTCCCTTACATTGGAGATAGATTTCAACAAGTTTCTTAGAGTCATGAAGTTGACTGTCATCCCCTCTACGGTGCAGAGGCTTCCTTTGTTCCCTCTATAGTGGTCGCAGAGGCTTCCGTTAATTTAGAATGACTCATGGAGATGACCATCTTTCCCCCCATGGTGTGAAGACTTCCATAAAGTTCTTCATAGCCACGTAGTCAGCCATCACTTTTCTCTACAGTAGGTGTAGAGAAGGTCTTGGCTTTGCATCGGCCGTAGTACTGAATGGATTTGAGAGGATGAATCACGAAGCATCCCCTTTGTCACCATTTAGTGTCCTTTTCTTATTTTTTCCAATGCACATATTTTGGGGCCAACAAATTCCCCCCCTTAGAATGGGAGATGAGGAGAAAATGGGGGTTGGATTTCGAGGTTAGATCGCCAAAATTTAGGCAGATCAAAAAGTGGAAATGCGACAAGGGAATGAAATGCGTGGGCTTAGAGCACCACGAATCTTTTCTCAGTGGGGCGCACCATGAAGCTTATCGTGGTGGGGCACTCCAAGAAGCTCAGGGGTCATTGCCTGTAAATAAATGATGAAGAAATCTATTTGTTCATCACATATCTCTAAATATCTATGCTTGAGATCTCGATTTGCAAATCTCCATGTGCTCCACGATCGCTCTTTGTGAATAAGGTTCATTTTTACTATGTTCCGCACAGTGATTCCTTAGACATTGCAATTGTGCAATCCATGAGTTGTGTCTATAATCTCTATAGTAGAACTCTACGGTTGGTCTCTATGATCGAGCTTTGTGATTGAGGTTTGCGATTGATCTATGCAAACTAGAAAAAAAAAATACTAGTCTTAAGACAAAATGGTCAACCAAGAAGCTTCTTGGGGGGGTCCTCATGGATTATTCCTGAAGGAAAGAGATAGTAGATAATCTGGGAATCAAGGAATATATACGAAGCCATTCTGACCATGAATCCCGGGTGGAGCTCCTATTAGAAATCCAAAAGAACTATCCTCTATTAAAGAGACTGCCTCTATATGGATTTAGTTTGAGGGATGAAATTCTCACCCCTGAAGCAAGTAGGGAAGAACCGTCTTACTCATTTAGGAGTACACCATGTTAGTGCTAGTGGTTTAGGGCTGCCGATGGTCATACATCAGAAGACCACACGCCTTTTAATGAAAACTACTTATATAACCATGCCAATAGTGTTAATGGGAAGGTTCTAGAGCCAGATGTATCTCCCCTATAGTACCACACCATCCTCATGGTATCTTTATGGAACCTGTAGAAGGGGTGGATCGATTATTGGGACCTGCTCTAGGGAGAAAATTTTATGGAGGACTGGGCTTGGACTTATTGGGTTTGTGCATCCTGTGAGGAATTTTAGATAGAAATAAAGTGAGTAGGGATGTATGAAGATATGTAGGCCTCATAATTCCACATTTATCATCCAAAACACATGATTTCATAGTTACTGAGCAAGTGGTCATCGAGGAACAACACGTTTCATCATGACCGTGGGGAGGTTGGCATTAGCCTCTGGGACCTTCATAAGATCTCGAGGATTCCAATCCTAGGGGAAATTTATGACATGTTCATCCCCACATGGAACACATGGGAGGATCTAGAGTAGATTTCATGGCTAGAAAAGGCACTGATGGATCTGGTGCTGGGTGAGGAAAAGTAGTCAGTGGTGGACGTACATTTCAAGTTGTGCTTTAAGCATTTCATAAAATTCCCCCCAAATCCTACCGCTGAAGGGGAGGAGGCACCGAGGAACCTACCAGTCGGGCCTCCCACATTTCCAAAGTTAGCTTAGCATAGTAAAGAGAATTACTATTGGTGAACCCTGGAGGATAACCAATGGAAGCTATGGGGGTACAATGTCAACACCGAGCAATAACTAGTAGTTAGGTTGGATGAGTTTATATTTGCACTTATCTACAGCTAGATGTTTCCAATCTGGAAAACAAACATGGGTGTGTGACTAAGAACATTCATTATGGTGTCCATACTGGTGATAGGGGAGCATGTTAATTTGGGGATCTTAGTGCTAGCCAAGTTGTACAAGGTGTTACAGAACATTAGTGAGGGAAAGAATCCACATAGGGTTTGTGGACCCCTCCATATTTTGTATGGATGGATAGCGGTGCACATGGGTGTCTATGAATATTCAAACCCTATTTGCCCTACTAGATCAAACTTATGACCAGCCATTTTGAATGAGGTGGAGAGCTTTCCAGCTAAGCTGACTCCACCACTGGTGTTGAATAGAGTTTGGAAGGTAGATGAATTCAACTTCCATCCATTTCCATTGCCAACATGTGTATTCACTAATGATGGTTAGGGAACTGAGGAGTATTGATCCTATATCATGGCCTTTCGAGGTGGATTTCTAGTCGAAAATATCGATCATGAGTCTATTTGCGATCCGTACACCCCACACCGCTTTGAGAAGAAGTTCCAGTCCATATAGAGGTTAACTCCGCAAGTCTACCTGGGAGTACGCCAGGAAGACCATATGTGTGTAATGAGGCATATGTGGCTTATTTTCACATGGGAGGATAGGAAAATGCATAATGAACTACCTCCTCCCATATCTTTCTATGGGATAGTCAAGGAATATCCCAAGAGTTGGGAGGAAACCTACCCATGGGAAATGTTGAAGTGACGAACAGTTCATGCTAGTGATGGGTTGCCTCCTCAACCTAGAGGCTGGGGATGAAAAATGGAAAAAACATTCCATAACAGTGGTTCTCTAGTAGTGATGAGTGAAAGAGCACTGTCGTGGGTGCTCTCAAATGATTAATGTGATTTTGGGGTACTTAGGTGTAGCAGAGTGGCTGACCAAGGTCGTCTCTCAAAGGAGGAAGTGAATTTAACAATTTATTAAAGGTATTCTAAAAATAAAATAGAATAGAATTAAAACACTAGTTTAAAGGATGGGGGTTGTTTATAGTTTATAAATCTAGAAGAAGTTTTCTGTAAGAAGATCGTATTTTTTTTTTGTTTTTAGTTTTAAAATGAACTTTGATTAAAAAGACACAACAAGAAGATGTTTTTTTTTGAAAATATTTTAAAAGGCATAATCGATTTAACTCTACCTCTTCATTTACTTATTAATAATTATCATTTAAATAAATATCCACTTAATTATTATCCCCTAATTTGTTAACCCTCAAACCCTATAAGAGTTAACTTAACCACAAAGATGGAATTACTTAAACCATAGGCTAGCTTTAGAGCATGCTATCGTAGAACCCTGCTTTGATTGATGTTCTAAGGCTAGATTATGGTCAGTGGTAAATTAAGTCACATAACCACTCTGTAAATGAGGATTAATTGAGTTTAGGGATTGTATTTTAACTCTACAAATTTATCCCGTGTGGTCTTGTATTACCGATTAAGATCGCGCTCTCACAATTCACATAAATCCCGACCTCGCGTGTTTTTGTGTTAATTGTTCAATTGCTTGATTAGTTTATTAAAATTTAAAAACTCAATTAATGGATCAGGTTTATTGAATTAAATTATATCATTGATTCAAAATAAATGAATGAATAAGGTGAGAGGTAGATCGATTACTAAAAAGAACTACTCTTCCATGGGCGGTGTAGTCATCGTAGAAGCGAATTGCATTTGCAACGGTTTAGAACGGATATAACCCAATCACGATTATACTATTGAGTTCCAGACCAAAGAGGAATATTAATGAAGAATAAAAATGAACAAAACAGAGGAGAAAAGAAGAAATTAAAGAGGAACTAAGAAGTTTATTGAAAGAGAAAAAACATTACAACAAAGAGAAGGAAGAGAAGAGCAATTTGGATAAGATCCTAGCTTTAAAGCTTCCCTCCTCCAATGGTAAATTGAAATGGAAAGGAAACACTTCACCTCTTCTCCCAATACTCTATGGAACGTCCCAACCCCACCAAATTAGAAAAACACCAATTTATAGAGTGGTGGTGAGGCTAGGTTCAAAGTGGTTTCAAGTGTGAATGGGGAATCTCGGCCAAATATTTTATGTCAACTCACAGCGCCCATTGGACCACATAACACATGAATTAGCCATCCTTCCAGACGTATCATATGTGATAATATGGGTCCTATATCTTCTTTAAAAATTTGGGCTCAATCAAAGCGCATATTAAGGAGTTATGACCGAAATACAGAAGCTTCTCCATTCTGGATTGTCCAACCCACCTTTGACTTTATGGCACAATTACTCCATACAAATGAATTATTTTGATCTAGTGTCCTGAATTAAAGTTTTAGACCATGAAGTAAGGAAAGTAGTTACAAAATATTAATTTCAAATAATTCAAATAAAAATATTTATTATTGAAATACTACAGTGATTTTGAAAGGGTAAAATTGGAATTTTCGTCAAATATTCAAATGAATGATCTAATCCCAAATACTTTCTAATTGAACATATTTAACACAATGTGAGGAAATTATATCATTTATTATCAATAAAATAGTGTTTTATCAACTCCCCCACACTTACCCTTTTGCACTCCGGGGCAAAACCTCATATCAAGTAAACATCAATATCCAATCAAAACAAATTTTAAAACACATATCATTGAGATCCATAAATTCCACACCAAGAATAAAAAGATATCATGCCTCATAAAAAACCTTATTTCAAGTTCTCCATTTATATCATTAAATATATTTCCACTTCATTTATCATCCCATGCACAAAACACTTACCTCGCTTGAATTTTCTCTCATCACTCAAATGTCAATTTTTTTGCAATGTCTTTCTCATCCAAACTCATACAAGGGTCACCATAGGCTTGATAAATTCCTACATCACCACCCGATGTGGGTCAAAGACATATGTTTATCATGAGGACTTTTCAGGGTTGTTCTGTGGCTTTCGGTTGGTAGGATTAAGGTGTGAAAAATTCTTGGGCTGAATGAGGAGGGCTTTACTCTTTTTGAAGCAAAATTGCATTAATCTAATTTTCACTTAAATATGGTCTTCTCCTAAATCACCATAGTATCAATTAAGCTCCATAATTATGAAAAGTCATTAAAATTTTACACGATTAATCATTTCAGCATAATAAATGTCAATCTTCTCAAACATGATTTTCTTGAAAGCTCCAGATAGGCACAACTTTCTACCTCAATTAGAAGCTCCAGAAAGGCACAACTTCTTTTATCATGAAATCTCCAGAAAGGCACAAATTTCAATATAATTTTTTTCTTCAGTAGAAAAAACATCTCTTAATAATTTAATTTTGCACCCAAAGTATCACATAATGTGGTAGCACAACACAAGATAGCTTCCCCCACACTTAAGTTCAACTAGATTATGCAATTTCACTTCAAGAGTTGGTTGGATAGGGAAAATTGGCTTGTAATGTGGCTAACCTAACAGGATGTGCATGGATTCTAAGGGATAAAAGGATTAAATGTTCAAGGTAGGCCATTATAAAAAGGATTATTTGAAATAGGGGCTTTAATACCATACAAATGACTTAATCATTTAAACATAATTACCTCAAACCCTCAAGTTTTGACAGAAATAAATCAAATTTTGGTTAAATCAAGCATGGTTTGGTTCTCTCAAGAAGTGAGGTGAATGTAAAGAATATGAAAATAATGGTTCATAAGCCTCACAGGAAAGTGATTTCAAATATAAGGATAGTGAGATGTGGCATCAGATTCAAAATTCAGTGTACTTTTCATGAAATTACTAAATATTTGAACTTGAAACAATGTCATTTTCAGCATTCATTTAAGCTTAGTTTCAAGGGATAAATTTTTTCACTCATTGATATTAATTTCAAAATTGTGATGAGAATCATTTCATCTCAAAAGTTTCAAAAACACACAGAAAATTGAAAAATAAACACAAAAAATTTGAAAAACACATATTTTTTTAAATCAGGAAAACAATTGAAATTACTAAACTAAAAGGTTCCCTCCCCCACACTTAAAATATTTCATTGTCCTCAATGTGAACCCATGAGATGATATATGCACATGAAATGTATAATTTTAAATAGGACAAATAATAACAAAGTTAAAGGTTTAGGAACAGCCTGATGTGATCAAGTGATGATGGGGTCATGCAGTGTGATAAAATCCACTGCACCAGTAGTAAGTACCTCAATGTATCTCTTCAAACGTTTCCCATTGATTGTAAAGATTCTTCCAGTGCCCTCTTGTGTGATCTCCACTGCACCACAAGGAAAAACATTAGACACAATATAAGGACCTAACCATCTAGAACGCAACTTACCAGGCATCAACTTCAGTCATGAACTATAGAGAAGGACTTTCTCTCCAACATGAAACTCCTTTTGTTGGATCATTCTATCATGAGATACTTTTGATTTTTCCTTATAGAGCCTTGAGTTCTCATATGAAGACAATTGAATCTCCTCAAGCTCTTGAATTTGCATCTTCCTTTGGATTCCAGCTTGGGCCAAATCCATGTTTCATTTCTTTATAGCCCAATAAGCCCGATGATCAACTTCCACGGGGAGATGACACGCTTTCCCAAAAACAATCCAAAATGGGGACATACCAATGGGTGTCTTGTATACTATCCTATAATCCCACAATGCATCATCCAAGTGCTTGCTCCAATACTTCCTATTTGGCTGCACGGTTTTCTCCAAGATTTGTTTCAACTCACGATTTGAAACCTCAGCCTGACCATTTCTTTGGGGGTGGTATGGTGTTGATGTTTTGTGTGTCACCCCATACTTCCGAAGAAGGGAAGAAAAATTCCGATTGCAGAAGTGTGTACCTTGGCCATTGATGATGGCCTTCGGTACTCCAAACCTACGAAAAATCTATTCTTTGACAAAGTACACAACAACATGAGAATCGTCAGTCTTGGTGGCCTTGGCCTCCACCCATTTACTCACATAATCAACAACAACTAAAATATACAAAAATCCAAATGAACTAGGAAAAGGACCCATAAAATCAATACCCCATACATCAAAAATCTTAAAGAATAGTATGGGTTGTTGGGGCATCTCATGTCTCTTAGAAATGTTCCCAGTGTGTTGGCAACGAGAGAATGACTTACAAAACACATGGTCATCATGGAATAAGCTAGGCCAATATAATCCAGAGTCTAAAACATTCCTAGCTGTCCATTGGGGGTCCAAAGTGTCCACCACAAGCAAGTGTATGACAGAAATGCAAAACAGACTCAAACTCATGATCGGGAACACACCTCCTAATGACTTGGTCACTAAACATGTGCCAGAGGTAAGGATCATGCCACACATAAAACCTAGACTCAATTTTTAATTTTTGAACTTGATGCTTCTTCAAATTTACTGTGATTTCAGAGGCAATAATGTAATTAACTAAATCAGCATACCAAGGATGTGTACCTGAGATGGTATAGAGATTCTCATTAGGGAAAGTGTCCCGAAGTGGAACCTGGTTCAAGGTGTCACCCTCTAGTGTGTGAGTAAGCCTACTCATGTGGTCCACCACCATGTTTTATAACCCCTTTTTGTCCTTTATCTCAATATCAAATTCTTGAAGAAGGAGAATCCATCGGATCAAACTAGGCTTTGCATCTGGCTTCTTCAAGAGGTACCTCAGATCTTCATGGTCAGAAAAAACTACTACTTTAGAGCCTAATAAATATGAACGGAATTTATCTAAAGAAAATATAACATCAAGAAACTCCTTTTCTGTGGTTGTGTAGTTTTATTGGGCTGGATCCAGTGTCCTTGATGCATAGGCGATCACATGTGAACGTCCCTCCACCCTCTGAGATAAGACAGCTCCAACCTCAAAGTTGGAGGCATCACACATAAGCTCAAAAGGAATCTCCCACCGCGGGGGTTGTATGATTGGTGGAGTGATTAGACACTTCTTTATCTCATCAAAGGAAGTCCTACAAGAATCATCAAACACAAAATCATAATCCTTTTGGAGTAATCGTGACATAGGAAGATCAATCTTACTAAAATCTTTGATGAAGTGCCGATAAAATCCTGCATGCCCTAGGAAAGATCTAACATCATGCACACATAAAGGATATGGTAAGGATGAAATAATTTCTATCTTAGATCTATCAACCTCTATCCCATGTTTTGACACTACATTCCCTAAGACAATGCCATGCTCTACCATGAAATGACACTTTTCAAAGTTCAGGACTAGATTCTTCCCAATACAACGATTCAATACATTTCCCAAACTATTTAGACATTTATCAAATTAGGATCCATACACTGTAAATTCATCCATAAATACCTCCATGCAGGTCTCAATAAAATCAGAAAAATACTCACTATGCTTCTTTGGAAGGTACCTGAGGCATTGCAAAGTCCAAATGGAATCCTCCGGTAGGAAAATGTACCAAAGGGACAGGTGAATGTAGTCTTCTCCTGATCCTCTGGAGCTATAGGAACCTGAAAATATCCAGAAAATCCATCCAAGAAACAATAGTGTGTTTTCCCAGCTAGTCTCTCAAGCATTTGATCTATAAATGGGAGGGGGAAATGGTACTTGAGAGTGGAATGATTTAGTTTCCTATAATCAATACACACACGCCAACTATTTTGCACCCTCATTGGAACTAACAAATATTTCTCATTTTTAACAACAGTAACACCACTCTTCTTAGGCACAACCTGAATCGGACTTACCCACTAAGAATCTGAAATGGGAAAGATTATACCTGCCTCGAGAAATTTCTCAACTTCTTTTTTAACAACTTTTTAGGAGGGTGGGATTGAGTCTCCTTTGTGGTTGTCTCACCGGTTTAGCCCCATCCTCCAAGAGGATCCTTTGCATGAAAATATAGGGGCTAATACCTGATATGTTAGCCAAGGTCCACCCAATCGCCCTGATGTTCTCCCTCAAAATATTCAAAAGCTTTTCTTCATGTTCAAAAGGGAGATTGTTAGCAATGATAACAGGTAATCTATCACCACTCAGCAGGTATTCATATTTAATATTTGGGGGAAATGGCTTGAGTTCCAATGTAGGGGGTGATGTATGGATGGAGAAATTGATGCAACAGACATATCTGCACAATGAACATCAATATTAGAATATAAATCATCAAAATCAGAGAATAAAGCATCAAATCCATCAGCATAATCAACATCCATGTCATAATCAGAGTGAACATGATCAAAATAAGAATATGAATCCATATAAAAATCAAATCCAATAGAGGATTGTGTATTAGAAACATGTGTAGAAGTGCTCTTAGACATCAAAATCGAACCAATACTGATAATCTCCCTAAGCATAGGACAATCAAATTCCATGGAGTTTTTATTTTGTGGTTCAAAATGGGAGATAAAAAAAGTAGAATGGTCCTCTGAGGGGTACTTCATGGATTCCATGACATTAAATACCACAACATCATCTCCAAACTCTATGGAAAGTGTACCCTCATTGACATTTATGATAGTTTTTGTAGTTTTGAGGAAGGTACTACCTAAGATAATGGGGGCATGAGAACTTACCCGATCATCCTCCATGTTAAGCACATAGAAGTCTGCTGAAAAGATTATGTCTCTTACCCGGACAAGTACATCCTCAAGGAATCCCGCTGGATATGCCGTAGCTCTATTCGCTAATTGCACCACTACTCTCGTCATCTTCAACTCACCAACCTGTAAAGAAGAGAATACAGAGTGAGGAATCACATTTATTGAAGCCCCCAAATCATAAAGTGCATCAGAAAAGTGAAACTCCTCTATGGTGCATGGGATGATGAATGTCCCGGGATCCTTGCACTTTGTTGGCATTGCTAGAGTTGGTGTAATGAGTGCTGAGACATTACTTCCAAGTTTGATCCTCTCATTTCCCTTGAGCCCTCTTCGATTGGTAAAAATTTCTTTTACGAATTTCTCATACCTTGGAATTTGTTTAATGGCTTCAAGTAGAGGAATTTTTATCTCCACACACTTGAATGTGTCCAAAACCTCCTTTTGCATTGCTTCTTCAGCCATCTTCTTGGTTTGAACAACCCTTTTTGGAAAAGGAAGGGGTTTAGGAGGAACATCATCAATCTTTTTCTTACCTTTATCTTTCTCCTTGGATTGCTCGTCAGTTGGTATGGAATGCGGCTTCTCTGTAGTTGAGGTAAATCCCGGTGGAATGGTAGGTACCGATGTATCGTTCATTTTCTTCCCACTTCTCAATGTGATGGAACTGACATTCCCCTTTGGATTTGGAGTGGGCTGGGAAGGTAGATTTCCATAATTCTTACTTACAAGTTCATGGAGGGCGGTGGGAATCTGGCTCATTTGAGTCTTCAACTCCCTCAACTCTAAACCTTAACTCTTCAACTCATTCTGTTGATTAAGAACAATTTGTTTCAAAATATCATCAGTGTTAGAGTCTACTTTGTTTTATAGATTCCCTTGTTGCTGACTTGTTGATGTTTGAGCTTCGAATCTCCTTTGGGGTTGTTGGAAACCCTGTTGGTCAGGTGGAGGTTGCTGGAAGTTTGGTTGAAAAGAGGGCCTTTGTTGTTGCCCAGATCCATAACTCATGTCTGATTGATCCTTCCACCATTGGTTGTATGTTAGATCAAAATTCTTTTGGGGATATGGTTATTTTTGTTGTTGTTGATGATATGGTCTCCCAGGGAACACTGCTACACAATCTTCCGTTTCTTGGAGTTGTGGGCAAAAGTCAGTTGGGTGGCTTGCCTCAGTGCAAATACCACAAGGCCTTGAAGGAGTGGGTTGGGATGTCTTTTGACATAAAGAAATCTGCCTCACCATAGTGGTCAATTCTTCCAACTTGGTATCAACCAAATGACTTTCGAGAGAAGAAGGACTTACCTAATGTACTCCCCTGACATGTGGTGTACCTCTATTGCCAAATTGTTGGGAGTTTTGGGCCATCTTGTCGATCAATGCACGTGCAGATACTGGTGTCTTGTCCACCAATGATCCTCCAGCTGCAGCATCCACCATGCTTCTGTCCATAGGTGTGAGTCCTTCATAGAAGTACTGGATGAGTAGTTGCTCACTGATTTGGTGATGTGGGCAACTTACACACAACTTCTTGAATCGCTCCCCGTACTCATTCATTGACTCCCCTTGGGCTTGTTTGATCCCCGATATCTCCTTTCGAATGGATGTTGTCCTTGATGCTGGAAAAAATATTTTCAAGAAAACATGTTTCAAATAATTCCAACATGTTACATCTTTAGGTTGTAAATAATACATCCAATCTTTTGCAGCTCCATCAAGTGAGAATGGGAATGCTCTTAATTTGATTTGATCTTCAGAAACATTTCTTGGTTTTAAGGTTGAGCAAACCACATTAAATTCCTTAAGGTGTTTGTTGGGATCCTCACCATATAAGCCATAAAACTTTGGAATAAGGTGAATTAATCCATATTTCAATTCAAAGTCCGTTTTGAGGTTTGAGTATGCAATACAATTTGGTTGATAGTTAATATCCAGTGCAGCCAATTCTCGAATGGTCCTATTAAGTTCATTTCTATTATTTTCAGCCATTGGTTCCTGTTTTAATTTGGACTTAGAAGTGTTTCCAATTTCAAAATTCTTAGAGTGGAGGAATTCCCCAGTTGGGTAAATGTCGACACTTCCCGTAGACTAAGAATGACGGATTCGCGCCCTAAGGTTGCGTTCAATATTAGGGTCAAGATATAAGAGATCCTCGGGATTAGTTCATGTAATAAATAAAAGAAATAAAAAATTAAGTGAAGAAAAGTGGACCATAATAAAATGATAATAAGTTTGATTTGATGGTCCCAAAAAAAGGATGAAAAAAAATGAAAACTTGAGAAAGGGTAAAGATGAAAGAGAGAGGTGAAGAAAATAATAAAATGAAAAATAAAAGAAATGACTCTAAATGGTTGAATAAATTACTTGACTCCCCGGAAACTGTTCCAATTTGAAATAGCGCTGTCGAGGGCGCTCTCAAATGATTAATGTGATTTTGGGGTACTTAGGTGCAGCAGAGTGGCTGGCCAAGGTCATCTCTCAAAGGAGGAAGTGAATTTAACAACTTATTAAAGGTATTCTAAAAATAAAATAGAATAGAATTAAAACACTAGTTTAAAGTATGGGTGTTGTTTATAGTTTATAAATCTAGAAGAAGTTTTCTGGAAGAAGATTGTATTTTTTTTTAGTTTTGAAATGAAGTTTGATTAAAAAGACACAACAAGAAGATGTTTTTTTTTGAAAATATTTTAAAAGGTGTAATCAATCTAAATATACCTCTTCATTTACTTATTAATCATTATAATTTAAAGAAATATCCACTTAATTATGATCCCCTAATTTGTTAACTCTCTAACCCTATAAGAGTTAACTTAACCACAAAGATGGAATTACATAAACCATAGGCTAGCTTTGGAACATGCTATCATAGCACCCTGCTTTGATTGATGTTCTAAGGCTAGATTACAGTTAGTGGAAAATTAAGGCACATAACCACTCTGTAAATGAGGATTAATTGAGTTTAGGTATTTTATTTGAACTCTAAAAATTGATCCCGTGTGGTCTTGTATTACCGATTAAGACCGTGCTCTCACAATTCACACAAATCCCGACCTCGCGTGTTTTTGTGTTAATTGTTCAATTGCTTGATTAGTTTCTTAAAATTTAAAAGCTCAATTAATGGATCATGTTTAGTGAATTAAATTAGATCATTGATTCAAAATAAATGAATAAAGAAGGTGAGAGGTAGATCGATTACTAAAAAGAACTACTCTTCCATGGGCGGTGTATTCATCGTAGAAGCGAATTGCATTTGCAACGGTTTAGAATGGGTATAACCCAATCACGCTTCTACTCTTGAGTTCCAGACCAAAGGGGAAGATTAATGAATAATTAAAATTAACAAAACATAGGAAGACAGAATAAATTAAAGAGGAACTAAGATGTTTGTTGAAAGATCAAAAACATTACAACAAAGAGGAGGAAGAGAAGAGCAATTTGGATGAGATCCTAGCTTGAAAGATTCCCTCCTCCAATGGTGAATTGAAATGGAAAGGAACCACTTAAAATCTTCTCCAAATCCTCTAAGGAACGTCCCAACCATACCAAATGATAAAAAAACCAATTTATAGAATGGTGGGGAGGCTAGGTTCAAAGTGGTTTCAAGTGTGAATGGGGAATCTCGGTCAAATATTTTATGCCAAATTGAACCGCCCATTTGACCACATAAACGCGTGAATTGGCCGTCCTTCCAGAAGGATCATATGTGAGTATATAGGTCCTATATCTACTATAAAAATATGAGCTCAATCAAAGCCTAGATTAAGGAGGTATGGGAGAAATATAGAATCTTTTCCATTCGGGCGTGTCCAGCCCACCTCTGACTTTATGGCACAATTACTCCATTCAAATGAATTCTCTTTATCTAGTGTCCTGAATGAAAGTTGTATACCATGAAGTAATAAACATAGTTATAAAATATTAAGTTCAAATAATTCAAATAAAATTATTTATGATTGAAATACTACAGTGATTTTGAAAGGGTAAAACTGGAATTTTCATCAAATATTCAAATGAATGATCTAATCCCAAATACTTTCTAATTGAACATATTTGACACAATTTGAGGAAATTATATAATTTATTATAAATAAAATATTCAATAAAATAGTGTTTTATCAATGAGTTAAAAATCTCTAGGACCTACACTAAGTGGGAGGTAAGCGATAGTAGTAGACCCGGTGGTCCCAGATGATCAAAGCTAGTAGGAAGGGAGGCCACTAAGGGGGTTCCATAGGCTATCCACTCAGGCTCTTGGGAAGTAGCTACACCACATAGACATGCCTTAGAATGCTGTTTTTCTAAAATCTTGGGACACCTAGAATGTTAACAAACAATTCCTTAGTCCTTCCTAGATGTGGAACCACCTTAACCATATTGGGATGGATCTGTTAGAGATCGGCCATGCTAAGGTTGGATTTCTGGTGTCTCAAGTAGAAGGGGATAAATACATCGCTGAGATAGAGGACTTTTTTTACTCTCAGGGTACTCCATGTCCAATGATAGAATAGGTGAAAGTACTACTTAACCAAACAGTCCCACCACAGTTTTCCATTGTTGAGTTAAGGGAGCACTTCCCCTTACCCAAAGAATTAGAAGAGTCCTTCTGGGGGGAAGAGGCTCATAGAGGGATACCTTTAGAGGAAGGTGAAGTTGCAACCTTAGAGTTGGAAGAGTTTTCTGATTCTCTTGAGGTAAACCCTAAACCATTTCTTTGTGGTCCTCATTTAGGTCCTCTATGATTTATCAACTGACATTTTCCCTATGTAGGAGAACCTCATATGTAAAACCTGTTCCCACATGATAAAAGACATATATTTGTGGTCTGTGCCTGTGAAAATGGTGATTGTAGAATTTATCAGGGCTGTGAAACCTAGGGTGGTTCTCTCAGAGTTTTCAAAGTTCCCAACCATATATGGGTGGTTGTGTCCTAGGATTCCAACAGTAGAGATCAAGGGAGAGACCAATTATTTGATCTTTGTAAGTGCTCCCCTTTGTAGAACTTATAACTGTTGTCTATTGGACCAAGAGAACTAAAATTTATGTATTTATACATGCATATTTCTTAAAATGGCACTGGCTACCCAAGAGAGGATAGTTGGGGCTCCTATAACTCCTTTTACGAGGGAAACACCAATCATCATGAAATCGGATGCTCATGCTGACCAGACTAAAGTGATCATAGCAACAGATAGGACCGCTGGTGGGATAGAACATAAGACTATTGAGGTGGAACCTGGTGAAGAGGATCAAATCAATGACATAGAGCCTATCCTATTTGATAGGACACCTAAAGAAGACCTTACTGATGAATATCTAGAGAGATTCCCAACATACAAACCTGCTAAACCAGAGGACTGGGATGAGACTACTTCCGCTGAAGAGGATAAAAAAGTTGCCTTTCTCTAGTCATGAAAACTGATCAAGAACTTCATCAAGGAGACCCCAAAAGCAGAGTGGATAAACCAGATGGGTAGAATTCATTCTTGGCTACATGAACTATGCACTGGAGGAGTGGATTCCTGACGTCCTAATATTATCATTTGAGATAACATGGAAGATAAAATATGGGAACATGACCACAACCTTGGTTTCGGTTGGCGGTGGAGTAAGTCTATAAATATCAAGAAATTTCCGGTGGCTGATGAAGAGATCTAATGCTTAAGGTCATGGGTTAATGAACACTCTTCTTTCATTGATTCACAATCGGAACTCATATTGCGATTGAAGGCATAATTGATAGAGTCTGTGGAACAGATGTGGCGAGCATCTTGAGAGATGGTATTATATGAGTTGATGAGGATCGGTCCTAGATCAGGGATGATGAACTATGCCTCATTTCAATTGAATAGTATTTAGAGATTAGCTGGTGATATAAAATCTTGGATGTCATAATCCAAAGAGTAGTGGAGATGGGATACTCCATTGAAGAGGTCAATCCATCTATCAGAGGGGTTAATCCATGGGGGATATAATTTGCACAAACTCAAAAACATACTTTCATGATTTCTTGTTTATTTTGGTTGGGTGCATGAGTCTCATTATCTAATTTGATTACTACATCTCAATCGTATATGTGAAATATCCAGCAATAAATCCCTAAGATCACGTGGGTTGTTCCTGATGTGAGAAACAAGGGATTACCACATAATTATTTACCTTGAATATGAGAGTTCCAACCAATCACTATACTTCCGGGGTATAAATGACCACTCCAAGTTTCTAAGAAGAAAATGGTATGAGGCATGGTTAGAGAATAAAATTATCAAAATAACCAAATTTATCTCCCCTAACATGCTCTAGTGCATGGGCAGGATAATGCTCGAGGTGTTGGAGTAAATATGAACAAAGGGGAATAAAGAATGTAAATTAAGATACCCAAAATTCGTAATGCAGTGAAGATGGAATGACGATGGAGGATAGCTGTTGACCAAATTTGAAACATATCATCTACATAACGTTAGCCTGAAATGGGAAAAACCAAACGGGGGCCAACCGCTAACCGCATTAAAAAATATGCGACCAAACTTGAAGTGTCGTCTGATGTCCTTCAGAATGTTGGACCAGGATGGTAAGAAAGACTTAAGGCTAAGCATCCTAACCATTAGGGGGATCTTTCAGACATTAAAGGGAATGTGGATCCAAAATAGAGGGCATTTAAAGTGGGGTGATAGAATGTAGGTCTGTTTGGTTAAAGTCCAACACTCTTGAAACTAGGCCACCATGATGAAGGTACACTGGGTGAGCATATTGGTCTGAATTGAAATCATGCCTACTTATAAGAGAGGCCTCTTAGGCAAGGACCTAAGATAGTCTACATTTTGACATCATGTAAATGGGGATGATAAATATTCAATTTAGCATCATGTGGTGAGGACAATGCATGAATAGTTTAATGTCATATGACCAGGATGTCACGCTTAGTTTAAGTTCATACTTCCTGGATCCTACCCAACAATTTAAATTCATGTTACATGGACAAGAAACACCCAGTTAAAGGTCATAGAGTTTGGACCATGATTAGAGGAAAATAACAAGGAAAGTTAATGGTCCTAGGGCTGGGCTCAAGGTGAAATACCTAGGCATCGCTACATATCCCATAAGGATGAGAATAAATCCAAACATAGTTCTTGAGCACAACATGGTCAAATACCAACACTGGTGGGGGAAATCCTCTCTGGTGAAGAAGCTGAAGCATCCCAAAAATTATCATGGGGAATCCTGAACTTGCTCAGGTAGGTTCGTAGTTTAAAGTCATGCATCGAGGACTTGGGTACCCCAAAGGAGAAATGTGCGGTGCGATTCATAACCCAATGTGAATGAGGAATAGAGAGGTCCATACCAAACTGCATGTTCCTAAAAGGCAAGTCGGGGTCGAGAAGGCCAAGAATGTGAGTTTACCATTCAGTGGCTGGACCCAGGGATCAGATGCCTGAATGTCTCTATGTATCCTGTAAGGGAAGGAATCAAGCATTACATAGTTCTTTATATTCCAAATAGTATAACGTCATGTGTTGAGGATGATAGTTTCATAGTTTAAGGTTGTATAGAAGGACCAATATGTCACTCCTTCTCATATATTGATATTACCCTACCAAAACCCCTAAGCCTATGTGAGCCATGCTTGATGTAAGAAACATGGAGAATTGTTAGGCCTTCCCCATCTAATGAGACCATGAAACGGTGGAAAGGAAATGTTGGGTGGGGGAAATCCCAGAAAAACCAACATCCATACTGGACACACACGAATGCACAGGGTTACAACACCTGGGGTGTTGAGGGTCCGTAAAACAGAAAGGGGAATTAAATATGTGATTCAAAGCATTTGATATTTAATATGCAATGAGAGAAGTGTAACAATGAAGGATAACTATTGAACATGTTTGAAACACAACATCCATTAAGCATTATCCCATAATGGGAACAAACAAATGAGGGTTGACCGCTGACCAAATTCACTACACGGAACATGTCTCATAATGTCATTCAAAATCCTCTGAGATGTTGGCCCAAGATGGTAGAAGAGCACTGAGGCCTAACATCTATTCCATTAAGGGGTCCCTTTTGATGTGAAATATAATGAAAACCCTAAATGAAGGAATGTGAGATGTGCGATCATTACTCATGTGGTTTAAGCATCATGGTGGATGAACGCAAGGAGTGGTAATCTCGAAGGAAGTACATGAATAAATTATTATAAACCCAACATGAATGAGGACACAATTCCACACCACATCACATAATTATAAGGAAACTCAGACTAAAATGGCACAATAGGGTTCATGGTGATACTTTAGGACCACAAACAAAAGTCTGGGCATCACTATGTATCCCATAAGAATAGGAATCAAGAAACATAGTTCTTAAAGGTGGTATGGCAGGCAGCCAATACCTAAAAGGGGAAAAATCTTCTCGAGTGAAGAAATTGTATGGATAGGTAATTTATTATTACATATCCTGGGTGCAGAAGATGTAGTTTAATGTCATACGATAAGGACATAAGAGATCTTAGTTTATAGTCATAGAGGTTGGACCAAAATGAGGATATTTATGAAGTGAAAATATGTAACGTGGTGTCAAAAAGAAACCTAATGTGAATAGGGAAAAGGTAGTTCAAACCAAATTACAAATTTACAAGAGAATGCACATAGTTTAATGTTATGACACCTGGACTAGGGGACCAAAGCTCCTAGTTTAAGGCCATATAGTTTGGACTAAAAAGGAAGCATGACCCTTCCATGGAGGCACAAACATTACCCAAATCCCTAAGCCCATGTGAGCCATGCTCAGGGTGGGAAAAAAGTTCAGATAAGATATTTAAAGTGAATGGAAGCACACGGTATGGGATGAAGGTGCAAATCCAAGGGTGACCCCACAACACTGGTTCATCCTCCTAGTGAAAAAAGGTTCATAGAGGGATAACACTGAGGGTGTAAAAGTTCTTTTCTGAGCATGATGGAATGGAATGAAATGTGAATCATGAGATCGATATTTAGGTCTTAATTGGGGTGGTATAACGATGGAGGATAACTATTGATCATGTTCGAAACACATCATCCATATCGTGCGACCTAAAATGGGAACAAAAAAAAGGGTTGGCCAGTGACCATATTCAAAATGTGGAACCTATCTCAAAATTTCATTTGAAATCATCCAGGAAATTAGCCCAAGATGGTATGAGTGAACTAAGGCTGAGCATCCATATTGTTCAGAGGTCCTTTTGGATGTGAAAGGTGATAGAATCCCAAATGAAGGGACACATGAAGCATGGAAACAAATGAGATCATGTCCATGTAGAACCCAACACTCTAAGTCATAAACCATAGTGTATCTAAGAACGTTGATGAGGCATAATTGAGGTCAAGATGTACATAAAATAAGTGGAAAAATGAGTTGATGAACCTGGGGCTGGACCTAAAGATGAAATGTTCGGGCATTCCTACATATCCCATGAGGATGGGAATCAATCTAGACGTAGTTCTTGAAAATGGGACAGTAAGATACCAATTCTAGGGGGAATAATGTCATGTAGGTTTCTCACATGAACCAAAAGAATCGTAATTTTATGGATCTTGTTTGTTATTTAGTGTGGATGTGTTTTTTGGAGCAACAAACCCAGGACATAGAATCTGGGTACTACCGCAGGAATCAATCCATATGTAGGCCTTGAAAAATAGCATGGTGGATGACTGATGCCAAACATAATGTCTCCTCAAGTGAAGACACCACAATGTGGTGATGTTTTTCATCGTACATCTAGGATGATAGTGTCACAGTTTAAGGTCGTATGATATGACCATCCCATGCACTTTAACATCATGCGACGAAGACACAACAGTTTAAAGTCATGTGGGATGAGACATCATAGTTTAATGTCATATGGGTTGGATGATTATAAGAGAATGAGGTTCTAAAGGGAATGCACATGGAATCATAAAGCATACCCGACATGAATGAGGAAAAAAGTCCACACCACATTGCGCGCAATCCCAGAGGGGGAACCTCAGGCCAAGGGGCCAGAAAAGATCGAGGGACTTGGGGATAGACCCAAAGATGAAGTGTCCGGGAATTACTAAATATCCCATAAGGATGAGAATTAATCTATACATAGTTCTTGAAAGGTCATGTTATTTAACATAATGTGATAAGGATGCAAGGAAAAGGGGATGATCTAGAAGGAGGGGCACATGGTGTAGCTGTTGAAAACCCGACGTGAATGAGGAAAAAAGTCCACACCGCACCACGTGCTCCTGGGATACTTAGGCCAAGATTCTATAAGGAAAAAATAATCTATGATACTTAGGGTTGGACATGAATATGTAATATCCAGGCATTCCTATGTATTCCATAAGGATGGGAATCAAGCCACATGTAGTTTTAAAAATGTCATGCAGTTTAACGTCATGTGAAAAGGACACAAGGAAAAAGAGATGGAGAGATATTGAGAGAGGTAGATGGAGTGGTTATTTCAAACCTGAAGTGAATGGGGACATAATTCCACACCACACCACATACGACCATGAGAACTTAGGTCAAGGGGCCTAAAGGAATAGAAGGTTTCTAAAAACTTGGGCTAGACCTGAGGACAAAATGTCCGGGTGTTCTTATGTATCCCATAAGGATAGGAATCAATATTTACATAGTTCTAAAAATGACGTGCAGTTTAACATCATGCAAATAAGGATGTGGTAGATCTTAATTTATGGTCATAAATTTTGAACTGTTGATGCATAGCTTAATGTCATGTGCGTGGGACAGAAGGGCAGAAAAAGGTGAATCACCACACCCATCATTGGGAGATCATGGGGATGACAATAAAAATTGAGGATAACTACTGGCCATTTTTTGCAACAATGAATCCATATTGTGTGACCTGGATTGGGAAAAAACAATTGAGCATCGACCGCTGACAAAATTCGCAATGCAAGACTTCTGTCAAATTATTGTTTGATATACTCCAAGATGTTGGCCCCAAATGGTAGGTGAGCCAAGGTGGTGTGGGACTAGGATGCTAGGGGTACTTTAAAATGTAAAATATTATGGATACCCAAATAAAGGGGCATACAAAGCGTGGTGGTACCCATGCATTTTAACATCTTATAGTAAGGATGAGGGAGATCTTAGTTTTAGGTCGTAGAGATCATACCATGAGGTGTATTAACCATTTGTAGTTTGTTGTAATGCGAGATGAAAGGGATCTTAGTTTAGGTTCATAGAGCTCGAACCATGAAAAAGGGACCTGGGGCTGAACCTAAAGATGAAATGTCAAGGAATTCCTACAAATCCCATAAGTATGGGAATCAATCCATATCTAGTTCTTGAAATGTCGTGCAGTTTAATGTAATGTAGTAAGGATGCAAAGAAAAAAGGATGGAGAGATATTGGGAGAGGTACATGGTGTGGTTATTTCAAACCTAATGTGAATTAGGACATAAGTCCACACCACACCACATACCCTTGAGAGAACTTAGGCCAATGGGTGATAAGGAAGAGAAGGTTTCTAAAAACCGTGGTTGGACCTGAGGAAAAAATGTCAGGGTGTTCCTACATATCCCATAAGGATGGGAATCAAGCCATATATAGTTCTTCAAATTCCATGCAGTTTAAAATCATGTGAAAAGGAGGTGGTAGATCTTAGTTTATGGTCATAGATCTCAGACCATAGATGCCCATCTTAATGCCATGTGCGTGGGACAGAAGGGAAGAAAAAGGTGAATCACTGTGCCCGTCATTTGGGAGATCATGGGGATGAAAATAATGATTGAGGATAACTACTGACCATGTTTGCAATAGAGTATCCATATCATGTGACCTAGAATGGGAACAAACAATTGATCATCGATCACTAACCATATTCTGAATACGAGACTTGTGTCAAATTTTTATTCAATATCCTCTAGTAAATTGGCCCCAAATGGTAGGTAAGACAAGGTGGCGTAGGACCAGGCTACTAGGGGGGTCCTTTCGGATGTGAAATATGATAGAGACCCAAATAAAGGTACATAAAAATTGTGGTGGTACCCATGTAGTTTAACATCTTACTATAAGGATGAGGGAAATCTTAGGTTAAGGTTGTAGAGCTTGGACTATGAGATGTATTCACCGTTCACAGTTTATTGTCATGAGGTATCAAATGGATCTTAGTTTAGGGTCATAGAGCTTATAACATAGAGTATTATAACCATTTATAGTTTAATTTCATGCGGGATAGGGATGAGAAGTTTAGCATCTTCCAGGATGGAGATTTCCTTACATGAAGTACTGCTTAAGGAATTTTACATTGGTGGGAGGAGTGATATTCTCACCATTCATAGTGACCTGAGAGTATGCACCATTGGTGTAATCCTTGTGAATGACACAAGGTCCCTCCCATTTGGGCTCTAGCTTTAGTGGCTTCCTATCGAGTATCATCAGTATTCTCAGGGCCAATACCGCGTCACCATGTAAGAAAGATCAGAGGAGAAATTTATTATTGAAAGCCCTAACTATCTTGTTCTGATGGATCGATAGATTATGAAAGGAACAAAGAATATTCTCATCAAGATATTCTAGTTTAGCCAGATGGATTTCTTCTACTTTGTTTGGTTCCTTCTAATCGTAGATGACTATGCATAGTGAGGGTAACTAAATCTCTACGGGCAGGACTACCTCTGTTCTGTACACTAGGAAATATGGATTCACCTAGGTGGAATTACGAGTCATTGTTCGACAATCCCAAATAGAATTAGGGAGTTTTGACAACCAACTCTTATTGTTTTGAACAACCATCTTCTACAAGATGTTAGAGAGGGGTTTTTTAAATGCCTCTATCTACCTCTTGTGCATGATAGTGAGAGGTATGATTAGAAAAACTATTGTACTTGGCGTAAAGTTTCTTCAGATCAACTAACCAGAAGTTAGTGCCATTATTATTGAGAATAGTGTGAGGGAATCTGAATTGGTAGATGATATTGGAGCTCATGAAGTCAATGATGGAATGTGCCTTAACTTTTTTGAGCGGAAATGCATCTTCCTACTTTTAAAAGAAATCCGTAGCGGTTAGGATGAACATGCACTAATGTGCTATTGTTGGTAAGTATTTTACCACAACATTGAGTCCCCATAACACAAAGGGCTAAGAGTACTTGGTAGTTTGGAGAGGATCTGGAGGCCGATTCAAAAAATTAGCATGGATCTAGCATGCATGAAATCTCTTGAAAAACTTGATATAGTCATAGATCATGGTGGGAAAAAATATCCCAATCTTCAGATCTGATGAGAGAGTTTCAGCCCTGCCTGATGAGACCCATAGGAACCGGCATGAACTTACTACATAACCTGAGAAATATCATATCCTTAAATGAAATAGAGGTGAATCCCATCAAACCCACATCTGTAGAGGATCTACTCAAGACTAGGACCACTATGGAGGGTGAACTGCACTGCGCGCCATCAGATTAACTCATATTCAGCTCAGTCTATCAGGAGATTACCATGATGGAGATACTCAATAAAGGTAGTCCTCTAGTTAGGGGTCTCCTATTATACTATGGTAGGGGGACTTGGAGGTCCCGATATGGAGGCATCAGTGGTAAGGTGGCTTACCTGTGGTCTATCATCATCGTCAAGAGTGATGAGAGAAATGAATCTTCAATGTGCCACATGTATAATAAAATCATCTTGGTCAAGCTCTATAAGAGATGTAGAAAGGGTAGCCAAGGCATCCACTTGATAGTTCTGTGATCAAGGGACATGAGTAACTTCTGGCTAAGAAGGGAACTAGGCCATTAGCTTGCGAGTATGCTCTAATAGAGGTATGATATCCAGATTCCTAACGACGTAGTCACCGTTGATCTACTTGATGACCAGTTTGGAGTCCCCTTACACATGTAGGTGGGGAACATCAATATCAAGGTCCAGTTTGAGACCGGTGATGAGGGCTTGATACTTTACCTCATTGTTGGTGCAGCCTTCCAACAATAAGAACAAATAGGGCAGGACAGCTTGTGCATGCATGACAAAGATGATACCTATACCCACTCTTTTGAGTCTAGGATCATTGAGTCTCCTGCCATTAGGGCTTTGGGAAGATCCATCAAAGTGAATTTTCCAACACATAATTACTTGACCCTTTGAGAAGATTTCCTCATCTAGAAATTAAAGATCTAGAGACTCCTCTCTAGGGGATGCACGGGCGGTTAGAAATTTTGTCAATGCTTGTCCCTTGATAGCCTTTTGGGGGAAAAACTTAATATCGAACCATTGAAGGATAAATACCCACTGAGCTAGATGACCTATCAATAGTGGAAGTTCAGAATGTACTTTAGAGTATCCATTAGAGACACTAGCTATATCTCATGGTGATGTAAGTAATTTTTCAATTTCTACACTGCAAATACCAGTGCAAGGAAGCTATTCTTGATAGAGGAATATTTGGTCTCTGTATCGAGGATCATGTGGATGATATTTTATAAACTATTATATATTCTATTATTGTTCTTCTAAGTGATAAGGGAACTGAGGGTCCATTCCAGAGTGGTCACATAGAGGACCAACGAATTTATGGAAATGAGCAACATCAACACCCGAGGATGTAGCAGGTACCACTTGATTTCCTCAAAAGCAGTCTGAAACTTTTAATCCCACTGATAATAGACACCTTTCTTCATGAGCCGGGAAAAGGGCTTACACTTTCTTTCTAGATTTGTGATGAATCGGAATATATAGGCTAAGTGGACTTGAAAGCCTCAGAGCTCACAAATATTTCTCAGAGGATAAATATGACTGATTTCCTTGATCTTTTTTGGATTTATATCAATGCCTCTGTATCTGACAATGAAGCTAAGAAACTTTCCAGAGGTGACCCCAAATGCATACTTTATGGGGTTTATCTTCAGATGGTAGGAAAACAGGAAGAAGAACACTTTCTCAAGATCCTTGATATGGTCTTGACACTAGTGATATTTAAGCACCAAATCATCCACATATAATTCTACCAATGTCCCAAGGATCAGCTTGAATATGTAGTGCATGGCATGCTGATAGGTGGAACCTTCATTATTTAGACTGAAAGGCATTACCTGGTAGAAAAAAGTACCTTGTGGTTCCATGAATGTGGTAGAATCTTCATCCTCAAGGGCCATTCGAATTTGATTATATCTAGAATACCCATCCATGAAGGAGAGAGTCTGAAACCCAACATTGGTGTCAATCAATAGTTCTGTCGTAGGAAGGGGAAAATCATCCTTTTGAAATGACGGTTGAGATCCTGGAAGTCGATGCAGACTGTGATCTATCTGTTATTTTTCATAATGGGCCCAATTTTAGCTTACTATATGGGGTACTTTACCTCCTTGATGAAGTTGGATTTGATGAACTTATCAACCTTGGCCTCGACCATGACATCGTGAGAAGGGTGCATCTTTCTAAGAGGCTGTTTGAACCCATGATGATTTGCTGGGAGACTGAGACGGTGGACGGAGACCTGAGGATCTAGCCCTAGAATCTCATCATAACTCCAAGAAAATACATCATGATGCTACTTTAGGAAATCCACATATCTTTGTTTCTCTTCTATAGGCATAGCTATGCTGATTAGTGTTGGTTTCAGATCTATCTCTATACCGAGGTTCACCTATAACAGTTCATTGACCATAGTGGAGATGACCTCTTAGAATGTGGGAGGGGAATATTCCAAATCCTCTTCTACATCCATGATGAGAGGATAATCATTAGGAGGAAACTCCTTAGAGTCGATAGATCCTGACGAGACATTGGTGCATGCCTGAGCGACAGTGGAAACCTCATCAGGGGACTCTTACACTAATGAAACCATGGTGAAGGAAACTTTCGACCTGATCCCATATGGACTTAGAAATAAGGTGACATGTTTTATAATATCAAATAAATAGTGGCACATTGACTTGAGCTGATTTATTCCATCCTAAAGAAATAAGCAATTATGACATATTTCCGTTTCCATGGGGAAGAAATCCTGATACCTTATAGGGGTAAGAGGAGCTGTGATTACCCAATCCTAATTTGTGTAGGAATATGAGGTGATCTAATGTAATTACTTGGACTTGGGAATGTGCTTCTACCTCACCCCCAAGACAAAAAATTATTGTCCCAAGTCCGGGGTCGTGGCCTCTAATTAGTGAATCGGGATAATTTAGGTGCCATCTAAGTTTGTCCATGGGTCAACCACAACGGTAGTGTGTTCAAACTCATTGGCATGAACCTAATTATCCTTAATCCTGTAGTAGTTGACATATAGATAGAAGTCTTTACAAGAGGAAAATGGAGACACATAACCTTGAAGTATTCCTAATCGACCATTAAGGGAGTACTTAAGGCATTGGGGATATGAGGAAGGAACTGCCACATGTAGGTGGAGCCACGATCTACCAATTAATGCATTGTAAGTAGTGTCCTATGAGACAACCATGAACTCAGTGCTTGGAATTATGCCCCCAAACTGGGTTTTCAAGCATATTTTTTCAACTGGTGTCTGCTTCATCCTATCATAACCTTGAATTTTCAGGTCAGAGGGGATCGGATCTATTTCAGACAACCCCATCTTGCGGAGTGTTCGTGTTGGGATAAGATTGATCCCAAAACCTTTGTCGACAATACAGTGATAGATTTATATGCCATTGAATAGTATAGTAATGTACAATGGGAGGATTTTCCCTTGTATAGGAAAACCTTCATATTCTCCAGAGAAAGAGATGATGGCCTAACATTATGCATGCTCTAATTCCTCAACATGGAAGGCTTATGCAGCTGCTACCTCTATTTTAAACTAGAGGGGGATTCTTAAAGCCTTTTCAAGGGATTCACGCATATTTGAAGATAGGTGGATGCCTCTAGGATCAAGAGCCTTGAGGGAATGCTGGAAAGGTGCTTTATCACATCGTACTTCCACATGAGGTTCACACTTCTTCTGACAGGAGGTTGCTCAGCTGCAGGAGGTATGACAGACAGTGCTGGTTGAACCGGTGGATTCTGGCTGGTGCTGGGAATGTCTTGATTCTCAATAGATGAACCATGTATATTTACTACTATATGAGGGCCATATGATAGAGTTATATCCAAAAAATAACTTTACTGATCATAAAACGGTCATGGTGGCTCTTACTAATCAAGTAGTACAAACAGTGGTGGAGGCAGATCTGATGAAATGAGATGAGAAGGTTCTGTGTGCTGAGGTCTATGATGGGCCTATAGTCTAGTCTCAATGGCATGAATGACTTGGTTGGAAGCACTAATAATGCATTCTGGTGATTTAAATACTCACATCATCATCGATGTTGGCTTCAACTAGGGATGTTGGGAGGGTCTTCCCATCTCTCTTCGTCATCAAGAACCATGTAAGGGTTTACCAGCTTGAAAGTATTGACCAAATCATACCCATAGTCATCACTTGAAGAATCCTCCATTATTGGGAATATTTTGGGGGTAATCCCCATCTCCAGAGGCATGAAATCGCTAAGAGTATAAGATGATTTTGGCAGAGGCGAGGATATTTTTTTCCTTAATCCTCGGTGACTATTCCACTAGGAGGATGGAGGCTGAGATATTGATGTAGAGGTAGTATCCAAAGGTCTAATAAATACTTATGAAGGCTCAAATCAATTTAAACGTGCATGAATAATACCATGGGAATAGATTAATGCCTTGTGAGCCATCCGATCGTCATATTTTTGAGACCCGTGATTAGAAACCTATTGTCATTCACCCTCGATATTGCTATCAGGATTTATAAATAAACATTCCACCTATGCTGGGGTTGGACCTAATTTGACTATGTTTTATCGACCTCATATTGGTTTTATATTTAAACACGTATCATTTCTTGAGGGTGTTCCCAAGGAACCAGTAATATGGGAAGTAATTGGGAAAATCAGTGAGATCCACCTCTTCAGGCCTCTTGCATTCTAGAAACCACAGGATTACCTGGTCCAAGGTTCTTTATAAATTACTAGGAACCTGATCCTAATTAAATTAGTAGGTTTAGTTCCTCCGAAACAGGAAAGGAGATCTAGGATCCTGGTCCTGATGAGGGGCTAGCAGAGCCTATCGAGGAGGTGGAACATGATTATCTCACCTAGGTGGTGGTGGAATGTTACGTGGGGGTGACAACTGATTATGAGGTGGGTGCTACTAATCCAAAGGCTACACCTGAGGTGGTGGGCCTTGGCGAATCTATATATGTGGCTTTTTCGGTAATAATTACAACTATCAGGGGGCCTCTATTTGTGATACTGTGGCAGTCTCAGCCTTGGAGGATCTTCTTGAGGGAACTACAGGAGGCAATGGATGTTCTTACTTGGATTGATGTAAGGCTTCCTCTAAACATTGACATTTGTTAGAGAAATATCAAAACCCACATGGGAAGTTCTGAGTGATGAGAGAAGGGACGAGTTTGGTCTTAACATTACCCAAACACATCATTAGCATCTGTTCCTAGGTTAGCGAAATATCAAGGGAATATGTAAGGCCCTTCCACCTAGCGACAAAGTCTGCGATGTGTTTATCTGGCCTCTACTTTCAATTGAAGAGGTCAGTAATTCTTTTCTTCCAGGTTGTGGAACTAAACTGGTAGAGAAATTGCCTATGAAGATCCTTTCAACCATCTATTGACTGAATGGGTAAATAGATGTACCAGAAAAATGAGGGTCCTTCTAGTTTCTATAGGAAACACCTGAACTTTGCAGCCTCCTTTTGGGCTGGAGTTTCCAGCATGGGTCCACACCTTGAAATAAAGTGGACCGGATACTACATCAGATCACCTGTCCCATTAAAGGGGGAGAAGGTGGGATTTATAAAACCAAAGGGTTCTAGAATATCATCTACCCATGCTAGATATGGATTTCCACCAGGCGGGATTTCCACCTATTGAGTTTATAGGGCCTCGAGGTGATAAATAAGTGCTGCCTTCAGATCATCTGGACAAGGATTCTGATCTTGATGAGGTTCCCTGACCACCAATGCGTTGGAAGGTTCTTCAACATGGAAATAGGGCCCAAACTCTCATGGAGCGGCTGGTGGAATTACCCAAGGAGTTGGGGGAATAACCTATATAGTTGCTGGTGGGACCTGTGGAGTGGCTGGAAAAACCTGATCCTAGTCCTGAGGAAGGTTTTCATGCAATTCAGTTGGATTGGGTGATGCATATTGCAGCCGCTTTCCATAAACATCAACCTTTACCTTATTTATATGGGTTGGGTTGTTGAGATCACCAAAAGGCAACTCACTTGGAGGGAGCTTTACCTGCCCCTTCCCCTGTTTCCTTGATCGAGGATTACCATAATCTGACCACCATTCCGTGGAACACTGGGTGAGGAGCTCTTCAACCATCGTTTTCTGTTTGGTAGGTTGTTGATGCAACACCACCATTTTCGGGTCATCTTCCATCTTTTTCATTGAACTAGATGAGTCAGAGTTTTTTTCAGTCTCAATTTGATATTTTCCTTTTCTAGGTTCTCGACCGAGAGGCAATGACTCCGAAGGTGCTGGAAGGCCAAGAAAAGTTCTTTGCTGGGGAGTAATGACACCTACAAGATATTTCTGGTGTTGTACTACCATAGAGGGTTGTTCCTCTTCTCCAGGACTTTTTCCAGTTCCCCTTCTAGGTATATCTCAAGAACAACCATGTTCAATGTGAAAATTCCCAGAGGCATATCCTCAATATCACTTAGTAAACCAGGCTGGCACAGGATAGGGCTAAAATGTAGGGATGCATACTGCCCCCAGCCACAGATCTATACATTCGGGGAAGCCTCCTTTATAGCTTTGCATAGAATAATGAACCTCTGGACGCATTTTTTCTGTAGGGTCTGATTATTACCAGGAGACACAGAGTGTTGAGAAATAGTATGTGTGGCCAACTTGACTAGGAAACATTGCTATCCAATATCGTCATAGTATTCCTGGATCTTGGGGTATGCTAATTGCTAACAATGGAGATATAAATGAATCATCCCTAAGGTTTGGAAGAGGAAAATAAACTTGTCCTAGGTAAGGGACAAGGGAATTTTGAAGTTTTCAGTTGCAATTGGACATAACATCTCTGGGAAATGGTCTTCTATGAAAATGTCCCACAAACTTCTTGGATCAGACTTGGGATCCAGTATTTGATTGGACCACTCTTTGATTGGAGGTGGTTGTGGGAATGGTAATGACACTTAAGCTAACCTTTGTGGCAGTAGACTAGACGATGGAGAGTATAGTGCGTGATCTGACATGTCAATTCATCTTGGGATATCTTATGAAGAATGCACTGATTTCACCACCACATCCGTGTAATATGGACTAATGACCACTACTACCTGCGTAGGGGCTGCGGTCGTTGGTGGTGGGTCACATTGTTGCTCTTCCTCTATTGTTCCCCAGAACAACTCTCCATGATCTCTTGTTTAGGTAGAGAATGATCCTATTGATGATAAGGAGGTTTGAAAAACTAGGACCTGTAAAGGGGACAAATCTTTCTCCTCATGTATATATCTTTGGAGGGATGCATGGATATGGTGGACCTCACTTTTCGGAAGGATGAGGCTGATACGCCATGTTCCTACCCCATCCCCTGACATAGAGGATTGTGGTGAATGTTCCATCATCTAATTGCACTCCACTTCAGAATCTAATAAGTAGATGGGTTTGATTGCAGTTTGAGGCTTCTCAAGATTCTTCCTCTAGCGGTGACAACCCGACCTCCTACCCCCGAGATAGTTCGTTAGGGTAGGGTAGATTTTTGAAATGGGTAGGACCTCCGCTTGGGTTGGTACTGAAGTAGGGAGGACCTCCGCTCAGACAAACCGAGGTGCAAGGAGCACCTGGGAAAATTCCAAATGGAACATGGGGAGGACCTCCATGATTGAGGGTGTTATAGTAGGGAGGGCCTCCATTGGAGCTGGAAAGCACATGGGGAGGGCCTCCATAGTAGTCATCTATAGCGTGGGGAGTACCTTCACATCAACCAAATCTGGTAGTTGTGGTATGAGGATGGACTTTGTTCTGACCATAATTGATATGGAAAATACCTTTGTGATGACTGTGGATGAAGCAGGGAGGGCCTCAGCTGGAGTTAGTGAGAACACGGGGAGGACCCCCATGCTGGTAGGTTACATGGAAAGAAGGAACCTCATGTTAAAAACCTATTAGGAAGGGGAAATTTTTCATACATGAGACCAAGGGCATGGGGGGGATCTTCGTGTTGAACTTCAATAAGATGGGGAGGACCTCCATACTGGACATCATCATCGGAAATCATCTCACAATGAACTCTACCTTCATTGGTTAATGGGGAATTCAACTCAACCTGCTTGTGGGGTGGCTGGTGCCTCACTCTCTACTGGGTATGAAAGTTCCCCTACTCTTGGATAAGGGAGTGCCCCTACTCCGGTACAACAAAAAAGGGCCAATAGAACATGCCATTAGTGGCTCGGGCCACATGAGACATGGAAGATTATACCCCTTGGAAGGCATATTCCTGATCTTGCACCCGACGTTGATGCCAAGTCAGCCAGACTAGGGATGACTATTCAGCGGTATGGACCTCATACTCCTCGCTCTGTAGGACCGGCTGGAGACACTGACATGGCTAGGTGGGATCCCTCCTCGGTGGATACTGGGCTGAAATCCTAACCGAGAGGACTCAGACATTCCTTACTTCATCTGTATAAGGGAGTGAGTCATAAGATCACTCCAGGGATAGGCTCCCAAAGATGTAGAAGGTTGGAGTGGGGAGCAGTTACTCCCTGCACGACCCTTGGGGATGACAACGCTAACGGGGCATGAATACCACCAAGTCTTGATGGGCCATATCCCTTTTCGGGATAACCCCATCCTATTCCTACCGATGGACTAGACTATTTATCACCCTCCTTTGAATAAATTCAGAGGCTAAGATGGGGAGTGGGAACCTGGTAGCTATGGTCATGGATATTTCTGCAGAAGAGATGGAGCTATGCGGGACTAACGTGTTGGCATTGCCCCTGTCCCTATGTCCGCGGTTGGGAGATGATTAGTTTCCTATGGCTGTAGCTTGGGTCCTGTAATGTAGGAGAATTCATCCATCTGTACAGACAATAGGAATGAAATTCCCAGTGCCCCAAAACTATTCAATCTTCCATGGATAGATAGAAAGATCCACACTGACAATGTCACAAACCAGGATGAACAACGATCAACTACCCCAAACCCTGGTGAGTTTCATGTCAGGACCACTATTTTCTTGGTGGGACATGGTGCTGGATAGCTGGATCTGGTGACACACTTATCTTCTAATGTATCTAACACTACTAATCTTTATATTAAGGAGAATAAATTCATGTCGGGTTTACCATTTCTATTTTTTAATCTTTCACTAGGGCGCACATCCATCCATGGGGGCACCCTGGTTTTTGCCCCAAATTCCCACTTTCCAAAGGTGGGTGACATTCATCACTTCTTTAGAGACATTTTCTCCTTGATCAAAATGGGATTATGGTATTTCAATCTCTCCTTCCATTGATTACTCCTCACAATTCTTCACCTAGTCTGAGTCTCCCTTAAAGATTATGATGTTGTTTGTAAAACTCTTTTTGGTTCCATATCTTTGTGGACATAAATTAATTTCAATGCTTCTATTAGGACATTCCAATGCATCAATTCAGGGAAGAAACCTTTGGTTAGGGGAGTAGTCATGTTGGGCATCGCTAGCATGTCTGGGAGCTGGAACACTGGTACATATGGATTTTCTTCTTATGATAGGGCTTATCGATGGCGAGGAAGCCTGAGGAATACCATATAGAGTGTGGGGTATTTTATTCCATAGGCATGTATCCATGGTTTTACCTAGCTTCCCATGTTTAAAAAAGGGTATTCTACGAGTTTAACATCTAGTGGAGATAGATCAGACTGATCAGAACACTGATTAGGGCAGATCAGATGGGTACATCCCTTAGAGGGAGCACCTATAAGGTTTACTATATGGTTGGATCAAGACACCCAATGAGGACGGATCCGAGGATGTGTTTCCCATAGATGGAATATATCACACTGTGAAGGCTGATATGGACACCTCAAAGGGTGGATTAGAGGATGATTGGGTCCCGAAAAAGGGGACACCAAGGTCTACCATTGGATGGGATTGAACCTAATGGAGGCCTCTTATATACCCTATATAGAAGACATAGATCAAAACATGTGTAGTTTGAGAGGTTGAATCATGGAATCGGGGTGTACATAATAGAAAACAATGACCTGGGTGCTACAAAGAAGAAACGAGATGAATGGGGATTACACATGGTTAACTGTCCAAATTGATGGAATGATTTCATTGGTATGTGGTGGTTCGAGTGGAATCAGGATGCATATGGATGGAGTGTCGAAGGATGGAATGAGTGGTGATGGAACCTAGGATCAGTGAAAAGGTAAATGTGTTGGTCTTGAACCTTGAAGAGGTTTCCTACATATCCCCATGGAAGGGAATAAAAGTCCACATATTTTTGGAATGGGGTGACGAGTCACCTAAGGAGGCGACTCATGAGAATGGATGCATGGATGGGGACCCAAAGGGGCTGGAACCAATGGGTTAAGGAATGATCTTAACAAAAAAAAGGATCAAGGGAGAGACAAGGATGGGATATGGGTGGTGGTCTTGAACCTCTGGGAGGGTTCCTACGTATCCCCATTACAGGGAATCAATGTCAAAATAGTTTAGGATGGGGCATTGAATCCGAGCATAAAAAAAGGACAGAAACCAGATGACATATTGGGGATTATGCGTGGTTGATATACCTTCACAATATGGACACTCTTAGTTGGAGGATTATGGATTAAGTATGGAGGATTACACATGGTTAGATTCCCATGAACTGATCTGACACCACTAAAGGGTGGACCAAGGATGTGGGTACTAAAAAAAGGGGATGATGAAGTTTACCAGTGTTTGGGGTTGAATTGTAGGGAGGATTTCAACGTACCATGTCTTAGGATATAGATATAAAAACCCATGTAGTTTAGATATACAGTTTAATATCATGTGAGATGAGAGGGGTGTACAATTTATCATCATGTAGGACAAGCAGTGAACCAATGTGAAATGGTCGAGACAGAGGGATAATGGACTTGAACCTTAGGGAGGATTCCTACATACATTGACTAGAAAGAGTAAAGATCAAATTCCATGTATTTCAAATGATAGGGACATGGAAAATACACACCAAGGTGGCCCATAGAGGATGTCAGGGTCAATTCTCACTCTAATCCCACATGATTCATGCTCAGTGTGAGAAAAAAGAGGCATCAATAGAGCTGGTGATCATGTCACAAAAAGTGAATCCATGTTATAAATGGTGGGGATTATGCATGGCTATTGGAACAAGGAAGACTAGGACATATTCTAGTAGGGAGGCCCAATGAGAATGGAGGGTGTCCAGATGTACGAGGAGGATATGACCATCGTACCTGAAACACCCCATAAGAGGGTTTCAGGGATTACACAGAGATTGTTTGAGGTGCGCATGGTGAAAAAGAGTAAAGGGAGAGTGGAGTGAGAGGGAACTGGTTCCCATCCCCTTCATGGTCCTCTCAGGGCTTCTCACTTATACAGTGATCACAATTTAATATCATGTGTTGAGAACGTGGGTGCTCGGCAGTTTAACATCCTGCAACTCAGATGGTGAGGATTCACTCCCCACATCTAGGACATACATAACTTGCACCAATACACTCTTGAGGGATGGAAGAAACAAGTAATGACATGTGGTAATGGGTTTGTGGAGTGATCCATTGGGGGGTCCACGTTAGAGTGGCTATGTGAAGAAGCAATAGCCGTTAGCATGCCTATGAGAAGAAGCATGAGAAAAAGTAATGAAACATGAAGCATCACCCAAGTGACTTTGAAATCACTTCATACAAGCCTATAGGGCCACACGTGAGAAGGGTTTGAAAATAAAGAGGCCTTGCAGAGCACAGTGATGTGCATAGCACATGGAATCTCATATCTCATGGGCTCGAAAATCACAGAGGATCATAAAGATAATGGGATCGCAAAGTATAGGGGATCGTAGATCACATGGCTTCTCATAGATCACATGATTTTAGAGCATAAGTGTTAGGATCAATAGGGGCCTATATACCCTAAGAGGGGGGGGGGTGGGTGAATCAGGGTATGGATATTCTATTTCTAAATTCTTCCTACCCCACTAGATCTTGACCTCTTTATTACAAGGGTCACTTTGTTTGAACTTGTGTGTTTATTATGATCACTTTTTTCTTCTTCTTTATATGATGATGATGCTTTGAATGTAATGTAGGGAAGCAAGTAAGTAGACACATAGATTTTTACTTGGTTCACCCTCACTGGGTTACGTCCAAGGAGCATACACCAACGATTTTCCAATGTACCAAATCCACTAAAGCTCACTGCTTTTTACAAGGTTCGGGATAGATCACTTCTATTCCTAGGATCACTGCCTTTACACTGTTTATGGTTAGCTCACTATTTTCCCAAGGGTCACTCCCTGTTTCTCTCTCTCTAGCTCACTACCGGTGGAGAGGATCACCTTCTTCCTCTTCCTTTGCTCACCACTCCGGAAATGATCCAGTCACAGTTTATAGACTTGTAGGTATTTTCATTATCACTAATGAATACATTATTTTTTGTAAGTAGATGCTCTGTTGAAGTCCATCTTTCACCTGTAGATGAAATTCACTTTGCACCGAGGGTATCAGGCAATCTTCCAGCTTCCATGAAGCCCTAAATCTCTACCATGAAACAACCTTACTTGGTGAGCTTCTCTAAGTTGGCACACAAGTCTCGACGCGCAAGTCAAAACTGGAACACAAGTCCACCTCAACCACTTGCACGACACAAGATTATCCAACTCCAAACTTGTGTGACACACACCCTTTTATGCCCAAACCAATATTGGCACGCAACCAACAATTTTTGTGCTTCTTCAAATCTGGCGCGCAAGTCCACCTCGACCACTGGCACTACACCTCCTTCTTTAACAAAAAACTTGCGTGACTCACTTCTTTACTCACCCAAACCACCTTGGGCACACGACTATCACCTGACGCGAAACTACTACTTGCGTGACCACACACCACTTGAGTGACCACTACACCTGCACGACGGGAGCTTTGATTTTTCTAAGTGTTGAAGTCTCCACTGAATGAGGAGGGGTCGACCTATATTTATAGGCATTTGGACACCCTGCACGATGGCGCGCAAGTCTCCCCTCGACGCGCAAGTTTCGGCGCGCAAGTCTCTTGCCGCGCAAATCACTTGTGCGACCAACTCCAAAACTTGTTCTACCCTTATCCATTTTCCATATTTTGATTCTTTGATCTTGAAAAACATATGGCACACAATTTTCCTCTCTTTTAAGTACACGGTGTAAAAGTCCCTTTTCCAAAAACCACTTTTCTTCATTTGTTGATTTTCAGGCCCAAAACTTTGGCAAACACTGGAAAACGGCGCCACTTGTATATTTACTTTTTGTACCACCTCCATATCATCCATTCCTTTATTTCCGTTCTTGAACCAAAAATTGGTCATTAACCACAGCTCTTGAACTTGACATGTCACCATGAAAACCCTTTGTCAACAAATTTGTATGTCATGGTTTTCTTTTCCAACAATCACAACACAGATGTCCACTTTGTCAACAAACACAGTCACCTCAAAAATACTTCAATGATTCCTTGATGGATTTTTACCTAATAATCTCCCCCTTTGGGTTTGTTGAAAACTATTCCATAAAATGATACATCATTAGTTCTTCAGACACTATTCACCCATTGCGATTCCTGATAGTGATCAAGGATTTACTCAACACATACTCTAATCCCACATGAGCAATGATCAGCCTGAGAAACAAGAGTAAATAAAAAGTTCATCAATGAATCACTTCATCTCTGACATACACTATTGACACCAAACTGATACCAATTTTTGGAAATATTCTCACCACATTCCAACTCCATTCTCATGCTTTTATCACGATCCTTAGCTATCGTGATATATATTCTTTGATCGATCACTTCTAGAATCATCTGATTTAATATTCTACCCCTGTCTCATTGCTCTCCCCCTATCTCGCTGCTCCACCTATCATATTCTCCCCATATCAACCCTGATTTATCAAATTACCACACTATCTCCCCCTTGAACAATCACTAATTTCTCCCCCTTTGTCAATGAACCCAAAGGTCACTCCTTTGCAGTCTGTAACAGAGTAGAGAACACATATCAGTACATTAGGGAAAAACACATTATACCTTGGAGAGAAGGGGTGGGGTGTTCCACTTACACACTCTTTCAAGTGCGGGGATTCGACTGAACTCCCAGAGCCAGTCGATGTCTCTTAAAAGCTTCCTTGGGTAAGGCCTTTGTCAGAATGTCTACAAACTGTAGCTCTGTAGGCACATACTCCAACTTCACGATTCCCTATTCAACCTTCTCCTTGATGAAATGATATTTTATCTCAATGTGGTTTGTCCTTGAGTGATGAAATGGTTTTTTTCTAAGATTGATATCACTAGAGTTATCACATTGGTTTCCGATCGGATACTTCACTTCAACTCCCATATCTTCAAGATTTTGATTCATCCACAATAACTGTGTGCATGCTTGAGTGGCCGCAATATACTCAACTTCCGCGATGCTCAATGAAATGCAATCTTGCTTCTTGATTAACCAATAAATACATAGTCCACCAAGATAGAATGCACCTCCAGATGTTGATTTCTTGTCATCTGATGAACCGGCCCAATCAGCATTAGTATATCCCAATAACTCTATCTGAGATTTGTCATTATATGTCAAGCCAAATTCCACTGTGCCCTTGATATACCAAAGTATTCTTTTCACTGCATGCATGTGGATTTCCTTAGGATTACTCTGATATCTTGCTTCTTGTCATGTGGAAAAAACAATGTCAGGCCTTTTTATAGTTAATTACAATAGACTTCCAATGATTTCCCTATATTCTGTGATATTTACTACCATTCTATCCTCATCTTTGGATAGTTCCATCCATTCCAAACCTTATTAGAACCTCCTTGGCATATTTTTATTGAGAAATGAAAGTGCCATTACTTCCTTGTGTCACTTCATCTAATCTGCCAAATATTATATCATCGACATAAACCAACACCATCATCCTTTGATTACTTTCATTGCTAAAATAGTGATTGTAATCAACTACACCACGTTGAAATCCAAGCTTCTTTAAATTCTGATCTAGCTTTGAGTACCATGCTCTTGGTGATTGTTTCAACCCATATAGTTCTTTCTTCAACTGAAAACTTTATTCTCATCCTCATGAATGAGAAAACCATATGGATTCTCAATGTACACCTCTTATCTAGAACCCCATTTAGAAATGCAGATTTGACATCCATCTGGAACAATTTGAACTTTTGTTGCACTACAATGGCTAGGAATAATATGATTGTCTCCAGCCTTGTAACCGGTGCAAATGTCTCGTCAACACCAATTCCCTCTATCTGGGAGTATCCTTTGCACACTAGTCATGCTTTGTTTCGAACCACTGTGCCATCTTCATTCATCTTGTTGCAATAGACCCATTTAGTCTCGATGATGTTCTTATCAGCTGGCCTCGAAACAATCTCCCACATCTAATTATCTTCTAAATCAGTATCAACCACTTTTACTCCCCCTGAGGCTCTTACCACTTCCTCACTTTCAATAGAAAACTTGTCACTGTGTCACTGTCCAATGACGTCATTTATTTCAACTAATTTTCTGATCTTCTTATTGAAACATTGTTGATACTCTCTCGCAGCTTCTTGGTATCCTAAAAACTGTCAGCTAATACCACTTGTTAGAACGAAATGGATAAGCATGAGATGCATGATTATTGATTATTCTCTTTGTGTTTCTTTCTTCCCTCAATAGGCAACACCTGAGCTGAGTAATCCAATTATTTCTTTGATGGCTCTTGCATCTGATTTTGTTATTGAATGCTCCCCCTATGTTGTGCAACCCTTCCCAAGGTTAGGACCACCTTTTAGACCCATATCATTCTTATTATCCTACATCATCTATTCTCATATTCCACTTAGAATTGAGCCATTAACGAAATATCTAAGCCTACTGAGTTGGAACTCAGTGTAGGAAACAAGAGACAAAGATAATAACACAATCACTTCCTATTGTGCTCTGTGTCTCCCTTTCTTCTTCACCTTTTTTACCTGATTTGTGGCAATTGAAACTCTTGAACATATCAATTTTCACTGTGCATCTATAGATGCCACTTCCCCTTGGATTGTATCTCCCTAAAACCTGAAACACATGAATCATCAGTTAATATAATTTATATATATATGGAGAGGGGTGTCTTTAAGACTCCTCAAGATGAGGATTGTGGTTGATCCTGATGGGTAAACCCTTTGATTCTTTCTTGCAGAGCATCACACTCCTTCCTTGCTTCTTCTAGCTGCCTAGACAACTTTAATTTCTCTGTCCATATGACTAAGCATTCATCACCTGCATGCTGAGTCTTTTTCTGATATGATAATTCTACAGGCCTGGCCTTTCTCACCAATTGTGGTTTAAACCCACTAGTACACATTTCCATATTTGATGTTCCACTAAAATCCCATTTCCCTTGATTTATTCTCTGAGAAGGAATATCTCTTCTTGTCATCATCCATGGATCCTTCCTCCATTGTAGGGATCTTCCTCTTTCCTCCACTTCTTGTTGTGGCACACGACTTGCAAAATTTTCAATGTATTCTTTATTTTTCTTTTATCATATTTCTGAGTCACCACACTATTTTTCATTGGTGGTAGGTCCTCCATAGAACATAAATTCTTCTTACTCATAGATAGATCATTTCCTCCCTTTTTCTTCCAGATTTGTTCATGTTCTTTCTTAGAGGGCGGTTATGAGTGTAACTGATACAACTTTCGTTCAACTTCATGTGATTCCCCTAAGGCTCTAAGACTATTTTCCAAATTACCACTTTTTCTTCCAGTGTATGATTTCTCATTATAAACCACTGGAGTCGTGAATATACTTTTAGGTTCCATTCCCTTTCCTGCTTTCTTCTTGCTGCAATTTCTTTCCAAATTCCCATTATTAGAACACATAAAACATTTTCCATCAAAGGCATATCTAATTTCATCATTTCTCTATCGAGATGTTGATGCAACTTGAATTCTTCCTTTGAAATTGAGCTCCTGATCTTACTGACACATACTCATAGTGTGTCCCATTCTTCCACAGTAATAGAATCTAACAAATGCTTTCCTTTAAGAGGATATTCTTTCTGATTTCTCATGACACATCTTCTTCTTCTCAGATCTATTAACGTTTCTATTTTCACAGCCTGAGATGTGTTCCTATGCCTCTGAACAGAAGCTTGATGTATGACCATGAATCCCACATAAATATCACATGCTATCATTTCTTCTTGTAAAAGCCTTTTTAGGTCTATCTCTAGCACCTATATGGTTTTTCTTATCTCTGGAGATTTTCACTGCACTTTTGATATCACGCATAGGAGTGAGATCATCATATGCAATTTTATATTTTCCCAATATGGATGGACTTTAGGATGATACAATCATTTCATGATTCTCCTCTGATGTATCATACTTGGATTTCATTTCATCATCACCTGCCGAAGGATAATCAAATAAAAAGTGCAGTGCATCCTTCAACTTGGGCTTATCTTTGGATTTAGATTTCTCAATTTCTTTCTTGACTGATTCTAGATCTTCTTCCAACTTTTGAATCTTCATATCCCTTGATTCAAGTTGGGCATTGAGTTCTCTTGTGAGATTATTTACACAACTCATCTCATCTTTCAGTTGTCGTGTGATATTTTCTACGATATCACTTTCTTCCTTTACTTTTATTTTTTCTTGAAAAACAGATTCAGAGATAGATACATTCTCTTGTTGTAGCCTTTGATTCTTCTGAACTTTTTAGACAACTTTGTAGTAAGATCATCATTTCTGGATTTTAGATTTTGAACTTCATCTGACTCTTGATTCTCTTTATAATCATCAGGTTTTTTTTCCTTTCATTTTAGCCATCTTTTGTAGTTCTTCACCTTGAGAATCATTCTTCTCCTTTAGGTTAGTAGCCACATAAATAAGCCTTTGATTTAAGCCTCTTATCTTGTTGACCTCAATTTCCAATACTTGGATCTAGATATATTTAGATTTAACTTCTTCATCCAATTTCTGATCCAATTTCTTCGTCATGTTGAAAACATCTACGGGTGGCCTCCTTCTTAAAACTTCTTCATCATCAGTTGTTTTAGTGTCACTTTGATGTTCATGTACTTTACATATGCCAACATTATGATTGAGTGAATCAATATTTTCCCTATCAGATTCATCCAGGCCTTCCTTCAATAATATGTTTGATTCTTTTAGTTGAATCACACTTTTTCCATAAACACTTCCACAATGAGGGAAATTACCTGACTTTTGATTCTTCTTTGATGTTTTTCCCTTTTCCATGAAACACCAAGATAAGAGTTGACTGATTCTTTAACCACACAGATCGACTACACCATGTTGGAGAAAACAAATATGATAAAAGAAACCTTCCCTATGATACCAATTGTTAGGATCAATAGGGGCCTATATACCCAGAGAGAGGGGGGGGGGGTGAATCAGGGTATGGATATTCTTTTTCTAAATTCTTCCTGCCCCTATAGATCTTGACCACTTTATCAAAAGGGTCACTTTGTTTGCACTTGTGTGTTTATTATGATCACTTCTTTTCTTATTTATATGATGATGATGCTTTTAATGTAATGTAGGGAAGCAAGAATGCAGACACAAAAATTTTTACTTGGTTCACCCTCACTGGGCTACACCCAAGGAGCATACACTGATGATTTTCTGATGTAACAAATCCACTAAAGCTCACTGCTTTTTACAAGGTTCGGGATAGATCACTTCTATTCCAAGTCTCACTACCTTTACAATGTTTAGGGTTAGCTCACTGCTTTCTCAAGGGTCACTCCCTGTTTCTCTCTCTCTGGCTCACTACTGGCGGAGAGGATCACCTTCTTCCTCTTCCTTTTCTCACCTCTCCAGAAAGGATCCACTCACAGTTTATAGACCTGTAGGTCTTTTCATTATCACTAATGAATACATCCTCTATTTTAAGTAGATTCTCTGTTGAAGTCCAGCTTTCACCTATAGATGAAATTCAATTTTCACTGAGGGTATCGGGCAATCTTCCAGCTTCCACATAGCCCTAAATATCTATTGTGAAACAACCTTACTTGGCGCCCTTCTCTAAGCCAGTGCACAAGTCTCGGCGTGTAAGTCAAAACTGGTGCACAAGTCCACCTCAACCACTTGCGCGATATAAGCTTCTCCAACTCCAATCTTGCGCGACGTACACCCTTTTACACCCAAACCAATATTGGCGTGCAACCAACAATTTTCGCACTTCTTCAAATTTGGTGCGCAAGTCTACCTCAACCACTTGCGAGACACCTCATTCTTCAACACAAAACTTGCGTGACTCACTTCCTTACTCTCCAAATCCACCTTGGGTGCACAACTATCACCTAGCACACAACTAATACTTGCGCGACCACACACCACTTGCGCGAACACCACACCTGCGCGACGAGAGCTATAATTTTTCTAAGTGTTGAACTATCCAATGAATGAGGAGGGGTAAACCTATGTTTATAGGCATTTGGAAACCCTGCGTGATGGTGCACACGTCTCCCCTCGATGCACAAGTTTCGGCGTGCAAGTCTCCTGCTACGCAAATCACTTGCGCGACCAACTCCAAAACTTGCGTGACCCTTATCCATTTTCCATATTTTAATGATTTTATATTGAAAAAAATGGCACACAAGTTTCCTCTACTTCAAGTACACGACGTGAAAGTCCCTTTTCCAAAAACCACTTTTCTTTATTTGTCGATTTTCAGGCCCAAAAATTTGGCAAACACTGTAAAATGGCGCCACCTTGCATCTGTACTTTTTGTACCGCCTCCAAATCATCCATTACTTTGTCAAAGTTCTTTAATCAAACATTATTATTTAACCATATCTCTTGAACGTGACATGTCTCCATGAAAACCCTTTGTCAACAAATTTGTATGTCATGGTTTTCTTTGTCAACAATCACAACACAGATGTCCACTTTGTCAATTAACACAATCACCTCAAAAATGCTTCATTGATGCCTTGAGGGATTTTTCCCAACAATAGGGTCTCATAGATTATATGGATTTGTAGAGCTCATAGGCTCACAGAGCATAGAGGAACACAAAGGATATGACTTCGTAAATAGGAGAACTTTACGAAGCATAATGTCCCAGCCTAAGCATGGAGTACACATGTTTTTAGAGGGTGCTTCATAAATCTTGGGTGATTTAAAAATTCCTGAGTACCCAAAGGGGTATCGTTCCTTTGTGATGGCCAATAGTATTTTCCTAGGGAATTAATTCATGAAATAGTGGTAGATTTGAGAAAAATAAAAGGGTTTTGTTAATTCTCAAGTACCTCAGATGATTCATTTTCTCAGTTGGTTCATAGATCAAAGAAAAATCCATGATTTGGGAATTTAGAAGATGAAAGGTCGGGGTAATGATCCTTTGGAATGGGGGGATCTGGGTATTTATAGGTTCTAGGGGGCATGATGCTATGAGGGTGAACCACAAAGTAACTTGAACTCCACCATTAGAGGCAGATTTCGTCAAGTTTCTCGGTGTCGTGAAATCGATCGTCATCCCCTCAACGGTGCAGAGGCTTCCTTCATTCCCTCCACAACAGTCACAAAGGATTTCTTCAATTTAGATGGATTCATAGAGGCGACTACCTTTTCCTCTGTAGTGTGGAGACTTCCGTCATGTTCATCGTATCCATATAGTCAATCATCACTTTTCTCTATGGTGGGCATAGATAAGGCCTCAACTTTGTGCCGACTGTGGTGATGAAGGGATTTGCGAGGGTGCATAGAGAAGAAACCCCTTTGGCACCATTTAGTGTCCTTTTCTTATTTTTTCCAGCACACATATTTTGTTTCCAATAAGTATAATAAAAAAGTTTCACATTTAATTTCCCATTTCATTTAGTTTCTAGTGAGGATAATCATTACATCATCCATCACATTCAGTTCTAATACAGTTCCTTCTGGATCCATACACTGACTAAACCAAAAATCATAGTATGAGAAATAATAATAATAGTGAAAAATCATATAATCATGAAAATAATCATATAATGTTTAAACAATGACACCTTATTATCAATCTATGACACCCTAGGTTTGACCCAATTCATCCATGGTTATCATCTATTCAAATCCTTCATAATATATCATTAATAAAATTTGAATTAACCCAAGCATATCCCCTGGGTGTGTCTATCTAGGTTTTTAGTCATAGTCCCACTCATCTTGAACTAGTGACAATCTAGTTAATACCCTATCTTTCCCATTCAATATTGATACACCAAGGTTAATCTATTCTATAACCACATCCACATGATGGTATCCAGAGAGGAATGTATTTTATAGGAAAAAAACTACTTTATTTACCATAACTTAGGGAATTATCCTATACATAGTCTTATACTAAGGGTTCTCACTAATGTTTTCTCATCCAAGTTTCCAAAAATAACTAAACCATTCTCTAATACCAACTGAGGTAACCCAAACATCACATACATAAATATTACATTATTTTAAATGAATATTGAATACATATCATTTTGATCCATTCCAAAACTTTAAAGGTTTTGTGTCTTTGTAAACTTGGATACATAAAAAAACGATACATAAAAGATCAACATCATCTCCCACTAGGTTCATCACAACTAGAAACTTTCATAGTAATTACATAATTAAAATATTTCTTCATATCCTAGGTAAAATAATACCTAATAATAGTGATCTCATATTCTTAGTAAGGGTAAAAAAAGGAGATATAAATCAATGAAAATTTTTAATCACAATATGAGAGTAAGGGTATGAGAACATGATATTAACTCTTAAAAATCATTCCCAACAATGAATATATCATAATCATAAGTCATGGAATAAATATTGGTAGGTCACAAGATATGTATCATAATGGAATCAAAGAACATGATCTATGAGAGTATAATATTGGCATAAGATCATGTCATGAAAAAGTAGTGTAAGGTTTGACATAATTATAATAATAATTATATAAATCTTATGTCAAGGATACCCACAAATACATTAATCACATGTTAGTCTTGGGATAACCACCCATGTACCAACTTTGGTCTTGGGATAACCTCCCATGTACCCTTGTTGGGCTTGGGATAACCATATATATAACTTATTTTGGGCTTGAGATAGCCTACTATGTACCATTTAATCCCATAAAACATTGATATTCAAATAATTCATTAGATTTCTATAAAGGAACCAATAATCATATAATCACAATCCTTTCAAATATATATATCACAATATCATGAAAAAAGTTATCATTTCACCACATCTCAACCCATAGAAAGGAAAACAATTTTCATCAATATTTTATCATCATAATCACAAACCATACAAATAAAGAATAAATACAGTAACAATGGATCATATAATTAGTAAAACATAAGAAAAATAAATTATTTTTTATATATGAAAACACCTTTAAAATATCACAAGAATATTTTTTGAGGAAAATACCCTTTTCATTTTAAAATCACTTATTTTGAATTTAAAAATTTCTAAAATATTAATGAAAAAATTTTATTTGAAAAGAGAAATAAAAAAAATGTAAACGAATCTTTAAATAAAATATTATTCATGATGATTGGAAAAACTATTTATGCGATGTATGTTAAAATAAAGATTCCTTTCACATTATCATTAAAAAGTAAAAAGTTCAACATTCCTAAAAAGGCCGGAAGATTCATTTTGAAAATTTTTATAAAAATTAAAACATGTGTAAAATTGAATTTATATAATTATTTCATAATGGTAAAAATATTTTTTAAATATTTTAAATAAAATATGGATATTTAAGAAAAAGAATCCCAACCAAAGAAAAAAATGTGGCCGATTTTCTTTAAGATTGTTATTTCAAACTTTTGAGTACTTTGAGAGAGAAACATTAAAGGAAAAATTATGATTAAAAAAACATTTGTTAAGAAAATAAATAATATTTATAATATATAGATCATATTACTTCATCATTGTAAATTTAAGCATAAAAAATTCAGATAAAAATGATATTGTAATGTAAAACCCTGACCGCTTTGGTAACTTTTGAGTCATAATTCCCATGAAAGGAATAAAATTAAATAAAACTTTAAATTACCATGAACATAAGGATATTGATGATAAAAAATATCAAATATATAGTAAATACACCTCATAAAATAAGATTGTTGTATAACATAACATATGTCCCAAATAATACAATTTGAGAAGGTAAACCCTTACCAATTTGGTAACTTTTGAATAAAATAAATTTGGATGAAATAATTTGAATTATAAATTTATGTAGAATTAATTAAGAAATAAAAACGACATAACATGTTTAAGGACCAGTATATACACCTCATTAACATAAATAGGTGTATAAAATCAAACATATCTCAATGAAACAATATTTGGAAAAAGAACCATTACCTTTTTTTTAAATTGATTTTTAAGCACTCTAAAATCTTATATAATAAATTTATTTTTATAATAATTTAAAAAAAAACCATTAAAACACTTTCAATATCATATATAATCCACTTATAACATTTAAAAACCCGTTTATTAATATTTTATTTATTAATATCATTATTTTCGGGTGATAACTATTTCATTTTTCATATAAGTTTTTATTTTCCAGTCATGGTCATTAAAATTTGATCATGATTCCATCATCTCGAACATATTAATCACATAATAAGTTTCATATTTTATCATTATATACACTTTTATAACCATTCATAAAAAGTGGCGATGAAAAACGAATTTAATCACTTCGTGGAGACAACAGTCCATACATACACATGGGTGATGTTTCTACTTTTCGATGGATGGAACAAAAGAAAGGTAAATAATAATTCACCTTTAAATAATCACTATTATATAATAAATATCATATATATTCATTAAATATTTTCTTATTACGATCCATGTAAAGAGTAAATGAAAAATGAATCCCATCACTTTGTGGTGGTGGTAATCCACATGTACGCATGAGCGATGTCATCTTTTTCCAATGGATAGTATGGTAAGAAGATAGATAGGATATTATAATTAAAAATAATTATTATTTCCTGAATACCATATATAAACATTAAATATATCTTAATAACCAACCATGAAATATGGTGATGTAAAATGACGCATATTGCTGCATGGAGGCGTTAGTCCACAAGTACATAGGAGCAATACTTTCATTTCCCATTTGATAGAAAAGAGGGGTAAAATGGTTGTGAAATAATAAAAATTAAATATTAATATATTTATAATATTGGATTCATCATTTTATTCTCTATAAAATAGGTTTAGAAAACATGGAATAAGAAATAAAATTAAAAGAGATCGGTTATGATTTATACCTCTTCTCTAACAGACCTCATTTGGCTTAGTCCTTAAGCCTTGAAATACTGGTACTATGAGAATAAAATGGAATAAAGGATGAATTGAATGAATCTATTAAGGTTTTTGGATAGGTATTGAATGAGATATCAGTCTTAAATTGTGTGAATAAGGGAGTAGAATAGGCGGCCTTCTATAAGTGTAGGGACACACATGGAAATACTTAAAAGAGTTCAATAATATAATGTCAATTTCATGCGAATGGGACGCCAAATTTACAATAAATAAAATTTTGGATAATATAATGTCTAAATATATTGAAAAAATAACAATTATACAAGTTTATTGGTTATGGATATCCTTATCTCTTAGTTTAACCCTCAGTAAACTCATTTTAAACATAACCATCGCAATAAAATTTTTCTATTTTTACTATTGATTATGAACAAAATATAAGATGAAAATATTAAATTATATTAATTAAGATAATTAGAAATATGTAATACATTTTAAAATACTCAATATATATAAGTTTCATAAATTAAATTTAAAATAAGTGTGAGAAATGCAATGAAAACTGTTTTTAGAAAAATGCATTTTAAGCATAAAATTGAATTTACTTCCATTGCTTTCATTGTAAAAAAATTAGATGAAAAACAACATATTTTATTTAATATATATTATATAAATTTTATTAAAATTATTAATAAATAGTGATTTAATTAATTTATTAATATAAAAACACATTGTGCACATAAAAATGGTTTTTAGAAAATATGTGTTTCAAGACAAAAAATGAACATATACTAAAATAAAGTATAATTGTGATTAATATGTAATTAATTATATTATTTATAATTAAATGAGGCTTATTATACATTAATATAAAATTAAAAATGTAATGGTGCTTTTAAATTACTTGATTTAAGGAAAAAATGTCAGTTTTACAAAAATTGGTATTTTTTACTATATAATTGAAAATAAATATTTTTAGAAAAAATAACAAAAAATTGACATAAAATAATATTCAAACACTTAATTAAAAATTGAAATTAATTTCCACAAATATATTTTCTAAATTTTATATAAATTAATTATAACACCCATGCATAAAATATAAAAAAAAACTATTTTTGAAGAAATCATATTTTTGAGGAATTACATGAATTTACTAAAAATTGAGTAATTATTTTTTATAAATAAATAAATAAATTTGAATTATTTAAATATTTTTTACATATTATTCATAATGTGGTTATTTATATTCATACCTTCTAATTTAATAGCTATTTTATAACTTTCACATTTAAATAATATAATTTTTATATTATATCATTGTTCTCTTAAAGCTTGGTGTTGTATACTAAGAAAGATATCAAGAATACTATTATTTAAACTAAATATTTGATGTTTTATATGTAACATGGATTTTAATTGGTATATATTAAATTATTAAATTATGTGATTTTAATTAGAAAATATGGGCACTTTTGTGGCTGTTTTTATGGGAAAGTGGGATGGTTGGTGATCTAGATGTGGCACTAGTTTTTGTTGGAAGGGTATGAGTCTGTGGTCATGGTTATGGGTTATAGTTGAATTATTTTTGTGAGAATATATTTGGTTGTGATTTTGTGTTATTACATTATACTTGTATTTTTATATGATTTTATATGCACCCCACCCAAGTTTAATCACCTTAATAATACCCAAAGGTTTTGGGTTTCAGGTGTATTCCCCAAACATCTAGGTTGATAAGGGAATGGATAGATGACTAATTTGTATTCACCTATATCTATTAAAAATGTTTTATGAGATTTTATGGCCTGTATTAGACTGGTTATGTGGATATGGTGAGACACATGGTGGTGGTCATGCATGGTTGGTGGAAGGAATGGGGTTTAAGTCCTTCATATTCAAGATACCCTACTAGGATAGATATGTAATGAGGATATGGTTTGTGGTGAAGATGTGGATATATGATATAGTTGTGGTTATGTTTATGTTATCGTGTTATTAGTGACAATGATAATTTTGGACCCTATACAATTTGGGGAAGGTATGGCTGTGTTCTATCCCACTTTAGGTGTGAAATTATTATTATGATTGTATGGATATGGACGGCATTGAAGGACAATAAATTTTTCATTGGGGAATGAGAGAGAAAAACTATTGGGGAGGTGGTTCAAGGTATATTTTTTTATTATAATTGGATGCAATATTTGATGAGCGGGCCATGGTGAGGCCAGGTGGTAGTTGAACTAATAAGTTCTTGTTGGTTTTTCTATTTATTCATTGAAGGATTAGTATTCTTATTCAAAATTTTCCTAAGAGTTCTTAAGGGGGATCCTACAAATTATACATTTAATATCACCCCTATATATATAATATGTTTTCTAGGTTTCTAGGGTGATTTTAGAAATCAAGGTGGATCATACTAGATTAGATCTTGGAGTCGTGGTTAGGGATACCGCCTTATGAGTTTTATTTTTGTATTCATTTTAGAAACTTATTTTTTCATGATATTTAATTATTTTTTGTTCATTATGGGATCTTGGTTTTATTTTACATTATAAAATTTATTTATGGATTTCTAATTTTATATCTATGATATATGAGGGCAATTTCTCTCATTTTCATGTTTTATACCCGTGATGATAGTCTCCAACATGGGGCCTATTGGAGGTGGGACTCTAGGGTCACTCTTCCCTTCAATAAAGGACCATGTGGTGTTCCTAGTGGGGGTATGTCATAGCAAAATGGTATTAGAGCTATAAATGATAGTTATTATGAAGTTTAGAGTTTGGGACTAGTTGTGATTTCATGGGAATGATAGGGAAACAATGATATTAAAACATAGTGTATAACGTATGAAGGGAAACCAGTTAGGACAGAAGAGATTAGGGCCCCTATATTTTAAATAAATAATCTTAAGCTTACTGAACACCCTATTTGAGATAAAATTAATAGTGGTATAGAGACCTATAAAAGGTATATGTATCATAACTATTTATTCATGTGTATGAATTGGTATGATTTTAGGGAAGTAAAAATAAATATAGTTACATGAATATTAAATGAATTTCTTGCTATTGTTATTATTTATTTTTTCACATTGGTGACATATTTATAGGTTTTAGTGATATGAAGGGGATGGGGATTTTTTGAGTTCTCTTTTTCATTTCTTCTACCATGTCGAAGTTTTTCTAGGGCAGGTTTTCTCTATATATTCTGGGATTAACTCTGTTCCACCATAATTTGTACATGTGACTATATATGTTGAAATTTTTGTGATATTATGTTGTTTTAGTATTAAAATAAATGTAAATTTAGTGTAAAATTGAAACTATAATAATAAATATCCACCACCTAAAGGAAATTGATAATATAAACCTTGGAAAAATTAAAACCCACCTTAAGCTTTTGAATTTTCAGAGTGTTTATTTTGGTTCCTTCTTCGTGTTTTTGATATGTAATTAATTTTAAATTCCTTTGAATTAGAATTAAATTAACTGTTATATCCTAATGTATTATAATAAATTCTAAGTGTTAACCTATATTTCAAAGTTTCAAAGTTAAACAATTGATACTGATTAGAGAAAATCATGTTAGGGCCTCATGATCCAAAATAAATATGTGATGAAATCATGTAATCCATTCTATTAGAGACACATAAGTTATTAAAGGAAGTATGATTATAATGTTATGATATTCATGATGATTAGTATATCTTGAAGTTATTAGGATTTATATATGGGTTAACTAGAAGCATGTTTAACCTTCAATATAGTAATGGTTGAACTATTAATATCTTGTTAAGTATGACAAGTTAAACTGAATAATTTATTGGGAAGTTATGTTTTTTTTAAATTGGTAATGATTTTTTTGGGAATGTTGTTTGATATTTTATAATTATAATTTTGAGGAATTATTCCATGTTGTTTAGTAGTATGTGAAGTGATGTTCAATGTTATTTTATTTAATTACATGAATGGTGATGTGGTTATTGAAAATATGTTTTATTAAAAATTTTAAAATTTTATTTTAATAAATATTAAATTGATTTTAAAATTTTTATTGTTAAATTAGTTGATAGGCCTTTAACAAAATGGTTTTTTACAAAGGGGTCTTTTCTCAAATGGATTTATAAGTAAAAAATGGTTTTATGAATTAAAATGTTTTAAATGTGAATATTTCAAGGATTTTGTTTTTCATATTTTCATAGATTTTTTTTATTTTAAATTCTTTAAAACATTATTAGAGTGATTAAAATTATAAAAAGTTAATTTTTCTTATTTGTGGGTGTTGTTGAGGTCTATTATTTAATAATAATCAGTGTTCTCACTGTGTGGTAGACATGATTGGGGTGTATTTGAGAGGGGTTATTTGATTACTCAATGGTTTAATAGATAATATTTTGGGGGTGATGAGGAATTTATATTATTGTAAGGTAATATGGTGATGATTTTATTAGAATATAAGTTTTAGTTAAAGGATATGATTTAGTTTATTAGTTCATGTGAAAGTGAGTATATGTGATTCTTATGGTGTGGCTATGTTCCCCTTTCTTTTAGTACATGATTTATTTTTTTTTGTATTAAACTTATTGATTATGATGTTTGGATTGAAGAATTTTCATTATATTATAATCAAGGTGTTATACTTGGGAAGCGGTAGGAGTAATGGGAAAAGGTGAAGATAATATTTTAGTAGTAGAAAGGACTAAAGTTTTTTTGAAGGGTGTTTGGCCTATTTGTTGAGGAGTGGTTAGAAAAGGTTTTAGTTACTTTAAAATTATCAAGGAATCTAGATAAATTCCAAGTTTCCTTAGTAGTGGTATCACTTTAAGGGTGACTCGAGCATTTTGGAATGAAAAACATAGTTGACCAGAAGAAGTTTCTTTTGATGATTTCATTACCTTGACTAGGGAGGAGTTTATTCCCCGGGCATAGAAAGGAAAACACTTGAATGCACTCTTGGATATCTAGCAAGGGGAGTATAGTGTGTGTACCATCATGTTTCTTTTCTAAAAATTTATGGTCTAGTTTCTAGACTATTTAGATGATGAATACATGTGATCATGACATTTTTAGTTATCCTTGTGACTAAAGTTTCAATGGATGGTGGTAAGTTTTCTGTTAAATACCTGGTTGGAGGTGAGGGATCATTATAGGGTGATTGAGAGGGGTTTACTTTGAGCTACTGAGGAGTATAAATATGGATCCTTTAGTTATGGGCCTTAAAGTAGGTGGAATTTTAGATGAAGGTGGTCTTCTAGAGCCCCATTATGGCATCAAGTCTTGGAATTGGGTAAATCAATGTATCATGTATCTAGTGGGTTGATATAATTCCATTATAATGCTATAGGACATCGATAGTATGAGTGACCCATGGTTCATGGTGTTAATTGGTTTTAGAAAGGTGTTTTTTATTTGTTAGGGTGGTTAGGATTCAGTGGGTATCTGGCTAGGATGAAGTGAGTTTGGTAGAGAATTTAATAGTAGATTTATTTTAAGTTAGTGACTTTCTTTCTTCTATCAACAATGTTTTTTAAAATGATATCTATAATTTTAGTATAAAATTATTTCATATGATTTACTCAATCTATTTATCTTTAAAAATGTTATGAAAATATAAATTTAGTTTATTTAGAGGGCATTTTTTCTTGAAATTAAATTTTAATATCCTGAAATTTTAAAAGAAAAACTATGTTTGATAGAATACAAGATACACAACACCGATCTTAAACAAACCTCGAAATATTACCATATGACCATTGAAAGCAAGTCATTGAATTAGTGGGTATGAATTGGATTAAAAAATTTATGAAATATGTATAAAATACCTACTGAATAAAAATTTATTGATTAATTCATAGGAAAAAGGCACTCAATTTTTAGTAAAGTTATTTCATTGTTTAAAAATATGTTTTCTTCAAAAATGGTTTTTATTTATTTTTTATGATCAAATATTTTCTTTAAATTTTAGAAATTTAATTTTTTAAAAAGAATTTGTTTTCTAAAATCACTATATCCAAATTATCTTAGGGTGAAATTTTTGGATTTTTATGAAAAGATTGATTTTTTAGTAAATAGAGAAAAATACTGATTTTTGTAAAACTATCATTCATTTTCATTAAGAAGTACCATTATGATTTTAATTTTTTATCAAATAAATATAGGTATTATTTAATTATATATAATATAATTAATCACATTTGAATCATCATTATACCATGTCACGACCCCCACCCTCCAAAAATGCCCCTTCTGAGTTGACGATGAAGGAAGAGAGATAATGACCCCCTAGTGCCACCTCCAGTAGGCGCTAGGGTGGGACTAGAACCGAGTTTATAAAGATCTCACAATATGAGAGGAATTTCCCTTTATAATAAAAAAATATTGGGATATTTGATGTATCAACCTCAAAACAACTCTAAGACATATATATAAGGAACCCAAAATCCATCCCACATGCATGTTTTAAAAATAAAACCATTAAAAATGAAATAAAACTCCAAAGGAGAGATATCCTGACATGAGATTTTTCTAGAATCACCTCACATAGACTTATTTATTGAGATTATCAGTGAATAGAAAGAATGAAATGAAAGTATCAGAATAGAAAATGATGTCCCCATCATTTAGGAATACATTGGTATATTTCCTGAGTAGTTACTTGGACTTCCCTTAGAAAGAGAGTTGGAGGTATCCATTAAACCTAGACTTGGATCCAATCCGATATCAAAGAGCCCATATGGAATAGAAAATTTGGATCTAGAGGAACTAAAGAAAAAGATTCAAGATATTTTGGATAAGGGATTTATATAACCAAGTGTGTCTCCTTGGAGAGAACATATTCTCCTTGTGAAGAAGAAGGATGGATCAATACAACTATGCATTTATTATAGAGAAATTAATGGGATCACAATTAATAAAAAGTACCCTCTCCCAAGTATTGATGATTTATTTGAATAGATTCATGGGGATCAATTCTTATTAAATATTTATCTTCAATATGGTTATTGTCAATTGAGGGTGAAGAAAGAAGATATTCTAAAGACTACCTTATGATCAAGATATGGGAACTATTAGTTTTTTGTTATTCCCTTCATCTTTACTAATTATCCTGATATATTTATGGATTTGATGAATAAAATATTTAAGAACTACCTTGATAAATTTGTGATAGTTTTTACTAATGATATTTTGATATATTCTAAAATTAATGAGGAGAATAAGGATCATCTTATGGTTATATTAAAAACTCTAAGGATAGGCTATTTTAAAAATTCATAAATTGTTAATTTTTGTTACAATAAGTTTTTTTTGGGGAAAATTGTAACCAATGAAGGAATTTTAGTTGACCCTACCATGAAAAAGGTTGTGGAGGATTGGCATCATCCGATAATAGTAACTAATATTCTTAGTTTCCTTGATTTAGAAGGATATTATAGGAGGTTCTTGAAAAACTTTTCATGAAATTATAGTTCAATAACCAAGTTAAATTGAAAATAATCAAAGTTCATCTGAAAAAAAGAGTGTGAATAATGTTTTCAAGAGCTAAAGAAGAGATTGGTTGCCACACCATTGTTAAATCTAACATCTATGAGAGAAGGAACTATTATTTTTAACGATGCATCTATGAAAGGGATTAGGTGCATCCACATGAAAATTAAAAAGGTGATTAATTATGAATATCAAAAGTTAGAGCCCCATGAGTAGAATTATCCTATGCATGACCTAGATCTAGCTATGTTTATTCTTGCTTTGAAGATATAGAGGCACTATCTTTATGGGGAGAAATGTGATATATACATAGACCACCAAAGTTTGAAGTATATATTCACACATAAGGAATTTAACATGAGATAAAGGATATGGTTGGAACTTCTTAAAGACTATGAATATTCAAGTCATTATCACCCCAAAAGATAAAACAATGTCTCTAATGCATTAAGTGGGAAAGACCCTGTTGTGTTATAAATAATGAGGATTGAAGGAGATCCACTGATTAAGGACCTAGTAAGGTTGGAAATGGTAATTATGAGGGAAGGGAGATCATAAATCCTATACCAAATTATTTCTCAACCATAATTACTAGATAATATCATGAAATATCAAAGAGAATATCCTTTTTTACAAAAGAATATAGAGGATTTAAAGAATGGAAATTTTTATGAGTTCAATATTGATCAAGAAGTTGTACTAAAATTTCATACAAGTCTATGTGTTCCATCTATTCCAAAGATAAATAAAGAGATGATGGATGAATCTCATAGCTCTACATTATCTATACATCCTAGAATCACTAAAATTTATTGAGAACTTCTTGATCATTATTGGTGGTATAATATTAAAAGGGATATTTCTGGATACACTAAAAGGTTCTTAGTGTGTCAACAAGTGGAGGCAGAGTGAATTTTTTTTAAAGGGGTATTAAAAAAACTACCCATACCAACATGGAAGTGGGAAAATATCACTATAGACTTTGTCACTGGAATCCTAAGAATATCCAAAGGAAACAATGCAATATGGGTTATAGTGGACTGACTCACGAAGACTTCTCATTTTATCTCTATTCGAGAAGATTTTTATCTTGAACAACTTGCCAAGATATAGGTAAAGGAATTTTTTAGGCTACATGGGGAAATACTTTCTATAATTTCTGATAATGATCCAAGTTCCACATATAAATTCTGGAGAATTATTTAACATGATCTTAATACTAAATTGAATTTTAGTATGACCTATCACCCCCAAACTTATGGTCAATCTGAAAGGACTATTCATTCACTTGGGGACATCCTGAGAACATGATCAATGGAATTTAAAGGTGTATGGGATCAACACCTCCCATTAGTTGAGTTCTCATACAAAAAAAAAACTTCCACTAAAGTATTCAAATGGAACCCTATGAAGTTCTATATGGGAAATTATGTATAACTCATACTTTTTGGGATGAAGTTTGTGAGAAAAAGATTCTTGTAATTTATCTTGTGAAAGAGTAAATTGAAAAGGTCCATGCCATAAAAAAACAAATAAAGGATTCATAGAGTCAGTAGAAGAGATATTTTGAATACCATCCAAGGTAATTAGAGTTTTATGCTGGTGAGACATTTTTTATTAGAATATCACTATGGAAGAGAGTCATTTGGTCTAGGAAAAAAGGAAGCTTATCCCCAGGTACATTGGCCCCTATGAAATCATTGATCATATAGGATCAGTGGCCTATCGACTTGAACTTACACAAAATATAGATAAAGTTAATTATTTATTCCACATCTCTCTCTTGAGGAAGTACATACATGATCCCTCATAAGTACTGAATCCAAAGGTGGTACAACTAAAACTTGATCTCTCTTATGAGGAGTAGTTGGTGGAGATCTTGGACTTTAGAGAAAAAGTTATACATAATAAGAATAACCACATTTTCAAAGTGTTATAGAGGAACCATAAATATGAATGAGAGATGTGGGAATTATAGGATATAATGAGACAGCTGTACCCACACATTTTCTCAACTAAGACAATGAGTTGAAGTTTCGAGGTTGAAATTTCTTAAGGGGGAAGCATGTAATGAACCATAATTTTTAAACGATATATTTTTTTTCTAAAAAAATGTATGTTATATATATTATATAATATTATAAAAATAAAGATAAACCAATAAAATTTTATCTCATTAAAAATGATCATTACATCAGTCCGGTATAAAACCAATTAAAAAGTTAAACATTACAAATGAACAAAATATAAAATAAAAAATTCAAAAATGGGAAAATATAGATCACTTTAATACATTATAACCATCGCACCCATGAAAAATACTATAGAAAAAAAACATATTTTTAAACCAATCAAAAATTTAGAAAATGAAAATATGTAACCTTTGGAGAAATGGTAGATAATATTTTAATGATATAATGATGTGTTATTTATTGAGTATTAAGGGAAATGTGATTGTCAATATTCGACCATTATATGATATTTGGTTGATAAAACACTATTTTTTTTAATATTTTATTGAAAATAAATGACATAATTTCCTCAAATTATGTTAAATATGTTTATTTATAAAATATTTGTGGTTAGATCATTCATTTGAAAAATTGATGAAAATTCCAGTTTTACCCTTTAAATTCCACTATAGCATTTTAGACATAAATATTTTATATGTATTATTTGAACATAAAGTTTTGTAAATATGTTCCTGACTTAATGGGACACAAATTTTATTCGGGACATTAGAGAAAAATCATGCATTTTATTGGAGTAAAAAGGTCATGAATTCAAAGGTGGGATGGACTCGCCAGATTTTGCACCAGTTCTGTATTTAGAACATATCTTCTTCATTAGAGCTTGGATTTGGCCCAAATTTTTATAGGAGATCAATGAACCAATTACACAGATTTCTTTATTATGGAATGATAGTTGAATCACGCTTGTTAGAGGTTAAATAGGCGGTGAAATTTGGATTTAAATATTTGGGCAAATTTCCCTATTCACACTTGAAACCACTTGTAACCTAGCCTCATTTTCACTCTATAAATATGTATTTTTCTCATTTTGAGGGGTTTTAACATGAATTATTAAGTTTAGGATAGATTATAGGTGGTTAAAATCCAATTATCCAATAATTTTATGAAGAATATCTCTTTAAGTAAGGATCCCTTCATTGAAGACTTCTTCTTCTTATCCATGTTGTAATATTTGTGTTTGCATAATAAATTTCTTAGTTCCTTTTATATTTAATCTGTTTTCATATGTTTTTATTCTTCTTTGATATTTCAATTTAGGCTGGAACTTAAGAGTAGAAGTTTTATTGGGATATACCCATTCAAAATCGTTGCAAATGCAATTCGCTTCTACAATGACTACACCACCCATGAAAGAGTAGTTTTCTTAGTAATCAATATACCACTTACCTTATTCATTAATTTATTTTGAATAAATGGTATAATATAATTAAATTAATATGATCCATAAATTGAGTTTTTAAATCATAAGAAACTAAGTACTAAATTTAACAATTAACAAAAAAACACATGAGGTCGAGCATTTGTGTAAATCGTGATAGCATAAACTTAATCAGTAAAAAAAATCACACAGGATAAATTTTTAGAGTTAAAATAAAATACCTAATATTAATTCATCCTAATTTACAGAGTGGGTATGTTCCCTAATTCACCACTGAACATAATATTTCCTTAGAATGACAACCAAATTAGGGTGCTCCGATTGCATGTTCCAAAGCTAGCCTAGGATTTAACTCCTTTCATATTTGTGTTTAAGTTAACTTCTCTAGGGTTCTAGGGTTAGAAAATTAGGGGATTATAATTAATTGGAGATTAGTTTAAATGATAATGAATAATAATTAAGTGAATATGTAGAGTTATATCGATTACTCCTTTTAAAATATTTTATAAAAAAAATATTCTTATTGTGTCTTTTTAATAGAACATCATTTCAAAAATAAAAACAAAAAAAGTTTCAATATTCTTCCAGAAAACTTATTCTAGTTTTATAAATGATAAAAAACACCCCATCCTTTAATGTAGTATGTTTAAGTTATTTAATTTTATTTTCAAAATAACTTCAATATGTTGTCTTAAATTACTTCGTCATTTGAGAGATGACTTTGGTCAGCCACTCTACTGCACCTAAATAACCCAAAACCGAACAACATTTGAAAGAAACCACAACAACACCTTTCAAATTGGAACTTTTTTTGTGAATCAAGCAATTTATTCAACCAATTATAGGTATTTTTTTTATTTTTCATTTTTATTATTTTCTTCTCCTCTTTCTTTCGTCTTTCTCCTTTCTCAATTTTTTATTTTTTCTCTTATTTTCTTTTTATCAGATCATAGAATGAAAATTATTATCATTTTATTACGGTCCACTTTTCTTAATTTACTTTTTATCTTTAATTTATTTATGAAAAAACTAATCCCAAGGATCTATTATCTCTTGAACCTAATATTGAATGCAACCTTAGTTCTCAAATCATACATTCTCAGTATATGAAAAGCTTCAACATTCAACTAGTTGAAGAATTCCTCCATTTTAGTAACATTGAATTTGGAAAAAATTCAAATTAAAACATAAAACAATAACCAATGGCTGAAAAAAATAACAATGAACTTAATAGAACCATTTGAGAGTTGTTTGAACTATATATTTACTACCAACCAAATTTTATTGCATACCCAAACATCAAATCAGACTTTGAACTGAAATCTGGTTTAATTAACCTTCTTCCAAAATTTAATGGATTATCTAGTGAGGATCCGAACAAACATTTAAAATAATATGATGTGATTTTCTCAACCCTTAAACCCATAAATGTCCTGGAATATTAAATAAAACTAAGACCACTCCTATTTTCACTTGATGGAGCTACAAAGGACTGCATACATTATTTACAACCTAAAGACGTAACATATTGGAATGATTTGAAATTAATTTTATTGAAGAGATTTTTTCTAGCATCAATGACCACTTTAATTAATAAAGAGATCTCGGGGATCAAGAAAGCACAATGGGAGTCAATGTATGAGTACTGGGAGCGATTCAAGAAGTTGTGCACAAGCTGTCCATATCACCAAATCAGTGATCAACTCATCATCCAGTACTTCTATAAAGGACTCACACTTATAGAGAGGAGAATGGTGGATTCCAAAGATGGAGGAGCATTGGTGGAAAAAACACCAGTAGATGCACGTGCAATTATTGAAAATATGGCACAAAACTCCCAACAATTTAGATATCAAGGTACACCACATGTTAGAGGATTACATTAGGTAAATCCTTATTCTCTTGAGTGTAATATAATTTATACAAAGTTGGAATAATTGACCACTATGGTGAGGAATATTTAATTGGATCAAAATACATCCCAACCCACTCCTATGAGACCTTGTGGAATTTTCACCGAAACAGACCACCCGAGTGATTGTTTCCACTAACTACAAGAGATAGAAGATTGTTCAGTGGTATTCCTTGGGTGTCCATATCAACAAAAAAATCCCCATAAGAAGTATAATTCCTTTTCTCTAACATACAACCAAGGGTAGAAGGATCAATTAGACATGAGGTATGGCTCTAGACAACAACAAAGTCACCCTTTTCAACAAAACATCACGAATCCTCTAAATTACTAGAAGGGTTTCCAATAACCCCAAAAAAGATTTAAAACCCAAGAATCAATCATCAAACAACAAGGGAATCCCCCAACCAAGGTAGATTCTAAGACTGATTACCTTTTAATACAAATTTTTCTTAATCAACATAATGAGCTAAAGAGTCAAGGTTTAGAGTTGAGAGAGTTGAAGGCTCAAATGAGCCATATTGCTACCGCCCTCTATGAACTGGTAATTAATAACTCCAGAAATATAACTTCTCAACCTACTTCAAATCCCAAGGGAAATGTCAGTGCCATCACATTGAGAAGTACGAAGTGAACAACTGATACATCTGCACCTGTCATTGCACTGGGATTCACCTAAACTCTGGAGAATCCCCATTCCATACCAACTGAAGAGAAACCAAAGGAGAAGGAAAAAAACAAGAAAAATATTGATGATGTTCCTACTAAACCCCTTCCCTTTCCAAATAGAGTTGTTCAAACAAAAAAGATGGCTGAATAGATGATTCAAAAAGAGGTTTTGGAAACATTCAAGCCTGTGGAGATCAACATCCCTCCACTTGAAGACATAAAGAAAATCCCAAGGTATGTAAAATTAATAAAATAACTTTGTACCAATAGTAGAGGGATTAAGGTAAATGAGAGGATAAATTTTGGAAAGAATGTGTCTGCACTCATTACAACAACTCTAGAAATTCCAAAAAAGTGAAAGGATCCAAGGATATTCACCATCCCATGAACCATAAGAGAGTTGAATTTTTTTGATTCTCTTTGTGATTTTGGAGCTTCCATAAATGTGATTCCTCACTCTGTATTCTATTCTTTATAGGTTGGTGAGTTGAAGTCGACGAGATTAGTGGTGTAGTTAGAAAATAGAGCTACAACATATCCAGTGGGAGTCCTTAAGAATGTACTTGTTTGGGTAAGAGACAAGATCTTTCCAACATATTTCTACATTATTAACATGGAGGATTATCATGTAAGTTCTCATGATCCCATTATATTAGGTAGTCCATTCTTAAAAACTATAAAAAACTATCATAAATGTTCATGAGGGCACACTTTCCATGGATTTTAGATATGAAGTTGTTATATTTAATGTTATGGACTCCATGAAGTACCCCTCAGAGGACAATTATTCTTTTTTTATCTCCGAATTTTGAACCACAAAATAAAACCCCCCTGGAATTTGATTATCTTATGCTTAGGGAGATTTTGAGTATTGGTTCTAGTTTTATGTCTAAGATAACTTCCACACCAGTTTATAATACACAATCCTCTCTTAGATTTTATTTTAAAGTGGATTCATATTCTAATTTTGATTATGTGAACTCTAATTATGACATGGTTGTTGAGTATTTTGATGGGTTTGATGCTTTATTCTCTGATTTTTATGATTTATATTCTAATACTAATGTTCATTTTGCACATATTTTAGTTCCTTAAATTTCTCTATTCATACATCACCCCCATACAATGGAACTCAAGCCATTTCTACCTAATCTCAAATACTCATACTTGTTAAGTAATGAGAAATTACGTGTTATAATTTCTAAAAATATCCCTTTTAAACATGAAGAAAAACTTTTGAATATTTTGAGGGAGAATATTAAGGAAATTGGGTGGAACTTGGCTGACATATTAGGTATTATACCCTATATTTTCATTCATAGGATTCTTTTGAAGGATGGGGATAAACTTGTTAGGAAGACATAAAAGACACTCAATCCAACCCTTTTGGAAGTTGTTAAAATAGAGGTTGAAAAATTGCTCAAGGAATGTATAATTTATCCCATTTCAGATTCCCATTGGGTGAGTCCTATTTAGATTGTGCCTAAGAAAAATGGTGTTACTGTTGTTAAAAATGATATAGAGGATATAGTTTCTATGAGGGTGAAAAATAGTTGGAATTTGTGTATTGATTATAGGAAACTAAATCATTCCACTGGAAAGGACCATTCCCCCTCCCATTTATTAATCAGAGGCTTGAGAGACTATCTGGGAAAACACACTATTGTTTCTTGGATGGATTTTATGAATATTTTTAGATTCTTATTGCTCTCAAGGATCAGTAGAAGACAACATTCACTTGTGCATTTGGTACGTTTGCCTACCGAAGGATGCCATTTGGACTTTGAAATGCCCCAGGTACCTTCTAGAGATGCATGGTGAGTATTTTTTCTAATTTAATTGAACCCTACATGGAGATATTTATGGATTATTCTACAAGTATGGGTTTTCATTTGATGACTGTATCTCTAGTTTGAAAGGTTTTGAATCATTGTATTGAAAAGAATATGGTCTTAAACTTTGAAAAAATTCATTTTATAATAGATCATGGGATTTTCTAAGGGCATGTAGTGTCAAAATATGGGATAAAGGTTCATAGATATAAGGTAGATATTATTTCATCCCTACCCTATCCTTCATGTGTGCGTGATGTTAGATCTTTCCTAGGGAATGAAAGATTTTATCAGCACTTCATCAAATATTTTAGTAATATTTCTCTTCCTATTTCATGATTACTTCAAAAGGATTCTGATTTTATGTTTGATGATTCTTGAAGGAATTCCTTTGAAGATCTAAAACAACTTCTAACCACTCTACCCACCATACAATATCCATGGTGGGAGCTTTCTTTTGAGCTTATGTGTGACATGTATAACTTCACAGTTTGAGCTGTCTTATCATAGAGGGTGGAGGGACGTTCACATTTTATTTCCTATGCATCGAGGATATTGGATTAAGCCCAATCAAACTACACTACCATAGAAAATAAGTTTTTTATGTCATATTTTATTTAGATAAATTCTGTTCATATTTATCAGGCTTTGACGTAGCTGTTTTTTCTGACCATGTAGCTTTGATGTAGAGACCCGAAGATTGATGTACATGGACATTACATTACTTTTTCGTAATACTTAATACATAACAGAAACAGACACACAAGGATCGTAATAGTTTAGTGTCTTTGGAAACTTGGAATATAAACTTCTAATCATGTTGAAAGATCTTCAACAACTCCCATAATGATCATCCCCTTTTTTTCCTTACCTAAAATCTTTCTTTATTTCCTTGGGAAAATAAAACATAAAAAGGGTGAGCTCAAATTCTCAGTAAGGGAAAACATAGAGAACATAAAACAATCAATAAACATTTGAAAGAAAAAACTTGAACATGAAATTTAAACATCAAAATCTTGAGCAAAGACATAAATCGTGGAAGTATGTAAGGCATATATCATAATGGAACATCAACCATGATAAAATATAATGGGAAATAAAACATGTAATTGTGGAAACCATTCAACACATGTTATGATTTCCATAGTAGCCAAGGCATTGCTTCCAAGACCATCTTAGTGGACAAAGTCCCTTTCTAAATCGAGTTCACTCCTCATTTCAGTCCTGTAATATTGAACCGGATTAACTTACCATTCCAGCCATGCCTATCTCATGAGATATAAATCTTTACCCAATGCATTGGAGGGAGATATAGGTCCCACCCATCTCATAATGAAATCATTCTTACTTGTGACACAAAATAAACTTAAAACATTCATCATAACCCAAAGAAAAAAATGGGTTTCTTAAACATCATCCCATCATAACTTAATACATATAAAACAAATGGATATAATTTCATCATAAGAGAATTAAAACCATGTAAATATAGAGACATTATACTTGAAACATACACATATGAAATAATGTCATTTTAGATGGAAAATGGTTTTCATAAAATATTTGAAATTAATTCTTGAGGAAAATATCCTTTCTTCTTCAAAATCAAATTCTTTTCACAAAACGTCATTCAATTTTGAAAGAAGGAGATTTTGTTGAAAATAGTCATGAAATATTTTGGAGGAAGCTTCATGAAAATAAGGTTTTATAAAACTGTAAAAATCATTTCATGCCATATAAGTTAAAAAAAACATTCTTCTCGTACTTTTGCCAGAAAAGTCAAAAAAGTACCTCGTAACGTAAACAAAAGAAAGATTCCTTATATACCATGTAGTAAAAGTCAAAAATGGGTAAAAAGGACATTAAACATACTTAAAAACACTTTTATAAAACATGTACATGGATGATAAAAATAACCCCAGTAAATACTTACATATAAGAAATGTCGTATAAAAATGAGATTTGCAAAATTATCCCTTACCTTAGGTCCGATATGCTTCGTACGTATCCGAACCTCCTCTTCTTCGACGCACCTCCTTTAAAATTCTTATTAGGGCACTAGGGTTGGTCTTTTGAGAAGACCAGTACCTCTATAAGGTTTCTAGGGAAGTGGGAAAGTGAAATGGGGAGAAGTTGGTCGAGCTCTAAGGCTCAAAAATGGTGTGAGTAAGAGAGGGAGGAGGTTCCCTTTTATAAGGGAGGAGAGGGGCACCTTTGGAAATCTTAAAAATATTAATTTATAATAAATCTAAACCCACTTAAAAACCTCCAAAAATGACTCATATTTGAATATTAGATGATATAGGGTTGTAATATAATCAACCAATAAAATTTATACATGTTAGTAATTTATTTTAAACATTATCAACTTGATTTATCCTTATTTATTCAATTTTATTTTATTTGTGGTAATAAAATTCTAAATTTTAAATTATAACAAATAATTACTTATTTGTTGTGAATTTTCCATAGTTGGATAATTTATAACATTTTCGAGTATATAAATTTAAATTTATAATTTTTAAATATTTTTGTGATTTTTAAACAATTTTATAATATGTTATTTTTATAAAATAACAATAGTGTCAATTTTGACACTATTCATTTATTTGAATTTAAATAAAATATATACAGAAGATATGTTCGAACTAAAAGCTTTAATAGATTTATAAAATGTCATATGTATCTAGAAAATTAGTGGAGCACATTAAATAGTTCATACAATATTTATTTTATTATTTTTAAAACCATTTATTTGGTTTATCTCTTAATGAAATGATTACTACAACATTTTTGTATAATTATTTAATATAATTATTTGTTTCATAAAAATTAAAAATAAAATCCTATGATTAATATATATCTATTACCTTTCACAATAATAATTTCACTCGAATTTATCATCTTAAAATCACAATATGTAGATTTTTATATTTATTAAATTATGAAGGTGACAACTTTGGCATCACTTAAAATAAAATAATATAAGTGTCATAATCTCTTTTATAAGGCTCTAAATGGTAAATTCTTAGACCATTGGATGATTATGGTTTAAATTTACGTGAAAAATAAGTTTCGGTCAGGGTTTTGTGCCTTTTATGGTCACTATTAGTTTAATAAAAACTATATTCTTGTTTTTTTTCACTAGATAAACAATTTTTGCATCACTATTGTGTCACAATTAATGATACTTATTTAATACCTAAAAATTATAAATAAATTCATATGATGTAGATAATTTTATTAAATATCTGGAGACTATACATGTTCTAAGTTTCATGAAGTTTATCACTAAATTAAAATTAATATACTTATAAGATTTAAGATAGTGACATGTTGTCACTTTCTTTGGTTTTAATAATAATTAAATTATATTTATTGTAAAAAGTCCATAAAATGAATCTAATCCGACCCTTAGGTGATATGGGTCGACTTTTAGCCATACAATAGAATTTTGGCAGCTATTAGGGTAATTTTATAATCTTATATTTACCCTTAATTACACGATTTACCTTTAACTATGGTAAATAAAATTTACCGTAGTTACTATTCATAATTCCCAAAAATAAAAACCATCTTATTAATATAATTTGGACCCATTGATTCTAAATATGGAATCCAACTTTCCAAATTAAATATAAAAAAGTTTCAGAAATTAAATTAAAATTAATCCCGTTGTCGAAAGAAAACGGGTTTTTGTTTAAAACATTGCAAAAGATTGAATTGATTTAACCTACGAATTCAAGGTAAAATTAATTCTAATAACATAAATTATATTTAATGGTAAAAATATATTATATTTATACTTTAAAACCATTCAATATTATAATTTAACCATATAAATTATTATGATAAAAAAAGTTGTTTTTAATTAAAATATAGCGTGCTTTTACTATTCATTAAAATATGAAATTTATCAGAAAAATATCAAAACTTTATCCAAATTAAATTTTTATATCCTGAATCCAAGGAATAATTTTATTTTGTCAAATTTAACTTATAAAAATGTCAAAAACTAGATTTAAAGTGGGTGCGCCATCAAAAGGCGGCAAAACTGCATTTTTTGAAAAATACTTATTTTACCCAAATTATTTATTTTATTCTCATACCATGTTCTAGAAAATATGTAAGATGAATAATAAAATTAAAAATGTAGTTAATAATATTCATAACGGCTAGTCCATAATAATATTATAACAGTATATCATTGTTTTGTGAACCCGGTATTGCATACAACACACGCTATGGAGGAAGGTCGCGATTGCGTGTAATGCAAGCCAAGTCAGGGTTGCGTGTTGCGCAAGACTCCTTTGTTGTTTCATATAACAGAATCCAACCATATTTATACATTGAATATATATATATACACTCAATGTTGCATAGAATGACTATTATCAAACAAACTTGAAATTGTGTGTAACACAATTTAAGAATAGTGTTGCGTATACTGCAAGCTAATATTGTGTTACGTATAGGACAAGATAATCTTTTTGTAGCATAAAACACATGAAATAAAATAAATTAAAAAGGATACTTATCATAAAATATTGGGTTGTTACATTCTACCGCCCTTAAAACAAATTTCTCCCTTGAAATTCGTCGGGTTATACATGGTTTTCTATTTGAAAGTTTCTTTAATTGAAACCCACATCATAAAATGAAATACCAAAAGTTAGCTTTAAAAACTAAAGTATGAAACGTAATAGTTACCCAAATTAACTAATCACTGGTTTTCCACATAGGATAACATAGGTGAAAATATGGATATGGAAGAGAAATCTAACCATCATGTTCTGATGGAGAGTGGTAGAGAACATGGCTATGAAAAAGCCAACAATCACAAAGCCATAGATTTGTGATTATCTAAGGTACCATCTGATTCATCGGATATAAGGGAACTAGAGCAACATTTTTGGTTTTCAAGATCATTTCTCTAAAGTTGATTAATTAAAAGAAATACTTACATTATTTTGGTACAATCTCACCGTTGTTCGTGAATTGAAAAATTTCCACTTCATCTCTTAAATAAATGAAGTTGAATTTGTTATTCGTGAAGTGTTAGCAGATCATGTGATAGAATGATGGGTCATTCCATCTGTTTCAAACAAAAGGTTAGAAAAAGGTATAAGTCCATATTATGGTGAGATTAATAGTATATGGTTCCAAAAATGGACTTATACTTTATTTATCATACCACTTAATAATATAAAACTACATTCCATTAACCAAGGACTTCCTGTAGGCCAGTGGTAGGCGATAAAGGCCGGTCGCACTTCGGTTGTGTATTCTATTTCGACAGCCTTGTCCGACACGACGGGTTGTCGCCCGTCTTGCAGGTTGTCCCTTTTTCTAAAACTACATTATAATAACATTTCTGCAATAATATCGAAAAAAAATCCTAGCCTTAAAAAATACTATCTGATGTCTGACATAACCCTTTCCAATATTTAGACTTATCCAAAATACATCTGTCTAATCTCATAGTGTACAGAAAATGATTACTGGAAAGGTCACATAATAAGAATGCGAATATCATCATTTTATCATACGATATATCTTGTTGGTCACATTCCAAACATGTGAATTCCTTAATCATGCGTTCTCTTGAAACAGAAATTACCATAGAACCATAGTGAAAACATGAATGTTGTCAAAAGGTAACTCTTTACACATAAAAAAATCCTTAAAATTTTATATACTCAAAACATGATATCACTTAGTCCTTATATTAATCATGAGCTCATGAATACTGTCAAACATTTCATTTTCTCCCTATCCCTTCATTATGCGCATATCATCTGCTTTCCAAAATATTTGAATCACTTTTCATGGTTACCGGTACCATAAAATTATTGAAAACCACAATATAATAATACAAAAATATTCTAATACACCATAAAAGTACCTCAACAACATTATTCTTGAATACCAATACATAAACACTTCAATCCATCCTCTTCAATGATTATCCTGGAATAAGTCCTTCCTTGATTTAGAAGTAACTTTTTAGGTCAGGGCATTGAGTTGGGTAATGCCCATGTTCTCTACAAACAATACATTGAACTCCATAACATTCTGTCACTCTATGACCCTTTTCTCCGCACAGATAAAATTTGTCCCTCCATTTGAGGTATTCATCATGGTTATTCTTCCCTTCTTTATAAATCTCAATCTTCCTTTCTTTATTCTCCTCAACATGCGACCATGCATAAAATTCTATCTTCCTCTTATTTGATGAATTAGGCATACCTCTAAATTTCACATTATTAATCATATATCGCGATGACTGATTCGTCATAATCACAATATCTTTCTCTCTAGGCATTACACAATTTTGTTGCTCATAGCCACCAATTTTTCCATTGGATTCAATGTTAACCGAATTCCTTCTGGTTCCCTCCATTGACTAAAACACAAAAAGAATTCTGTGAGAGACAAAAATCATGCTAGGGAAAACAACTTAATAAAGGAGGATTAACTTCAATATCTAACATATTAGGTTTAATTCTAAGATCGTTACCGTAATTCTAGGATTATAACCTATACTTATACTTAACCATAGGGACATCCCTAGACATACCTTAGAAATATCACTAAGGATCTCACTAAAGTTTTCACATCCTAGTTTCCAAAGGTTGACAAAACCTTTCCTCTGATACCAACTGTAGAGACCCAAAGCTTGATGTACATGGGAATTACATTACTTTTTCGGAATTCTTAATACATAAAAAAACAGACACATAAGGATCGTAATAGTTTAGTGTCTTTGGAAACTTGGAATATAAACTTCTAATCATGTTGAAAGATCTTCAACACCTCCCATAACGATATTCTCATTTTTTTCCTTACCTAAAAACTTTCTTTATTTCCTGGGGAAAATAAAACATAAAAAGGGTGATATCAAATGCTCAGTAAGGGAAAACATAGAGAACATAAAACAATCCATAAACATTTGAAAGAAAAAACTTGAACATGAAATTTAAACATCAAAATCTTGAGTAAAGACATAAATTGTGGAAGTACGTAAGGCATATATCATAATGGAACCCCAACCATGATAAAATATAATGGGAATAAAACATGTAATTGTGGAAACCATTCAGCACATGTTATGATTTCCATAGTAGCCAAGGCATTGCTGTCAAGACCATCTTAGTGGACAAAGTCCCTTTCTGAATCGAGTTCACTCCTCGTTTCAGTCCTGTAATACTGAACCGGATTAACTTACCGTTCCAGCCATGTCTATCTCATGAGATATAAATCTTTACCCAATGAATTAGAGGGAGATATAGGTCCCACCCATCTCATAAAGAAATCATTCTTACTTGTTCCATAAAATAAACTTAAAACATTCATCATAACCCAAAGAATAAAATGGGTTTCATAAACATCATCCCATCATAACTTAATACATATAAAACAAATGGATATAATTTCATCATAAGAGAAGTAAAACCATGTAAATCATAGAGACATTATACTTGAAACATACACATATGAAATAATGTCATCTTATATGGAAAATGGTTTTGATAAAACATTTGAAATGAATTCTTGAGGAAAATATCCTTTCTTCTTCAAAATCAAACTCTTTTCACAAAACGTCATGCAATTTTGAAAGAAGGAGATTTTGTTGAAAATAGTCATGAAATATTTTGGAGGAAGCTTCATGAAAATAAGGATTTATAAAACCATAAAAATCATTTCATGCCTTATAAGTTAAAAAAACATTCTTCTTGTACTTTTTCTGGAAAAGTCAAAAAAGTACCTCGTAACGTAAACAAAAGAAAGATTCCTTACATACCATGTAGTAAAAGTAAAAAATGGGTAAAAAGGACATTAAACATACATAAAAAAACTTTTAGAAAACATGTACATGGATGATAAAAATAACCCCAGTAAATACTTACATATAAGAAGTCTCATATAAAAATGATATTTGCAAAATTATCTCTTACCTTAGATCCAATATGCTTTGTACGTATCCGAACCTCCTCTTCTTTGACGCACCTCCTTTAAACTTCTTCTTAGGGCACTATGGTTGGTCTTTTGAGAAGACCAGTACCTCTATAACGTTTCTAGGGAAGTGGGGAAGTGAAATGGATAGAGGTTGGCTAAGCTCCAAGGCTCAAAAATGGTGTGAGGAAGAGAGGGAGGAGGTTCACTTTTATAAGGGAGGAGAGGGGCACCTTTGGAAATCTTAAAAATATTAATTTATAATAAATCTAAACCCACTTAAAAACCTCTAAAAATGAATCATATTCGAATATTAGATGAGATAGGGTTTTAATCTCATCAACCAATAAAATTTAGTCATGTTAGTAATTTATTTTAAACATTATCAACTTGATTTATCCTTATTTATTCAATTTAATTTTATTTGTGGTAATAACATTCTAAATTTTAAATTATAAAAAATAATTACTTATTTGTTGTGAATTGTCCATAATTTGATACTTTATAACATTTTATAGCATATAAATTTAAATTTATAATTTGTAAATATTTTTGTGATTTTTAAACAATTTTATAATATGTTATTTTTATAAAATAACAATAGTGTCAATTTTGACACTATTCATTTATTTGAATTTAAATAAAATATATATAGAAGATATGTTCGAAATAAAAGCTTTAATAGATTTATAAAATGTCATATGTATCTATAAAATTAGTGGATCACATTAAATAGTTCATACAATATTTATTTTATTATTTTTAAAACCATTCATTTGGTTTATCTCTTAATGAAATAATTACTACAACATTTTTGTATAATTATTTAATATATTTATTTGTTGCATAGAAATTAAAAATAAAATCCTATTATGAAGATAAATCTATTAAATTTTACAATAATACTTTCACTTGAATTTATCATCTTAAAATAACAATATGTAGATTGTTATATTTATTAAATTATGAATGTGACAACTTTGGCATCACTTAAAATAAAATAATATAAGTGTCATAATCACTTTTATAAGGCTCAAAATGGTCAAATATTCGACCATTGGATGATTGTGGTTTAAATTTACATGGAAAATAAGTTATGGTCAGGGTTTTGTTCCTTTTATGGTCACTATTAGTTTAATAAAAACTATATTCTTGTTTTTTTCACTAGATAAACAATTTCTGCATCACTATTATGTCACAATTAATGATACTTATTTAACACCTAAAAATTATACATAAATTCATATGATGTAGATAATTTTATTATCTTTCTGGATATTATTCATGTTCTAAGTTTCATGAATTTTATCACTAAATTAAAATTAATATACTTATAAGATTTTAGAGAGTGACATGTTGTCACTTTCTTTGGTTTTAATAATAATTAAATTATTTTTATTGTAAAAAGTCCATAAAATGAATCTAATCCGACCCTTAGGTGATATGGGTCGACTTTTAGCCATCCAATAGAATTTTGGCAGGTTTTAGGGTAATTTTATAATCTTATATTTACCCTTAATTATTCGATTTACCTTTAACTATGGTAAATAAAATTTACTGTAGTTTCTATTCATAATGCCCAAAAATAAAAACTAGCTTATTAACATAATTTGGACCCATTTATTCTAAATATGGAATCCAGTTTTCCAAATTCAATACACAAAAGTTTCAGAAATTAAATTAAAATTAATCCTGTTGTCGAAATAAAACGGGTTTTTGTTTAAAACATTGCAAAAGATTGAATTGATTTAACCTACGAATTCAAGGTAAAATCAATTCTAATGACATAAATTATATTAAATGGTAAAAATATATTCTATTTATACTTCAAAACCATTCAATATTATAATTTAACCATATAAATTATTATGATGAAAAAAATTGTTTTTAATTAAAATATAGCCTGTTTTTACTATTCATTAAAATATGAAAGTTATCAGAAAAATATCAAAACTTTATCCAAATTAATTTTTTATATCCTGAATCCAAGGAAATTTTTTTTTGTCAAATTTAACTTATAAAAATGTTAAAAACTAGATTTAAAGTGGGTACACCATCAAAAGGAGGCAAAACTGCATTTTTTGAAAAATATTATTTTACCCGAAACATTTATTTTGTTCTCATACCATGTTCTAGAAAATATGTAAGATGAATAATAAAATTCAAAATTTAGTTAATACTATTCATAACGACTAGTCCACAATAATATTATAACAATATATCATTGTTTTGTGAAACCCGGTATTGCGTACAACACACGCTATGGAGGAAGGTCGTGATTGCGTGTAATGCAAGCCAAGTCAGGGTTGCATGTTGTGAAAGAATCCTTTGTTGTTTCATATAACAGAATCCAACCATATTTATACATTGAATATATATATATATGTATACAAACTCAATGTTACGTAGAATTACTATTATCAAACGAACTTGAAATTGTGTGTAACACAATCTAAGAATAGTGTTGCATATACTGTAAACTAATATTGTGTTACGTATTGGACAAGATAATCTTGTTGTAGCATAAAACACATGAAATAAAATAAATTAAAAAGAATACTTATCATAAAATATCGGGTTGTTACATTTGAGGTACCTCTTGAAGAAGCCAGATGCAAAGCACAAACTTATCTGATGGATGATCATTCTTTGAGAATTCGATATTAAAATAAAGGAAAAGAAGGGGTCAGAAAACTTGGTGATAGACCATATGAGTAGGCTTACTCACACACTATAGACTGAAGCCTTTGACCAGGTACCCCTTCGGGACACTTTCCCCGATGAGCATATTTATTCCATCTCAAGTATGCATCCTTGGTATTCTGATTTAGTAAACTACCTTGTTGTATCTGAAATCCCCACAAACTTAAAGAAACTCAAATCCAAAAATTAAAATGTGAGGCTTGTTATGATGTGTGGGATGATCCCTACCTTTGGTGCATGTGTATTGATCAAGTCATTAGGAGGTGTGTTTTTTATCATGATTTTGAGTCTGTTCTATATTTTTTTCATACACTTTCATGTGGAGGATACTTTGGACCCCAATGTAAATCTAGGAAAGGTTTAGGCTCTGGATTATATTGTCCTAGCTTATTCCATGATGCTCATCTATTTTGTAAGTTGTGCTCATGTTTCCAACACATGATAAACATTTCAAGTCTACATGAGATTCCTCAACAACCCATATTATCATGTGAGATTTTTGATTTGTGGGGAATTGATTTTATGGGTCCTTTTCCAAGTTATTTTAGTTTCTTGTACATTTTGGTTGCTCTTGATTATGTGTGAAAATGGGTAGAGGAGGCCACCAAGACTGATGATTCTCATGTTGTAGTGGAATTTGTCAAGGAACATATTTTTGAAGGTTTGAAGTACCGAAGGCCATCATTAGTGGCCAATGGAAACCATTTTTCAATCATATTTTGGATTCCCTCCTTAGGAAGAATGGGGTGACACATAAAAAATCAACGCCATAGCATCCCCAAAAAAAGGCCAAGTTGAGGTTTCAAATCAGGAGTTGAAACAAATTTTTGAGAAGACCGTGCAACCAAATAAGAAGGATTGGAGCAAGTGCTTGTATGATGAGCTTTGAGATTATAAGATTTCATACAAAACTTCCATCAGTATGTCCCCATTTCGGATTGTTTTTGGGAAAGCTTTTCATATCCCAGTGGAAGTCAAGCATCATACTTATTGGTCTTTAAAGAAACGCAACATGGATTTTTCCCAAGATGTAATTCAAATGAAGCTTAAAATTAAAGAGCTTTAGGAGATTCAATTGTAATTATATGAGAACTCAAGGATCTATAAGGAAAGATCAAAAGCATCTCATGACCGAATGAAACAACAAAGAGAGTTTCATGTTGGAGAGAAAGTTCTAATCTACAGTTCATGACTAAAGATGTCTGGTAAGTTGCATTCCATATGGTTAGGTCCTTATATTGTATCTAATGTTTTTATTTATGGTGTAGTGTAGATCACATAGGAGGACACAAGAAAGAGCTTTACAGTCAATGGAAAATGTTTGAAGAAATACATTGAGGGACTTTCTACTAATGTAGTGGATTTCATCACACTTTATAACACCATCATCACTTGAGAATATCCAGCTATTCGTAACCCTTTCATTTTATATTCTTTTTTATATTTAAAATTTTTTATTTCATGTGCACATATCATTTCATAAGTTCACATTGAGTACAATGTAATATTTTAAGTGTGAGTGAGGGGAAAACATTTTGGGGTAGATATTCAGGTTTTTAATTTGTGCATTTTGTATGTATTTTATATTAATCATTAGGTTAAAATTTTCAAAAAATAAAAATAAAAATTAAAAAACAAAGATATCATGTAAAATTATCATGTAGAACATATGGAAAATGCATGTTTTCCAAATTAATTGGTAGAATTATAAACATGAGTAAGATTTCATCATCAAGGGTTGATTTTTATAAAAATTGATTTCATAAATGATATTATTGGTTGTGTCATTATAAAAACTTTTAGATTTTAACATCATTATTTGTGATATTTGTTCATGGTAAATTGTGTTAGTAGTTTGTCCACAAAAATTTTCACTCAATCACGACTTGTGAAAATTTTCTTACTCAATTGAAGGTATAGTTAAGTTAGGTAAAAAAATTCATTCGTTGATCTATACATTCATTTCTATTCTGATCAGTTTCATTACTATACTGAATTGACCTATGCATGTGTACCTATCATCCAACCATTGTATAACCTAAAAAAACAAAAAAAAAAACAAAAAAAAACAAATAATATAAAAAATATGGGTTGTGTCTTGGGTAGGTCAAAAATCACTCTTCCTCGACCTTTGATCTTGTTATAACTATTACAATTAGTATCATGAGGAGATAAAACATGGGATGAGAGATGAGTGTGATATTCTTTCCAATTCCAACTTAAAAAAAATAATAAATGATAGGAGTGATGAAATGTACAACATATGGGGATATCTAGGTCGGGATCTTAAGGTTTGAATTTCAAGAATTCTTAAGTGAGTGGGTCTTGAAATTTGATTGGAAAGGAATATAGAACGGTTTCGGTGAATTAAACTAGTTAAGAAGAATTGTATTACTTGACCTGAACATACTGAATAAAGGGTGGATTTATGAGCTTGGAATTTTTAGCACACACACACATGGAGAATTAGTGTCATGGTAGACCCATGACTTGTTTTTCTATGATTAGTGTTATGAATCTCACTGGATTTTGTTTTGAAAAATTTTATGAAATAATGACTTTAAAATTTATTGATATTGAATTTTTATGGGATTATTAATTTGTCTATATTTCCACTATGGATTGAGAAATATGAACATGCATATTTTGTCACATTTGTTTTCTCGAATGCATGATATGAGGTTTTTCCTAGGAGTGCAAAAGGGTAGGTGTGAGGGAGTTGATAAAAAACTATTTTATTGAATATTTTATTGATAAAAATGACATAATTTCTTCACATTGTGTTAAATATTTTTATTTATAAAATATTTGGGATTAGATCATTCATTTGAAAATTTGATGAAAATTTTAGTTTTACCCTTTAAAATCCAATGTAGCATTTTAGACATAAATATTTTTATATGTATTATTTGAACTTAAAATTTTGTAAATATGTTTCTGAATTAATTGGATACAACTTTAGTTTAGGATATTAGAGATAAATTGGGCATTTTATTATAGTAAAAGGGACATGCAGTCAAATGTGGGATGAAATCTCTAGATTAGATATCAGTTCTATATTTTGGACATATATTCTTCATAAAATATTGGATTTAGCCCAAATGCTAGTAGGATATTGAAGACTCAATTCCACAAATTTCATCCTTATGTTAGGACAATTCAATCATGCGTTTTGGAGGTCAAGAAGGTGGTGAAAATTGGTTTAAAATATTTGGCCGAATTTCCCCATTCACACTTGAAACCACATGTAACCTAGCCACCCCTACACTCTATAAATATGTATTTTTCTCATTTAGAGGAGTTGGTAAGTGCATTAGAAAGTTTAAGGAAGAGTATAAGTGGTTAAAATCCAATTATCCAATCATTTAAAGAATGGTATCTCTTGAAGTAAGGATCTCTTCATCAAAGCCTTCTTCTTCTCCATGTTGTAATATTTGTGTCTGTGTAATAAAATTCTTAGTTCCTCTTATATTTATTATATTTTCTTATGTTTTATTATGTTTTTATTATTTTTTGATCTTCCTATTTGGGATGGAACTCAAGATTAGATGCATGATTGGTATATACCCCTTTTTAACCTTTGAAAATGCAATTCACTTCTACGATGACTACACCACCCATGAAAGACTAGTTTCCTTAGTAATCGATCTACTTATTACCTTATTCATTCATTTATTTTGAATAAATGATATATAATAATTTAATTAATATAATCCATGAATTTAGTTTTTAAATTATAATAAACTAAGTAAGCAATTGAACAATTAACACAAAAACACGAGAGGTCAAGAATTTGTGTAAATTGTGAGAGCACAAACTTAATCGATAAAATAAGACCATACGAGATAAATTTGTAGAGTTAAAATAAAATACATAAGCTCAATTCTTCCTCATTTACAGAGTGGATAAGTTCATAATTCACCACTGACCATAATCTATCCTTTGAATGATAATCAAAGAAGGGTTCTATGATTGCATGTTCCAAAGCTAGCCTAGGCTTTACCTCTTTTCATATTTGTGGCTAAGTTAACTCCCATAGGGTTAGGGGGTTAGTAAATTAGGGGATTATAATTAATTGGAGATTAATTTAAATTATAATGATTAATAAGTAAGTGAATATGTAGATTTAGATCTATTATGCCTTTTAAAATATTTTCTAAAAAAACACCTTCTTGTTGTGTCTTTTTTATCGAACTTCATTTCAAAAATAAAAACAAAAATAGTTGCAATATTCTTAAAGAAAACTTAATATAGTTTTATAAATGATAAAAAACCTCATCCTTTAAAGAATTATATTTAAGTTATTTAATTTTATTCTCAGAATACCTTCAATATACTATCTTAAATTACTTCCTCCTTTGAGAGATGACTTTGGTCAGCCAATCTACTGCACCAAAATTACTGAAAACCGAAAATCATTTGAAAGCACCCACAACAACGCCTTTAATTGGTCAAATATGACCATTATTCAATATTATCATTGAAAACTATAATATTGGTAATAAATTTAATTTTATAATTAGTGTTTAAAATTAGAAATGAAAAAGTATAATTATTACAGAAAAGATAAGTGATGGCCTCAACCAATAGAGTCATGCCATATGAAGCCCTTTTATTAGAAATTGGGAGGGAAGTAGCATCACTTGGGTTCACCATTGAACAATACCAAGATTAGTTTCAAAAAGTTAATCTATAATGAAACCAACTATAGAATAATTTCATGTTTGTATAAATTACCACTTGGTCGATGTTAGCCGATCCACCTGAGGAATCTATCACCATTAACTAATACAAAATAGGCCTTTAACATCACTAAAAATGGCCATTATCAGTACTTATAACAGTTCTGATAAATGTCTATTTATAAGTGATTCTATAAGCACTGATAAAGGAATTATTTACAAATTCTTATAAAAGCACTAATAAAGGACTGATTTATCAGTGCTTGAAAAAAATCTGATAAGGGGGCATACTGTAGGGTGCTATTACAAGACACTTTCCCACCTGGGAATTGTGTTGTAACAACACAGCAAAAAACCAAAAACACAAAAAAATCAACAAAATAAATTATAAATACACAATTTAAATGAAGAGAAAACAATCTAGGCTTGTTTGCTCAGTTTTGGTGATATGATGCGCATTTTAAACAAAAATGATACTTATGTATTGAAAAAATTCACTTAGAGTCATAACGGTCCCACCATGAATCTAATTGAGGTGAGGCTAATTTGTAAATATCTCAAATGACTTATGGATTGTTTTAATAAAGTATCAAAAAAATTAAAATGCATCTTCTTAGTTTTGTGTATATCACTTTTCATTTTTACTAAAATTTAATTCTAAACTAGAACCACGCACTTTGACTCATACAGATCATATCATGTGTCATTTTACTAATGTATAAAAACAATATGAATGTGTTTTCTTGGTTTTGAGTATGTGAGTTTTTCTTTTTACTAAAATCGATGTCAATTTTAAATAAAAAGATGTACTTTGAGTAATATTAGTTACACAATGCATCATATTGAGGTGAAGATAATTCTTACATGTCCCAAATGGATTATGTCTTTTTTTATAAAGTATCAAAATAATCTAACAATTTTTACATAGTTTTGCATACATCACATGTATTTTTTTACTAAAATGTCATTTTAAACTGGAAACACGTACTTTGACTCATACTGACCACATCGTGTAGCAGTTTGACATGAGACTAATTCCTAGACATCAAAAATGACTTATGAATAAATTTACTAAATTGTCTAGAAAATACAAGAAAATTTTCTTGATTTTTAGTGAGTGAAATTTTTTGAACTAAACTATCGATTTTAAAATGATAACAGACACATTGAGTCCTATAGGGAATAATATGCATCAGATTAAGGTGTAGTTGATTCCTACTTTTCAATAATGAATTTTGGATTATTTCCATAAAGTATCAACAAAATATGATTTTGTTTTATTGGTTTAGAGTAGTTCAATTTTCTTTTTTATTAAGATTGATGTAGTTTTTAAATAAAAAGATGAACTTAGAGTCATACCGGTCACACCATGTGTCGGATTGAGATAAGACTGATTCATATATGCCTCAAATGACTCATGGATTATTTTCCTAAAGTATAAAAACAATCTGAATGTGCTTTCTTTGTTTTGAGTAGGTGATTTGTGTTTTTTGCTAAAATTGTTGTCAATTTTAAATAAAAATACAAAATTTGAGTCATATCAGTCACACCGTGCAACGGATTGAGGTAAAAATAATTATTACACATTCAGAATTACTTAAAGATAATTTTCATAAAGTATAAAAACAATATGAACATGTTTACTTAGTTTTGAGTATGACACATGTATTTTTTACTAAAATATCATTTCAAACTAAAACACGCACTTTGTCTCATTCTGAGCACATCATGTATCAGTATGTTGTGATACCAATTCCTACACATCACAAATGACATATAAATCAATTTAATAAATTATCAAGAAAATATGATCTTGTTTGATCAATTTTTAGTGAGTGACATTTTTTGAACTAAACTGCCACTTTTAAACTAATAATGAACACATTGAGTCATACTAGGACTCCATACATCAAATTGAGGGGAAGATAATTCCTACACATCAAAAATGACTTATGGATCATTTACCAAAAGTATCAAAACAATATGAACATTTTTATTCAGTTTTAAGTAGGTCAATTGTCCTTTTTATTAAAATTGATGTTATTTTAAATAAAAAGGTGCACTTGGAGTCATACTAGTCACACTATACATCAGATTGAGGTATGAATGATTCCTACACATCTAAAATGACTTATTGATCATTTTCCTAAATTATATAAAGAATCTGGATGCGTTTTCTCAGTTTTGAGTAGGTGAGTTGTCCTTTTTACTAAAATTCCATTTTAAACTAGAAACACATAGTTTTACCTATTCCGATAACATCGTGTATCAGTTTGATGTGAGACCGATTCATACACATCAAAAACGATTTATGAATCAATGTACTAAATTATGAAGATAGTTTGTTATCATTTTATTTATTTTCAATGAGTGATATTTTTTGAACTGAACTATCAATTTTAAATTGATAACAAAAAAAATTACCTAGAATAATAATTATTTATAAATAATATAATTTAAAAATTGTTATTAATAATTTTGTTTAGTTTCATTAGAAAAATATTATTATATATATATCAAATAATATATTGTATATTTAAATAAATTTAAATAAGATAAATAATATACATATATATATATATATAATTATATTCAAATAAAGTTACTAATATAACACACACACAAATACACACACACACACATATATATAACATATATATAAAATATTTAGGTTGATTCAATTTATTTATCTATGTATCGAATGAGGAATGACCTCCATTTTATAGTTTTTGACAGTGGAAGGCATGAACCCCATTCAGGTTTATTTCTTATCGAGGTTCATGTAAACAAAGTGCATTCCTCCATTAAACTCTTTTTATAATCATATAAAACCCCATAATTTTTTTAATAAAATAAAACCTATTAAAAATCAAATTTTTATAAAAAAAATTAAAAAAATCTTCAACCAATTATTTTAATAAAGTTTTATTCAGATCCTTATGGATAATTTTTAGGATAAAAATGAAATTAATTAATCATTAACTTTGCATCCACATTAAATAAAATAAATAAATTTCAACAACATACACTCATCATCTAAAATTACACTATAGAAACCCAAGACCCTTGGAATGCACAACACTTAGTTTCCTATTCTGATTCTTTTGTCTCTACCCTCTCAATTTATTTCCCACACTTCACTCTATCATTTCTCTAGTTGTGTGGAGCTTTGATCTGGAATGAGTTATTGGTAATGGAGGCATTAAGTTAATAACTATTTTTAATGATGTAATTATCACAAATGGGAGGTATTTCCACTTTTAGAGAACATAATGAAGTAAAATTTTCATCCTCATCAACTCATCTCCCGAACAGTTATCATTGCACTTTGTTGTTCGACGCACATTCTCCATCTCTTGTAGACATACACCTATGTTTCTTGAAATACTCTAAGAAGTAGTCATCCATGGGATGAATAATGCTCAAAGTAGTATAAGAAACAAAAAATAGATGGGGAACAAATTTCCATTGATTCCTTCATGCTTCAATGACCACCTTATTTTAGTGGATCTACTAACCCATTGATTATTGAAAAAATTTATTAACTATATAGAAAATATTTGTTTTGTACTACATTGTTCAGGGCAAGAGAAATTCACCCTGGAATTATACCACTTATAAGGAGAAGCTGATCAGTGGTGGACATTGATTAAAAACACAAATCCAAGAAGGGAGATTGATTCTATGTAGTGGGAAGAGTTTAGGGAAATATTTTTGAATAAATATTTCATTTGTTTACTGTGAAAAAATAGATAAGTAATTTCTAGAGATGAAGCATAAGGAAAATTAATCAGTGGGAAGATATGGGATAAACATTACAAGGCTTTATTATTACACCTCTAGCTTTGGTATTGATCATAAGGAAAATGTTTACAGATTTTTTGACATACTATGACCCAATTTGCAGAAGAATTTAGAAAATTGAGACTATGAAAGATATGATAAGATCATGAAGAGTGATATGAAGGTTTAATTGGAGAGAAACATACTGGTCACATAGGTTGAATGAAAATAAGAGAACTATGAATCCAAACTTAGGGAGAAGCTTTTAACATATAAGAGGAGGAAAGTAAGTGAAACTTCCCACATTCAAAAAATGTGGGAAGAAGAATTCATGGAATTTCTTGATTATGAGTGAAAAATTTTACAAGTGTGGATGATATTACCATATAGATCAAAACTATCCTAGTGAGGTGAATCCTCAACTTCTCAACAAAAAAAGGGAAGATGGTTCAGTCCTATCTTGAAGTCCAATACTTCAAGTGCGGACATCTTGGGAACTTTTCCAATCACTATCCAAATTAAAAGAAAATGGTGGGAAATAACTATCAACCTCAGTATAGGCCAAGGGAGAAAGTTTGGGAATTAATTATCATGATTGATGAAGTAGAAATTCTAAATTATGTGGTGGTAGGTACTCTCATTATTCTCTCAAAGCTAGAAAGTACTTTGTTTGATTATGGTTCTACACATTCCTTTATTTAATCTATGTTTTCAAAGATTATAGAATCAATACCCAAGCTTCTAGAAGTATAATTATAAGTCAATACTCTTAGAGGGATTATCCATGCATAAATAGTATATATAAACTCTACTATTGGCATTGGAGAGCACAATCTCATTGAAAATATAGTAGTCATTCCCATGGTGAAATTTGATACTATATTTGGGATGGACTGACTCTTAATGTATAATGATAAGTTAAACTAAAGAAGTAAGGAAATATCAGTATTCTTTAATGAAAAACCTACAATTATTTTCAAAGAAAATATATCTTGACCTAAGCTCTTTCTAAAATAACCTCCCATATCCTTCTTTATAGAGATGATCAGTTAAGAGGGAGAAGGAAATGAATGTATAAGAATAGAAAATGTCCCCATATTTTAGGAAAACATTGGAATATTTCATGAGGATTTACCAAGACCCCCACTAGAAAGAGAGGTAGGGTTCCCCATTGAACTCATACGTAGATCCAAGAAAATATCAAAGACCCCATATAGAATGGAAAATGTAGAGCTATAGGAATTAATGAAACAACTTCAAGAACTTTTAGAGAAGGGATTTATCTATCTAAGTGTGTCTCCTTGGGGAGAACCTATTCTATTTGTGAATAATTAGGATAAATCTATGCAGCTATGAAATTATTATTGATAACTTAATGATATCACAATGAATAACATTTACCCTCTCCCAAGGATTGATGATTTAATTGACCAGATTTGTGGGGTTCAATTCTTCTCCAAGATTGATTTTTAATCTGGTTATCCTCAATTGATGGTGAAGAAATAATGTATTCCAAATACTACATTTTGATCAAGATATTGGAATCACGAGTTTTTTGTTATGAACTTGAGCTTGAATAATTCTCTGGCCATATTTATGGATTTGATTAATAGAGTCTTTAAAATTCATGAGGAGCATGAGGATTATCTAAGGGTTATATTGAAAGATTTTAGTAAGAATATTCTATTTGGAAAATTCATTAAATGTTAATTTTTGTTACAATAAGTTTCTTTCTTGGGGAACATTATAAACAATGAAGGAATCTTAGTTGACCTTGATAAGACAATAGTTATGGAGGAGTGGCCTCATCCTACAATAGTCAAAAAGATTCATAGTTTTCTTGGTTTAACAGGATATTATAAGAGGTTTTTGAAAAACATTTCCTGACTTTCTAATCCACTAACTAAGTTAACTTAAAAAGGTGCTAAGTTTATATGGACAAAAGTGTGTGAAGAAAGTTTCCATGATCCAAAGAAGATATTGGTTACTGCACCTTCATTAACTCTACCCTCTATTAGAGAAGGATTTTTTATTTTTGGAGATGCATCTCTGAAAGGGATTATGTGAATCCTCATAAAAAATGAAAAGGTGATTGATTATACATCTCGAAAGTTAAGGCCTCATGATAAAAAATATCATATGCATGACCAGAAGCTAGCTGTAATTATTTTTTCTCTAAAGATATGAAGGCATTATCTTTATGGGGATAAATTTTATATATACACAAACCACCAAAATTTGATTTATATATTCACAGAGAAGGAATTTAACATGAGAAAAATGAGATAGTTTGAACTTCTTAAAGACTATGAATATTGAATTCATTATTACCCTAGAAGAGAAAACAAAGTTGCTGATTCATTAAGTAGGAAAGACCCTGTTGTGCTAGAAATGATGAGGATTCAAGGAGATCCATTAATCAAGGACCTAGTAAGGTTAGACATGGGAATCATTAGGTAAGGGACATCATCAATCCAATCCCAAATCATTTCTCAACCATAATTACTAGATAATATCAAGAATTATCAAATAGAAGATCCTTTGTTACGAAAGTAGATAGAGGATGTGAATAATTGTAAATTTCTCGAGATCAATATTGGTTAAGAATGTGTACTAAAATTTTGTACAAGGATATATGTTCCAACTATTCCATAGATAAAGAAAGAGTTGATGGATGAAGCTTATAGATCTACATTCTCTATACATCCTAGAATCACTAAAATGTACAAGGACCTTTGTGATCATTATTGGTGGGATAATATGAAAGGGATATTTTCGACTACACTACAAGGTTCTTGGTGTGTTAACAAGTTAATGAAGAGCCACAACTTCTTAAAGGGGTAATAAAAACACTACCCATACCAACATGGAAGTGGTATAATATCACTATGGACTTTGTCACTAGTTTCCCAAGAACATCCAAAGTAAACAATGAAATATGGGTTATAATGGAAAAACTCACAAAGAATTCCTATTTTATCACTATTTGGGAAGATTTCAATCTTGAAAACATTCCATGATATACATAAAGGAAGTGGTGATGCTGCATGGGGCACCACTTTCTTAATTTTATTTTATCATGATCCAAGGTTTTCATCTAAATTATAGATAAGTATTCAATATGATCTAAATACTGAATTGAATTCTAGGTCGTTTTATTACCCCCAAAATGATGGAAAATCTGAAAGGACTATTTAGACACCTGAGGAAATTCTGATAACATGCTCAATGTAATTTAAAGGTGGATGATATCAACATATCACATTAGTTGAATTCTCATACAACAACAGATTCCACTCGCATATTCAAATGGCACCCTATGAAGCTCTATATGATAAGCAATATATAACTCCTACTTATTAGGATGAAGTTGGTGAGAGAAAGATTCTTGGGACTGATCTTGTCCAAGAGATGACAAAAAATATTCATGCCATCCAAAAACATATAAATGATTCTCAGAGTTTGTAGAAGAGATTTTCTAACAATCATCAAAGGGACATGGAGTATGATGTTGTTGAAAAAGTTTTCCTTCGAATATCACCATAGAAGAGAGTGAAGTGGGTTGGGAATAAAGGAATGATTATCCCCAAGTACATTAGCCCCTATGAAATCTTTGATCACATAGGAGTAGTGTACTATCATCTTGAACTTCCATCAAATCTAGCTCAAGTTCATGATGTATTTTGTGTATTTATCTTGAGGAATTAAATACCTGATTAATCACATGTATTGAATCTGGAGGTGGTACAATTGGAACATGACCTCTCTTATGAGGAGCATTCAGTAGAGATCTTAGACCTTAGAGAAAATGTTCTATAAAACAAGACTACCCACCATATCAAATTGTTATTAAGGAACCATAAATCACTATTGAAAATTTAAGATATAGTCATAGACCTATAACAACAATTTTATAGGTCCATGACTATAGCTTGTTTATAGCAATAGGTAAATTTTGATCAGTGGCTACACATTTTCATCCCTTTTTTTCCAATTCCTGTCAGGATCCTTCTCCTTCCTCGATATGCAACCCTCTCATCACGGTGCCCTCCTCTCTTGATGACCTCTACTACTCCCCGATGAACTCTCTCACCCCACCCTCCTCTCTTCCCTCATGGATTTCCTCTCTCTCCCTCACAATTTTCCTCTATCATTCATCCTCATCGTCTTCGGTTCCTCCATCCATCATCTTGGTTCCTTCATTCATGGTGCGAATTCTCCAATCGCGGATCTACTTCTCCATTTGGGGTTCCTCCACCCCTCACATAGTAATCCCCTCCTTCGTACCCTTCTTCGGGTGTTCCTCCTCCATTCTGTATGTTATCCAAAGGGTTACTCCCCTCCTCCATACCCTTCTTCGAGCCTTCCTCCTCCATACGGTGCATTGGACTAACTAATTTACTTAATTCTATTATGTGGCTGGTGTTTGTTGTTTTGTTAACCTGTTTTTCGAATCTATTATGTTTTTAGGAGGAGTATACAGTATTCATTATTTTTGCATTTGTATGAGGAGTTTGTGTTTTGTGTCTCCAAGTTTGTTGTATTCATTCTATTTGTGTTTCAGTGCATTTTCTATTTTGTGACTCCTATTTTGTGGCTCCTATTTTGTGGCTTATTTTAATATTGTTTTTAGTATTCATTCTATTTTGAGAGTTTTCAGTTTGCAGGAGGAGTTCAAGGAGGGGTTGGTTTTTATTGTCAACTATTTTGTGGATCCTATGTTTTGACTAGTATTCTGTCAACTATTATTCACTGGTATTTCATGTTTTATATTTCATTATAATTCTCATAATTAATCAGGTATTCTGGTATTCATGGTTTTATCTATTTACTATTATGTCATATATTTATTATTATGGAATTATTATGTTTCTATTTACTATTCTGAAATTATTAATCTTTTTCTAAGTGTTTTGTAAAATAGAGTTTGTATTTCTAAAATTTACAGAATTCAGAAGTTGGATATTTTAGTCATAAATTCCAAAAGTTTTGATTTTTACTATGTAAGGAACCTTATTTATCCAATTGTTACCTTTTTATACCAACCATATTCATAGAAGACCCTTGTATATGATTATGATCTTGCTATAAAGGGTATGTTTATATTTTTCTGTTTTATTATATATTTGTTAATCATGTTTTCTATCCATTTATGTACATGTAAATTACATGGGATATGTTTTTGAGTTATAAATGAATATACCCCTTCAATTATTCAATGGGATAGAATGAGGCCTCCACTTTATATAATCCTTCCCCATTCCATGGGATTGTCTTAGGACCTAACTCCAGAAGTTCACCTGGGTGGGATGATCTATAATATTTACCTACCCCTAACCTAGAAAATATTTCTTACTATATTTATATATCTCTATATTTCCATTGATAATGATCCCCATTGAAGTAGATAAACTTAGGTAAGTTCCAATATTCATTTTCCTAGTATAGAGAGTTACTTGATATAACTTGTATTTTTCTTTCAACTACCTATTTACAATTATTTTAATATTATTTTGGTTATTTTTCTAAAAATGTTTTTTTTATTTAGACATGCTAATTTGTATACATGTTCACACATACACTTGGTTATTCACTTGTGATTTGAGATATGTCAGTGGTTCACTATTGGGTATATAAATTCTTAAACCGTACATCAACACCTTACTGTACATGAAACTTTATGCCTTATACTTCAAGTGCCTTTTTAACAATGGATGTTTTGGGAATTGACTAGTCTTGGGTGGATTGAAAGCTATACCCTCTTAGAGATTGGATATTTAGAGAAGCGTTCATTGTAATTACCAACACAAATATAAAAAATAATATTTCACATCTACATTTAGATGATAGTTATTTTATAATCGACATCAAAAAAAATTTAATGACGGTTATTTACATAACCAATGTCAAATGCATTTTACCAATGGGTTTTAATGCTTCTTATCTAATCATTGCTCTTGCAGGAATGGCCAAGATAAATTTTTCTATATCTATTGTGTGAAGGTCGAAATCTAGTTATTCTACACTAGTAATAATTATCAAAACTTTTATTGGTTTAATTATTCTATATTCATTACAATGAATTTCCATTATGGTGTAAAGTTTTATCAAGTTGTAATCAATCAACTCACCCATGGTTTTTCCTCCATTAAAATTTAGTGTATTGGTTATGCTAACCTAGGAAAAAGTTAGTTCATAGGTTCTACCTTATCCCTGAAAAATGTAGGTGTTTTGGTTGTGCCTTCAAGTGTGAAAAAGGTAGGTTGGTTTGTTTTGGTTGTTGGGTATGATAAAAGAAGATGATAAATAGTTGTCAATATCCTTCACCATGATGCAGTGTTATATTACATGATTAAAAATCAATAATGGAATGACATCACGTCCTTACACTATGGTATATGATATGGTTTATATTTTCAAAATGTCTCTAAATTTCAATAAATCTTTTTAGAATTAATACAAAACATCACAACTCATTGTGAATCCATCCAAAAACTTTTGGTAATTGATTATTATTATCTCTTAGATTTTATATAAACTCTTTTTACTATAATAAATCCTCATTATTGGAATTTACATGTGATTATTCATGATTTTTTTATAATTTAAAACATTTATGAATTCCCTAAACCATAATATTAGTTATGATTTTTTATTAATATGTTATTCATGGTTACTTATTATCTTATAAAATAATACATATAATGTTAAGTCATTTTAGAGATTATTTATTTAATTTATGTTTATATTCTTGAGAATGGATAGATACTGGATGTACAATACTGATCAGATCATTGATGAATTTCAGAAAGAGTTGCGATATATTTGGACTTTTCATTCACTAATGATTTAGATGATGGATTGATTTGATTCCTATTTTTTGATTGTGTTGGAAGACCATGATAAACTCACGAGGAAGTGAGTTACCATATCAATAAACAAGGTTTCCAAAAAATTTATCAAGTGTGGTATCACAATGGAGAAAAAGTTCAAGTGGTGAGTGGCATCGATTCAGTAGAATGGATTGGTATGAAAAATATGATTTCTGATCAGTTTCCTTTTGTTTCTAAATATAGATCCTCATGTAGACTAGTGAAAGAGGAAATGAATACTAGAACACAATTTTTGTCTACTAATCAATATGATGACTTTGAGAGTGTTAGAAAGCTGATGGAAGATGCAAATACCCCAGTATATCATGCATGTGAAAGAATGAAAAAATTTAGTTTTTAATGTGATTATATCATGAGAAAAAATGTATGGATTTAGTAATACTAAATTTGACTATCTACTTACATTTATTAAGTATTTACTACCTGATTATGAATGTATTACAGAAAATGATTACTTCGAATCAAAGTTGGTTGAAAAATTTGGTTTTTCATCTATTAAGATTCATTCTTTCCCCAAATATTGTTCTCTATTCTGGATAGAAAATGTAGAATTGAGTCAATGAAAACAGTACGACACATCAAGGTGGAAGACTAATAAAGACAGAACTCAATCTCACATACTTGATAAAGTGATGTGAAACTTCCCTTTAATTCCCAGACTTTAAGAAAAATTTATTTCAAATCAAATGGAAAAGAATATGGGATGGCATGAAGATGAAATAAATAAGGATAATGATGAAATAGTGCATCCTGTAGATGGGTTGTCTTGTAATAAATTTGATATGTTACATCCTAATTTTCTATTTGATCTATGAAATGTTAGATTGAGATTATCCTGTGATGGTTTTAACCCATTTCACCAAATGCATACTACACACAGTACTTGGCCTGTTTTCATTCACATTTATAACTTTCCTTCATGGATGTGTATGAATAATACATTTAATATAATGAGTATATTGATATCTATACCTAGTGATATTGGAAATGATATTGATATATACTTACATCCATTAATATAGGAGTTAAAGGAGCTTTGTATTTTTGGTGCACAAGCATACAATGCATTTTGGAATGTGTACTTTATGTTTCGTGCGACTTTATTATGGACAATAAATGATTTCACTAACTACAAAATGATGTTTGGTTGGAGTACTAAAGGGAAATTATCTTGCCTTATTTGTATAAAAAATACACGTTCCTAAAGATTAAAGTTTTGAAGAACTTTCAACTTCATTGGGTATCATCAATTTCTACTGATGGATCATCCATATAGGAAAAATCAGAGATAGTTCAATAATGCCATTGAGACAGATGAGACACCTCAATGAATGTCAGGGAATGATATTGTTAAATAACTTGATGATTTGAATTATTTTCTTAGCATAAGTCAATCAAATTTTAGAAAGCGAAAGCATATTAATTCGAATTCCAATAGTAATTGGAGAAAGAAAAGAACATTCTTTGAGTTTTCGTATTGGTCATAAAATTTATTTCATAATTGTTTTGATGTAATTCATATCGATAAAAACATTTGTGAGATGTTACTTGCTACTATTTTAAATGTAAATGACAAAACAAATGATGATTTTCGGCCTCAACATGATTTGATGGATTGGGGTATAAGAGCAAAATTTCATTCTAAGTTAATTGGTCAAAATATGTGGAAATTCCCTTTTTCCTATTATTCGATGAAAAATGTGGAGAATAAAAAATTTCTTCAGGTCTTGGAAAGTTTGAAGGTTCTAGATGGTTATTCATGTAATATTTTGAAAAGGGTGAATACACTAGATGTGAAACTAAAATATCTTAAAACCCATGATTACCATGTCTTGTTACATGAGTTGATTCTTATTTCTACTTGACATTTACTTTCACATAATGTTAGAGTTTTTTCAATTAAGTTATGTCTTTTTTATCAATACCTTTTTGGCAAAATCCTAAGTATAAGCATTTTTTAGAAATTATAGAGAGATGCACCACTTATTATTTGCGACTTGGAGATAATTTTCCTACCCTCATTTTTCACATGTATGTTATATCTGACTATGAATATTCCCACAATAGTTATTCTTGGTGGTCCTATTTTGATTCGGTTGATGTATCCTATAGAAATAATGATTTTTACATTGAAATATTATGTGAGAAATAAATATCATCCCAAAGGCTCTATTGTGAAATACTATTTAACAAAAGAATACATGGATTTTTTTTCATCGTACATGGATAACTTCATTATGAGGTCTAATCGACTAATGAGAACTGAATATGAGCAATATGATCCTATTGAGCCTAAATTTTCTTTACTACCCCAAATAGGGGGGATATCTAGATCATACTCGTTGTGTACTTTAATTAGGGAAGAGTGGGAAATGGCTCATCATATAGTATTATTCAACTGTGGTGTGCTTGATGATTATATCAAGTAAGAAGAATAATAAATATGCATTGTTTTCATTGTGTAATTTCTTCATATCTTCTAATATTTTAATCCTCTCATATTTGTAGAGATAATTTAAAAATTATAAAAAAGATACATAACTCTCTATCTATTAAGAGGAAGGAACCGCTGCACAACAAAGAATCTGCTGCTTGGTTAAAGTCAAAGGTAATAGATTTATTTTTTTCTTCTCATTACATAATCACATGTATCTATTTAATATTCAATGTTGATATCTTTTAGGTTTTAACTCTACCAAATGAAGTATCATATGAAGTAAGAGCACTGTCTTTTGGTCCAAACGATGTGGTACGTGATTGTAAATAAATGTTTGTCAATGAATTTAAATTTGTTATAAATAGTTATGAAAAAATGTCATCACAACATGATGGTGTCGTGATAAGCACCAAAACATATTGTTATGAGAGTGCATCAGACAACCAATCTCGATCTGAAAATATATCATATTATAGTGTTGTTGAAATAATAATTTTATTAGATTAGTATGAACATGGTCATGTAAAAATGATGAAATGAAAGTGGTTTAATTCAATGACACAAAAAGGAATGCATATTGATAACTGTGGATTTAGAGTGATTGATATGAACCACCAGCTTTATACCGATGAACCTTATATTCTTACGTCATAGGCTAGACAAGTGTTTCATGTAACTGACCCATTACAACAACAATTTGGTGTTATTATTGATGTCATTCCTAAAAATATTTTTTACGAATACATGGATGAAAATTATGTTGTGAATGAACCTATCTGTATTTATTTGAATGTTTCATTTGATGACACAAATGATTCAATTTCTAAAATGTATTGTGATCCAAAAATTTTCATAGAGAATATATAATGTTGACACATTTGTAAGTATTTACCTAACATTATCACAATATTATATGTGTTTTTTTAAAATTCCATACATAATATCAAATTAACTAGTATATTTTATACCATTGTTGAATATAAAACTATTTATAGTCTAACCAATTAATGTTTAGGTAGATCTCTAGTAATTCTTAAACTTAGAAAAGTCTTTATATTTTATCAATATAAATATGACAAATGAAAATGTATCTCATTGTTTTATGATAAAATTGTATTATATAAATTTTTTCATTATTTCTATTTATTTGAGAATATTATTTTAAATTTCTAGGTCAAAATTTCTGATTATGATGATACTAGAAGAATACATGTAAATGAATAATGTATGTATCCTCTAGCCAACACTGTAAGTACAATTTAAGTTTGAATATTATGGTCTTTCATATTATTTTTCTTGTTATTGTTAATTTTATTTTATCATATATGTTATTTTAGGCTACATCATCAAGGAGACAGTTGGATTATACTACCAAGGATAATAGTATGGAGGGGGTACTGATTCTATAGTTCAGCCTACTACTATGCCTCTTGAGTCACCAGGAGGTCATCCTCCCATTATTCCATCTCCATATTGTCCATACCCACCTTTTCTATATCCCTTTCTTCTCTCACCCACATCAGATGGTTGTTCTCAGACTCCCATCCCTCCTTATTTTCCATTCCCACCACCCACTGTACAGGGAACTATGCCCCAATATATCCCACCACTATATCCATATCCATATCCACCATCATATATATATGGTTATCCATCTGGTTTTATCCCTCCATCATTACACTTATCATCATCTACTGTATAGAGTACTCCTTCTGTAGATATCCCACCTACCACAGAGGATACTCCCCCTCTAGAAGTAGCACTTCAGAGGTCAGCAGATCCCCCATCTATTTTTATGCGTTTAAACATTACTGTTAGCGATTAATAATAAATTTCTATATATTATTTTTATTATATTTATGTTTTTCATGATTAGATCTAGCCTCCACCAGATGATGAGGCCACAAAAAAATGCCAGAGGGTTGGAATCGACACATTCAAATCATGGTTGAATATAATAAGGATGGTGCTATAATTAAAAAAATGGCATGAAATGTAATATATTTATAGGAACACTTCCTAGACACAATAATATCATTCCGATTCAACCAATAAGTTAGAGAGAAGTTAGAGAACAAATAAAGGACAATGTCTGGGCATAGATCCGGGTAAGTAATGTTAATCACCTTTTATATATATTAATTTATAATATTTTATTAACACATATTTTTTCCATTGTAGCTTCAATATAATTTTCCCGATCGATAAAATGTGAAGGCTACAAGGTTAATGTATTTAGATGAAATGTGGAGAGCATACAAGTATGACTTATATCTTGTTTGGAAAAGAAGAGTTGGTATAGAGCTTGAAAAAGTACCAGTGATTCAGGATTGCCCAATATCACAATACAAAGAGATGATGGGATATTGGAAGAGTCCATAGTTTAAGGTATTTGTTAAATTTATATATATATTCATTTATTTATTTGAATAGGAGTTTTATTTATGTTAATGAAATTATATAATTATTTGTTTATAAGAAGAATTAGACAGAAATAAAATAAATAAGAGTGGAATGAAACACGTTTATACTCATGGACACACTTCACTCCTAGATCAAGAGAAAACACAGTTAATTTAACATTTAAAATATTTAGCTTTGTTTAGTGTAATATTTTTGACTTTTAATTTTGATTTATTTCTTTGTTTTTTCTGGAAAAAGTCATTACATTTCTAGGGCCACATTCTTCACTCGACTTTGTTTTTCACAAGCCAAAAAGAAAGAAAGATGGCACTGTTCCAAATACAGACACTAAGAAGTAGATTGTAAGTATATTTCAATTTCTTTTATTTTGACTGAATTTTATTCCTTATATTATTTTATCATTTTGATTTATGTTATATATCAATAAATAGAATGCTTTGGAGGCATTCCCAGAAAAAGAACCTGACAATTTGGGCCCAAATGATCATCTACATAAGTTATTAGGAGATGATAATAAGGGTAGAGTGAATTGTTGACCAAGGAAGAATATTGTACCATATTCATACTGGTCTACTAAAAATGTTTCTTTGAGTACTAGTTTTGGTCTAGTCACAATGGAATATATGAATACCAAAATCAAAGAAACAACTCAAAAAGAAGAAAAGGCGATAACTAAAAATATGATGAAAGTTATGTCTACCATTTATTCTACACTTCCACTAGAAGAAACTACAAAGATTTATGCCTATTTGATGTTGATTCATTATTCTAATATAGATTCTTCTGCCAGAGCTAGAACTAGAGCCGGACCTAGTGCCGATGCCAGTGCTGGTGCTGGTACCAATGCTGATGCCGATGATGATTCTAGTGGTGTGAGAGGTGGTGATGGTGTTTTTGTAAGATTCTTGGATGAGGGTTATCATGAATATGATTATACTGATATTGAGACTCACTATTTATGTAAATTTAATTTTTGGATAGTTAGTATGTCTAATTTTATTTTGCAGTGAAGTTTGATTATTGTAATATTGAATTGTGTTGCAGTGTTTCTGTCTTTTTCTACATATATTGAATTATTCTATTATGATGTATGTTTGTTTATGTAGTAGTTAAGTTTTATTATTATTATATTGAATTGTATCCTCCTCCGATGTGACCATCATACCTCCTCACCGATGCTGCTATGAGGCGGCCCCTCTATCTCCTATGGTGCACCATCGATGGTATGTATTCCAATTTTAAGTTTTTTCTTGAGGTGGACCCTATATTTGTTTCACTAAACATATTGTGAGTTTTTTTGAATATATATAGGTGAAATATCTCAAAAGATATTTTGGACTGTTATTTGAGCTTATCTGATAGTACTACACTGATTCTTTCCTAAAGAGGTATTCTTGACGATGAATGTGTTTTCATGTATTTACGTAGTATTAGGTTTTTTCTCAATAAACCATTAATCATTGAAAATTTTTACATCAAAATGATGTATTTAAAATTGTCCTTTTTGCCCCCATTTTCTTTTCCAAAAAAAAGACAAGTTTGTTAAAAATGTGTTTTTTAGCAGACAAATTGAGAAAATATGTCACAATTAACAACATATGATTATCCACAGGTAATTTTTTTCCTGTTTGGATATTTCCATTATTCTTATTCATTTTTATCATGTTATACATTCTATATTTTTGAACTTATTTTTTTTCTATTTATAGGGACATATGGATCATTTGAGTAATATTTTTTTTTATTTTGGGATTTTTATTGTAATTTCCAGTATATGTTTGCAGTGGTAGGTGCATCATGCAGGCATGCTTTTTTTGATCGTGAAAATGAAATATGGATGATGTGTCCTTAAAAGGAAATGATTTAGTGTTTTAATTGTCTTTAACATATTATGTTTCAATATAATTTTTGATTACTAGGATGGAATGCATGAGAAGGGGGTAGGGGTGCTGGTTCAAGGGTAGGGGGTCGGCAGGGGCAGGGGGGTCGGCAGGGGATGGGGGAGGGGGGAGGGTGTAGGAGCAGGGGGTAAGGGGTGCTAGTGCAGGGTGGGGGGTGAGAAAGGTTAGGGAAAGGGTGTGTAGGGGTAGGGTGAAGGGGGGGGGGGTGTAAATTGGGTTCACAGAGAGGAGGGGGAATGGGGGTGCAAGGGGTTAGGGGTAGGGGGTCTGTAGGGGTAGGGGGAGGGTTTATGAGTAGGGGGTGGGGGGTGATGGTGCATGGTGGGGGTTGCTGGGGGGGGGGGGGTGGGGGGGTGCAAGTGGGGTGTATAATGGAGGGGGGGGGGGTGCAGGTGGGTGGGGGTGCATGTGGGGTGAACAATGATTCTTGATTTGGATTTTAAACATACATAACTAAATTAGAAAATAATCTATTACCCCTTTGACCACATTTATTACAATTTCAAAAGATGGTCTTTATGTTCTCAAAATGAAAGAGTCTGGACTTTTCAAAACATCATCCTAAATATAAAATCATTTAAAAAGGTATGATTATCCTCCCTTTATTCTTTTTTAGTATAAAAGTTATGAATTATTTACCATATTTTTCCTGTCTTTCAGAAATTAAATTGGGTTTCCACAAGAGAATTAAGTTTCTACAGCAAAATGAAATAGGCTAGAGATATAATTCTACACAGGAAAATGGTATGTTGTATTTTAGTTTTTATTTTATTTTCATTATTTCATAGTCCACTTAGGAATTTTAACACTTTCTAAGGATAAAGGGTAGTTATATTCAGTGAAGGGGGCCATAAGGAAACATGAGGAAGCTACGCGGTTTTCTTTTCAGGGGAGGGAGATTGGGGTATTGTAGAGATTAATTTGTGTGATTAATTTTTTTCTTTCTTTATAATATCTTTTTTCTAGTTTTATTTTCCTTCTTCATGGATGTCCATCGTATGGATGAATCATACCGAAATACTACTATTGAACCACACTTTCCTTTTGGATTCACATGTTTAGTTCAATTTCAATTAGACTTTATGAGGCCACTAATTGATTATCGAATTTGTGTAAAACATCATAGTGCAAAAGAAAAATTTGGATACATTGAGAAACTGTTTATTTTTACACTTTTAAAAGTTCCTTTTTTAGTTTTATGCACATACATATTATCACACATAAATCCAAAGTTCAATGAAAATATAATAATGCATGAATTGGTGCTTCGAGTCTAATGAAATACCCTTATTCATGACACTATAGAGTTGAGTGTGCATCCAATAAGGTACATTGTGGCATGATATGAAAATTTCAAAAAACTGGTTACCTTCTAACTACATGACTCCTAAGGGCATTGTGGTGTGATCAATCTCCATTGAAACATGACCCTGAGTTAGTGAAATCATCTCTCTGCAATAGAACTACTTCACCTCTTTGATGTTTGACTGTGCCATCTTATAAAATCACCCCCACAAGGGATTCTTCCTCTTCCTCTTCATCATGGTAGATTTACAACATTTGAAATCCATGAAAACTTATCTTTATTGTTGACCTCGACTTTTTCCTTTGTTGTACAGTGTGTAGAGCACCCATCCTAGGGTATATATGTTGGGATTATGGAGGGAACACATATTTTATGGTTGGGTAGGAGTGTGATAGGGTTTGTGGATGGGTATACAAGTGAGTCCTCATGATTTATCATGTGCACATATATGCTCTAGGGAACCTAAAAATAATTATTAATAAATTTATTATACTTATATTAATGATTCATGGGATTATAATGATAAATATTTGAGAACCAAGGAGAACTACCCTCATAATTATATCCCTTCAAGATGGAATGATTTTAATTTTGAATAGAATATTGTTTGAGTATGAATATGGATCAATGAAGTGTGAGTACCCATATTTTAGGAATCTAAATCTTTGGTTAAAACATGGAAAATAATTCTCTTGAATTCATGGGCATCCATTTTACTGGTGATGTGATCTTATACTTATAGAGATGTCAGCACATGCATTATTGGAGATATGGGCACTGATGTTATAATATAAGGGTCCTATAATCTTCCATTATAATTATTGTGGGAACAATTTGATATAGTGAATCATATTTAGGAAAATTCTACATATTTTACTCTATTTTTTTCCTATAGACATACATTAATGTGATACTCTTAGGTAATCCAAGGTGTATAACCATTCTACAGATTCCTTAAAATTATTATCTTATCTATTCCTTCTAGTTACACAATTTTGATATCTAAAATGTTTGTTTATTGGAATATAGAGTTCATCCTTGACCACACGAGTTACTAAAGTCCCCAAACAAGAAAAATCCATAAATTATAGTTAGATATGGAAATAAATTTATGATATAGGTATATGATTATCAGATATATCATACATGGGTTGATATGTGATAATTTCATCAAGAAAAAGGCTGCTGGGGAGGATACTGAACAAACAACTCAATTGGAACTAATGTTGTTGAGGTATGAAAAATAATAAATAAGGGTTTAATTTATAAATTGATATATTCTTTTATGTATGGAAGAATATTTTCTTGAAGGAGAATGGAAATAGGCCAATCTATCAATTCCCAATGGTATACCCCACTGTATACAAGAAGGGGGCCCCAAGAACTTCCAATACCCAATTAGAGTATGGTTTGTATAGTAGATGGGTCTTTTGTTTCATCCATTATGTAGATCCTCAATTCCACCTTACTATATTATTTTTCATTTTAGAAATAATATATATAATACCCATTCATGAATCATATATTGATGTGAGGTCAACAACATTTGTGATGGTGATATTAATAGAGGAGTTAAAAATAATCTATCTAAGGGTGTTAATATATCCCAAGATATATTGGTGTCTAAAGAACATATACAAGAAAAATTCCACTTCAATATCTTCGAGATATTCTAGGTGTTGCAGGGATAGGTATCCATTCATTTTAATATATAAAAATCCCAAAAATCCTTTCATCATTCCTCGATGTAGGCTTATATTGTATATTTAATTTATTTTTATGGGATCCAAAGTCTTCCAAAGATATAAGTACAAATGATCAAGGATATAAGGATATATTCATAGTTTAATTTATTCCTATACGAATAGGTCCTAAATAAAATGGATATCGATGAATACTCCATAGATTACAGGGTTATTTCATATATTATAGATTTAGGGGATTGCATCCTCTATGAGACCAATTTTCTTGAGGGTTTATAGACCATGAGACCCATATCTACATAATTTTAGACTACTTATGAAAAATCTATACACTTGATCAGAATTATTGTATCCCACATTTTATTCCATTTTATTAAATAAGGGAAGAAAACTCAACGTACATGCCCCACATGTATCATTATAGTTTCCATGAATGTTCTTAGCATCCTTTTTTGGTGTAAGAATAAACCATTTACTCATTGAGTGTTATATACCTTATCTAATTGATGATCTATACCTCTATGTGGGTGTCATACTAGGTATACACCCCCAAATTCTTCTAACACCTAACCCACATACCACGTTGATCCAAACTTGACAACACTAATGCGTATCCCTAATACATCACATATTGTCACTTATTTCACAATAAAAACATCTTTACCACATGTTGTTTAACAATATCAGTGATCCTATAATATAAACATAAATTATGTAAATCAGACTATGAGGGTTTTTATTCCTATTCAAACATGATACATAGTACAACTCGTCAAATTTCATTCACAACATCCTAATATCATCACCATCACATCAACCACTTTTGAGGAAATATATTTTATTTTTGACTATCTTCCAAGAGTAATCTAAACCTAACAGTAGTCATAACTAGTCATTAAACCATTACATGACTTATGTGAGGAGTATAAGAGGATTAGTCCCCACTGGAATTTAAATTGTGACCAGACTTATGTGATGAGCATAAGGGGACTAGTCCCCACTAGACATAAAACCATGACAAAAATTTTGTAATGAGCATAAGAGGACCCTACCTTTCCATATATGAAAATTATATGATTTATTATGTGATAATAATAGTACGATTTACCTTTCATAATTAATCATAATCCCATCCTTCCTCATGCGATGAGCATGGAATTACTTAGGTGATGAGCCTAAAATAACTCAGGTGACTAGCCTATAATAAATTTGGTAATGAAGCTAGGATTATATATGTGATGAGAATAATATTCCTTAGATTATGAGCCTAAGATGTCTATATGGATTGATAAAAGAAGATATAATAGCCTTCCTTCCTATATCATAACTGAAGATCCTTCCTTTACTTATATGTGGAAAGCATAAGATTCCATCACTTCCAGAAAAGAGAAATATATTTATGGGATTGTCTAAATATATAATGTAATTGAAATTCTAGTCAACTTTTATAATTTGGTTTTCAACTTGATAAGGAAGCAAGTGACATTATTAATTGATGTCCACATGAAGATGGAATCAAAAACAAGATTCATGGGCATGTGTTAATTATATAAGAGAAATATGGATTGGGAAATGAAACCCATAAAGATATGTTTTAAACTCCTATCCTCCCATTTCAATGAAATGTTCCATTATCATCACTCTTGTGGTGACATGATTATTGACTTAAAAAATTAGTCATGTGAGATAAGGATCATGACCATCCTAGTGTAGTCTAACACAATGAACTTAAAGTAATGTTTTAGAAAAAAATTGACGAAACTGAGATGAATTCATTCTACTTCAACATATAGAGGATGAGTATCATTGGGAATCAACTTCAGGGATTGGTGAACCTGTTAAGAATTACGTATGCTTAAAAAATGATATAATGAGTAACATAGTGAATATTAGTCATCATAATCATAAAAAATACTCAAATTTTGATTCAAATTATCATATGTAATTCCAAGTAATAGATTTGATAGGCGAGGTTACACAACCATTGATAATAGGTGTAGGGGTAGAATAAGTTACCATGATTCTACTAAAACCCATGATCACTCAAACATAGAAATTTCATACCCTTATTATAATGAAATGTCTTCTATCACCCTCACCCTCTTTTCCTTATGGAGATCATGCAAAGGAGGGTTATCAATACACTGGTCAACCATTATGAGTAGAAAGAAATCATACCCACCAGGAAAATGGCCAGGGATGATCTAGAATCCATGGTTCCACATTTAAACAACCAATATAAAAGACCCTACATGGGGGGGGGGACTAGTAGGGGGAGGGGAGGGGGTGTCCATGAGGGTTTTTTGGGGGGGTTGGCTGGCAGGGGGACTGGAAGGTGGGGGGGGGGGGGCTAGTGGGGGGGGGGGGGTTTCTAGGGGGTATGCAGGGGGTGTGTGTGTGGGGGGGGGGGGGGCTGGCAGGTGGGGTGATGGATTGGAAAGGGAAGGGTGTGTCCAAGAGGGTCTTTAGGGGGGGGGGGGGTAGAAGGGGGTGGGGGTGGGGGGGCTGGCAGGTGGGGGTGGGGGAATGGCAGGGGGAGGGGGTGCCGGGGGTGGGGGGTGGGGGGTCTTTAGGGGGTTTGACCAGGGGTGTCCAGGAGGGAGGGGTATCCATGAGGGAGGGGGTGTCTAGGAGGGTCTGTAGGGGGAGAGTGTGGGGTTGGAGGGGGCTTTGCAGAAGCAGGGGTGTCCAGGGTGGTGGAGGGGGATTTGGAAGGGGGTGTCAAGGAGGGGGTGTCTAGGGTGGTGGAGGGGGTGTTGTAGAGGGAGGGGTGTCTAGCAGGGGGGGGTGGTGCTGGTGCAAGGTGGGTATTAGATGAAAGGGTACATTATGGTTTTGTGTACGGAATTTGGTTTATGCATGTTTAGAAGTAAAAAATTTAGATTAATCATATGTAGCTATATTTTTACCATTATATTTTTCCAAACCATCCCTGAGTCTCCTACTTTTTTTCCCATTATATCTTGTATTCTCTATGTATATCTCTCATCATTGAGGATGGTTCTTCAATCTCTAGACTACGTCATATTCAATTAAGTGTGCCAACATGAAGTTCTATGGATTGATCAAGGCCTATGTATGATTTTTCTAAAACCAAACATTTTTTTTACTATTTTCTCAACTAATGTTGGGTAAGGATGTTTTGAGGACATATTGCAATGTGTTCTATTTTAGTTTTTTTTCTTTTGTTTCAAATTGCATGGCCAACTATATTAGCATTCCATGGGGGGTGTCTGTCTAGGGGAGGGGGTGTTCATGGGGGTGTCCAGGAGGGAGGGGGAGTGTCCAAGGGGTCCATGGGGGTGTCTGTCCGTGGGGGTGGGGGGGGGGGGGGTGTCTAAGGGGTCCATGAGGGAGGGGAGTGTCCAGGGGGTGCCTGTCCAGTGGGGGTGTCTATCCAGGGGAGGGTGGGTGTCTGTCCAAGGGAGGGGGGGTGTCTGTTTAGGGGGTGTCTAGGGGGGTCCTGGGGGGGGGGGTGTCTAGGGGGTGTATGTCTAGGGGTGTCTATCCCGGGGAGGGTGGGTGTCCAGGGGTCTCTATCCAGGGGGTGTCCAAGGGTGTCTATCTAGGGGGTGTCTGTCTAGAGGGTGTCTGGGGGGGTGTCCAGGGGAGGGGGTGTCTGTCTAGGGGAGCAGAGTGTCCAGGGGTGTCTTTCCAAGGGAGGGGGTGTCCAAGGGTGTCTATTCTGGGGGTGGGGGGGGGGGGGGGTCTACCCAGGGGAGTGGGGTTGTGTTTAGGGGGTGGAAGATATGGGGCTGGAAGGGGGTGGGGAACTGGGGGAAAATAGGTAGGGTACTAGAAGGGGGAAGAGCCAGATGAAAAATAGGGGGAGACAGGCAGGGTGGGGGGTGGGGGGGGGGGTGGGGGTATGGTAGGGGAACTAGAAGGTGGTTGGAAGGTAGGGAGACTAGTAGGGGGTGGAAGGAAGGCCTGTAGGCCTACTGTGTTTTTTTATTGAAGTTTAATCTATAGACACAGTTTCTAACCATGGATATAGGTACTATTTGTGTTTTCCCTATAAATTGAAAATGTAGACATGGTTTTAACCATGGATAAATTCCTATAAACACGGTTTGAGTCGTGAATATATGCCTTGTATGGTTTAAACTTTTTCCATAGTTTAAAATTGTGGCTATAAGACTTGACCTATAGCCACACCAATGCCAGCCACAGTTCATTGAACCTTGACTATAACCTATAACCATAGTTTTTGGGATTATATCCATGGTTTAAGACCATGGATATAGCCTAAATTTCTAGTAGTGAATATGAATAAGTGATATGTGAACTAGAGGAGGCAATGACATAGAAGTACCCACAACGTTTCTCAACTGAGAGAATAAGTTGAAATTTTGTGGATGAAATATCTTAAACGGGGAGAATATAATGACCTATAATTTTGAAATTATATATTTTTTATGAATAAATGCATGTTATATATATTTTATAATATTGTAAAAAATAAAGTGAAGCAAATAGAATTTTATCTCATTAACAATGATCATTATATTAGTTAGTTATAAAACCAATTAAAATGCAAAAAATTATAACTAGACAAAAAAAATATTAAATATAAAATCCAAAATAGGAAAATATGGATCAGTAAAATCCATTAGAATCAAAACACTCATGGAAAACACTACAGAAATAAAACAAAAATCAGTAAACCAATCAAAATATTAGAAAATGATAATATGTAACCTTGGGATAAATAGTAGAGAATTTTTGAATGAAATAATGATGTGTTGTTTATAGAGTATAAAGGGAAACTTGACCATTAATATTTGACCATTATATGACCATTGGTTAAAATGTAAACTGGAAACTATACTCTTGTTAATAAATTTAACATTATAATTAGTGTTTAAAAGTAGAAATTATAAAGGATAATTAATGAAGAATAGAGAATCAATGGCTTCAACCAATAGAGTCATACCGTATAAAGTCCATTTTTCAGAACATGGAAGGGGAGAAGAATCACTGGGGTTCTCCCTTGACCAATATGAAGTTTATCTTGAACAAGTGAACCTAGAATGAAATATCCTATGGGATAAGTTCAAGTTAGTGGAAATTTCCACTCAATCGATGTTAGCTAAGCCACCCCATGAATCCATCACCATCACACACACTATACCCTTAGGTTGTACATGAGTATTATAAGGGATTATGTGTAAAGGGCTTAGTTACTTAAAGTTTAATTCCTTTTTATAAATAAAATTTTTATTCTATCAATTCTATTTTAAGATTATTTTTTCATAATAAATTATATATTTACTTAATATGAATTTAAAAATTGATTTTTCAGACACAAATTGTAATTTTAAGAAAAGATATAAATTTTTATAATAAACTAAGGTATTCTGAATAATATTTATTTTAATTAAATATTATATTAAAAGCAAACTTCTTTAAATATAAATATTAAAATAATTTTATTATTTCATCAGAAGTTTTTTGGTGTTAGAAATTCGAATAAGCCTTACAACCCACTATTTTTTTAATAAATAAGTATTTTTTATTTAAAAGTTAAAATTATCATATTTAGATAATTATTCATATAAAAAAAATAATTTTTTAAATCATCATGTTGAAATTATGTTAGGGTGAATTTATGAAAATTTTATAAAATAATTTTTTCCCATGAATATTAAAAATACAACTTGGGGTTTTTGGTATATTTAATGACTTCAAAATTATTTCATAATGATGTAATAATTAATTCCACACAATCCATGACCTAAAATATTTTATTTTTTCAATATCAAGTATTTTAATAGATTTTAATCAATTTACAAACCTATAAGTTACTTTATAATGTCTAAAATTGAAACTTTAAATTTAAAAACATTACTTTGTGAAACTTTTTCTTTTAGATGAAAAAAGAAGTAATAAAAAATTATTATTGATTCTTGTGGGTTAAAAGAACATGAAATATGTCCTATATTTCTACAACTATGGAAAAAACTATGGATAATCCAATGGTTTTTAATTTTCCATAACCTATATTTATAAGGCCTATATTTGGAAGTTATTAAACAAATCCTCCAATTTTTCTATAAATACTCACCTTTATATCCATTTCCATTCACTCCCAATCCATTATTCATGACTATATAGTTGTTTTACCTCCCAAGGAGTCCCCTAAGGTTCCATTTTTCAAGATTTAGGATTAACTCTTCAAGGAAAAATAATTATCCTTCATTTCTCTTCAATTCGAGAACCTCTTTTTGTATATGGCTTCTAAATGTTATGGTAAATATATTTTATTACCCCTTTTCACATACCATTACTAAAAAATAATGTTTTATAATTGGGATATGATTCTCCCTTCTCATTTTACCCATTTCTAAAACCATGTTTTATACCCGTCATACTGTCGAATTTACTTTAAAAATTTCATCTCATCTCCTCAATAAATTCTCTTTTATTTTCTTTGTATGGATACCAAAACCTTTTTATTTTTCATGGATATTCAACTATATATAATAATGATTTATTTTATTTGGTTATTTACACATAATGAACCCACTTTCTATTTTCATGGGATAAAAATGATGTAATGATAATGTTTTTAAGAACTTTTGTACGCCATGATTTTGATTAAAACCCTGTTCTTTATTCTCCATTAGTTATTAATGAAATGATTGATTATGATATAAATGGATCACATTACTTAATAAATATTAATGTTTTTTCTTTATATCACTCTAATTTGTTTGGTAATTAATTTAATCTCTAGATATGACATGTTTTACAATTCATTGGTGAATAACCTTGGTAATTTTAATTTATAACACCTTAGTGATATTATTATGAATGTCTCATTTAAATGTTGTAGCCAAATTAACACGTTCTGATTCATGTTAATTTTTTTAAATTCATCATGATCTCATTTTTAAGATATATTTTTACACCTCATGTTCTTATTGATATTCCTCATGACCACATGATAAATGTTTCCCTTGTTTATTCCCTTGTTAGGCCACATGCTCACCAACTTGATGTATGTCCCCAGGTTATGAGAGGTAGTAAACATAACTTTGGATGAACCCATGAAGAATAATTTAATGCATATTATAATAATGTTTCATGTTTTAATGTATTATGTTCCTGATTTTCAAGAAACTAAACTTTAAAAGATCCTCTATTTGTCCATTTAATGAAAAGTTTATGTAATAAAAAGGAGGGTTGTCACAATACCCCCATTTAATATAATAAAAAAAATAACTACATAGATACTTTTTTATCCTCCCACCCCAAAACCATTATATTAGGAATAAGAATAGGTACTACTAACCTCAGTTGACATCCCCAGAACACCAAAATATTGAAATAAATTATAGGGGTTTACAAGATCATTGGGGGATGATCTAAATTCAACATAGACATCCTATAAAAGAAAATATTATAAATAACACCATGATAATGGATGATGTATGAGAGTAAACCCAACATCTCAAAATATAAGATAATAAGATAATTTAGAGTAGCAACATAAAGGTAGATACAAAATCTATAAAAACCAAAATGGATTCCCGACGTAATGAAACTAGTATGGAATCACTCCAAAAATCCAAACACAACATATCCAAGTTCCTCCCACCATCAAAAAGCCCATAGAGTCATGATTATTCACTAAATAAATATTAAGTCTTACCCTTACCTATATCATTATAATCAATGACTGCATATGCACCAAGGTGCATATGGAGGGATAAGTATACAATATAGTGAAAAATCCTTTAGAAGCTTCTCACACACACTACTAAGAAAAAAAGTTAGCATAATTTATATAAAAAAAGAAATAGTATAAAAATAGTTATCAAGTGTGTTTTATCTAAAAGAAGAAAAGTGTAATGGAAAAATATTTGATATCAAAAGAATAATTTAAGAAAATTTCCATGATCAAAACAGTTCATAAAACAAGAATTTTTATAAGAAGTATGTCATTTCATTGCTCTTGGAATACCTATTACTTATACTCACACACTCTTTCATGCATCCAAGATGATAGTCCTAATACTCATGAGTGGTAACTCATTTTCCATACCAAGTCATCACTTAGTCGTTCACCCACGTACCCCAATTATCACAAGCAACTAAGTATAAATCCAAAAAGTCCCTTCAAAATGAAATCTTGAACACACACCAACCCATTAATTCTAAGTTATCATCAAAATATACTTTATTTGACCCATTTTTATTGTAATAATTTAAGTAAAAAAGTTGTGAGAATAATTTTAAAACTATGGTTTTAAAACCATACAAAAATATAGATTTAGAAAAATATTTCATCAAGTGTTTTTATAGTGAGAAAAAGAAACAATTTTTAGAAATCTAAAGCATTTAAGTTCTAGAATAAGTGGAGAGAGTTAATCCACATAACCCATTTTTTCAAAAAAAATAAACCAAGTATAAGAATAAACTAATCATCCAAGACATCATCTGGAATCAATTTTGAAAATTCATGGTTTGTGAGCCCAAAATAAAAGGATAACAAATCAAGTTTTATTTTGAGTAAAAATAGGTAAAAAACTCATAAATAACTCCCCATAATGATTTCATGGGTCTATACCATTGAGGTGAAAAAATTCCTAATTAATTAGTATTATTTTAGAAAAACCTCTATGACCATGACCATGACCATGAACATGACCACGACCATGATTCCTTTGATCAAACCTTTCCTAAGAGGTCCACCATAGATATCCTCCATGGATAAGGAAGAAAAACTTAACCATTTTTGACCCACCATGCCTTATACCTTGATGTGGAATGGTCTCCCATGAAATTCTCCACTATGCCAATATTACCTAACCACAGGTCCACCACACCCAATGCTATAACATGTTTTGACACACCACTATCTATAAAAAACACCCAAAGAAAAAATCCTACCAATATAGGTGTTTTACAACTCAGGGGGCTACTAAAAACACTCAAAATCCCACTTAATACATCAAGAACCCTTCCAACCCTTCCTGAACCCTAAAAATGATATAAATATTTAAAAAATAAAAGGAATAAAGAAATAATTCAAACTGAGGGTGTTACATTCTCCCCACCACTGGTATTTCCATCCTTAGAATTCTAGAGATTTATGGTTCTTGGGAATAGCACTAGCCATTTCTATAGCATGAAATCTTCTCATTCCCACGTCTCTACTTGAATCTAACCATGCTTCCATAATACCTACACCAAATGAATACGTTTTCCATGGAATATATTCTATCACCTATCTAGAATTAATATCAATGGATGTATAAATTTATCATCTAGATTAAGATCAACAGGATCTAATTGAATCAAGTGGATAGAGTCAGACCAATACTTATTCAGTCAAGACACATGAAACACATTATGAATGAAACTGAACCTTGGTAGTAAATGATGCCATTATTTTTCATGTTTTTTAAATATTTTTATAAGGAATTTCAATGAGTTTTAATTATTTTTACTAAATAAGTAATGGTTTTATTAAAATTTGGTTAATTTACATTTGAAAAATAAATTTTGATAAAAAAGAAAGAAAATGATAAATTTAATACTTCTTTTTTATTATGATTTTTTTTGTTGAAATTATAGAAATTTTTTAATATACTTCCCTATAAAAAATTGACCAGAACCTTGTACAAACCTAAAACCCCACATAAAAGTCACATTGAAAGATATATATCCCAGGAAAACAAGACAAAGTGGTGGGATAGCTTAGGTGAAACATAGATCATGAAAAAGAAGAAGAAGAGTTCTTTCTAGGCTTGTACAGGTCAATACGAGTTTGTGTATGGGCATGTGTGTGGTGTGATGTAGGTTCCAATCCCCCTATTCCTTGGTGGTTTATGAATCTCACCTTAATCAAGCCTTATATGTGAGTATCCAACCCATGCATTTTTTGATGTTGGATGAATCTTATATGAGGGAACTATTCCAATTAAAAATGTGATGTCATCCCATTTCAATCACACGTCTTGTGCTAAACAACACTTGGACAACTCTCATAGACACCACCATTGCACTCGATGTTATCAAGACAGCATTAGAAACACCATAAATTTCTATGCAAGCCAATGTATAATCCCAACCTTTAGAAAACTGATCCACTCCAAGGACTGTGACTACCAGGGATGAACATCAAGAGTTTGAGTGATTCCATAAAAAATGTTGTGAATGAAGCCACAGTTTGAGCTAAAGGACACCTATTATGAAAAGATTAATTCCACTTTCTTCCAATAGGATTATTCCACTAAGTCCTCCTTCCATATGGGTGCTTCTATCAACATACCACCATCACCTGCTACTGCTAGTCACTACCACAAACTTTCTTCAATCATCCTTTTCCATTGCATGATTCTGCTTCTTGATATCATTGGTAATTCTACCTAACACCACTTCCCACTACCACTAAAATTTCTACCACCAATTCCTTATTCTATTAAGACCTTGTTCTTTTGGTATATACTACCACTAGTTCCCTACATCTATCACCTTGTTCTGCCACCATGCAACCCACCATAGAAATCCATTTCCTCAACTGTGAGAGATCAAGCTCAACTCTATTTCACCACTATAATCTTGGATGAATCCTTTTAGTAGTTTGAAGATAATAGAAGACTGACATGAAAAAGGAAGAAGTTACATCCTTGGCTATGTTGTGTTGATTATTCCCGTCGTGTACATACTTATTTCGAATCCAAAACATGGATGAATATAATCTATTGATCACCTTTAAATCCATTTTTGAATCACATCCCATAGTTTAAATACATTCATAAATGAGGGTAATGAAGCATCTATCTATATCATGGAAATATTTATTAAACCATTTTGAAGGCAGTGCTGTGATATAGGGTTTTTTCATAGATAAGGTAAACACTAAGGTGAAAGTTTGGTCCAAGTAATCTCAATGTATATAAATTAAAATGTGATTTAAGGACAATGAAAAGTTAAATTCTATAAGTAATAAGAAATTTTCAAGGAATGATGAAGGAAAATTAAATTTAGATATGGTAGATTTAGAAGATACAAAAATATGGGTAAGATAATACAATGTTCTATCTATTCGATATAAGAAAACATAAAAGTAGATATTTATAGGAATATAAAGATGAAAATTTTACATAATTAAAGGGGAGAAAAATTATAGATTTGACGGAGAAACTTTTGGATCAAAGAGTTGGAATTTTAAGACTAATCTTTTATATAAATATAGGTTGTTTTTCTTTACACATGGTGGAATCGAAACTTGGGGAATAAGCTACTATTTAGTTTCATTTATTTTGTAGTTTTTAGTTTTATCTTTTATATAACTTAATTTTTATATTTTATTTAAACTATTTTTCCATTATCCCACTCTCTCTCTCTCTCCACTATGATCTATTGTGCTCATGATGATGAGTAACTGACCAAAGGAATATCCTTGGAATGTAATATGATATTAAATCCAAGCCTATGTTTAATATTTTATTTAGGTTAATCTAAGTATGATTTGTAGTGAGTTTAATCCTCAATATGATTATCTAAGGACTAAATTATTCATCTATGACCATTCTTCCTTGATCAAGGAGGTGGGTGTGTGGTGTACTTGACAATTATTTAGTGCACTATTTTTTCACAATTGAGGTAGAAAAAGGTGTTCACAGATACAATAGAGTGTGTTCATTAAGTGAGTCTTGAACAAGTCAATTAAGGTCTTATCTAGATGAGTCTCTTAGAAGAATTTCCTTTCTCCCCTAATCTGCAATCATTATATTTCATTGAATTTTAATTTTTAGTTTAGTTTTTTATTCAAATTCTCATGAACATTTTTATTTGTTTTCATAAAATAATTAAAACACGAAAAAATATAATCAGTGAATTAGGAATAGTGTGTGATTGACTGCAATACTCCTCAAGTGAGATTAACCTAGTCAGCCACTGTGTTACACTTGAAAAATATTGTAGTTTTTTCACCACCCTATGATAGAAACATCTATAAATATAATCAATAAGACACATCAAAAATCCATTCATGTATCTTAAAAGGTTCAAAATACTAAGGATGAAACTTCCCTTGATGATGCAAATGATGATTCCCTAACTTTGGAGATACCTTCAAGAAAATGTATTCCCCCATTACAAATAATAATAATGGATGGAGACGATCTAAACAATATTTATGATTACTTTTGGAGTATTCCATTATTTTTTGGATCATTTGAATATTATTCTTCATCTCATTAAAAAGGATAAGTCCAATTAATTATATCTCTCATATCTATAGTGAACAAAGTATAGAGTGATAAGGATAACCATACAATTTTTTGAATTGAGTCATATGTATTGTTTCATGATAAATATTGTTATATAATAACTCCATTAAAGGTAAATGGTCCTCCTATGAGCCACCAAAATCCATAACACAAACACTTAACATGTATTCTAATTTATAGATTATACAATATAACTTCCCATCCATTTGAGGATGATATTTCATACTCATGGTCAATTAACTTCCAAGGGATTTCTGTAAAGACTGCCTAAACTGAGAGGTAAAACATGGATCTTTTCTAGATATGATTGAAATTAGAAGACTATTTAGCTTCATTATATCCTAGATATAAATATTTTCAAGGTTTTTTTCCTCATTATATTAATAGATCAAAATTCAGTGGAGTGAATTTGTGAGTTTATCTATATCACTCATATGGAATCATACTTCCAAATAATTCTCAGCAATCCTATGAAAAATCCTATAACAATTTACTCCCACCTCCACACCAGTATGTGTAAGGATTGAAACATACCAGCTAGTTTTTTAAGGTCATCCTTAATATAATAACATGTGATACATTTTGAAACATAATCATCTACTATTCATTTCATACCTGATCCACAAAAATGGGTTTGTAGTACCTTATAAATCTTTTGGATGCCTTGATGAATAACCCATGTTGAGTGGTGATAAGTGGAAAAAAATTCTTGATAGGATAGAGGAAATAGTATCTGATATTGAAAACATAACACCATGTTACCATATTTCATCCATCCATTAATAGTCTCCCCACCATTGAGTGTTGACCTCATGGAACAACAAACTAGGTCAGATCTTTGATCATCCTTGACCGACTCAACTATATATAAAAGAAGAGAAATCAATTAAAATACTAAAACACTATCCTACTCAATGAAATCCAAATACATGTCAGCAATCACTATCATCAACTTACATTGATTAAAATCTTCTTTTACCAACTGATTATTAGACTCTTGACTTAGATAATCAAACAAAAAATTCCCTTTAACCAGTTTATATACTAAGTCAAAGTAAAAAATATGAATATATTTCATCCATCAATATTTCTTGTGGTTAAAATAAAATTTTAAAAAGATTTTTTTAAAGTTTTTATGATCAGTAAACATAGTGAAATTTTAACCAATGTGATAATTATCATAGGTTTTGAATTCATGGACAACCATATCTAGTTCCATATCATGATTTGGATTATTATTTTTATGCATGAATAATTTTCATGTGCCGTAAGCTATGAAATGGTCACCTTTCATGAGAACACTACCCAAACTAGAAGAAAATTCATTAAAATATACCATATAACCCTTCCATAGACCTATAAAGGTAATGATAGGATCTTAAGTGAGTATGTATTTAAGATTCTGAAAGGATTTTTAACATTCATCACTCTATTGGAATGAAATACCTTCCCTAATCAAAGTTTTCATCAAAGATGAAATATGTGAAAAGTTATGAATAAAGAGATGCTAATAACATTCTATGATAAGAAATATTCGTATATCAAATACATTCTTGGGCATATACTATGATATGATAGGTTCAATATTTTCACGTTCTACTGATGCACTTTTTTTAGAAGTCACATGACCATAGAAGCTTACTTGTTGTATCAAAAAGTCACACATAGATATTTTAGATTAAATCCAGTAATCCAACAGGGTGATCAATACAATATCAATGTGTTCTTCATGGTCACATTTAGTCCAATAATACTATAGGATATCATAAAAAATACCACAATGATGAATTCAAGGTACCTTTGAAAGATACGATTCACAAATTCTATGAAATCTACTGGTTAATTCATACAAACAATGGGAATAAAAAGGTATTCATAATGACTATAATGATTTTTAAAAGATTTATTCAGAATATAATCCTTCATAATAAGGATTTGGTGATACTGTGATCCTAAATCAATCTTAGATAACCATTTCGATCCATTAAATTGATCAAAAATATCATCGATTCATGGGAGAAGATATTGATTCTTTATCATTACTTGATTTAGCTTAGGATAATCAACACAAAGTTGAAAATAACCATATACCATTTTAAAAAAGATAACCAAAGCAACACAAGGTGACATACTATATTATATGAATCCTTTAATTTACAACTCTTCTAACAAGTACTTCAATTATATCAATTATGTTGCTTACATCCTATAATATAGAAGTGAAATATGATTGGTTCCTAGTAGAAAAACAATAAAAAATAGTAGTTTTCTTTAAAGTGGAAACCCAGGGAACATTTCAAAGAAAACATAAGGATATCAATTAATTATGGTTTCAAAATCTATTTTCTTAATTACATCAATAGTATCTAAATTTATAGTTTCTAACTGATAAGAGATATTCTAAACCATCGTTGTCCAAGGTAATACTCTACTAGTATTTATATCCCTATATCCATTAAATATAGTACCACTCCATCATAAGATATAAAACTCACTCACTAGACATAATAATCAATGTGGGATTTTAAAGTTATCAACCAATAAACTCCTTGAATTATATCAAATATTTCAATCATTAGAATGGAAAAATTCCAAATAAACTGAGCCTTATTAATAACTATTTAACATTATACACTTAAATCCTCAACACTCATATTTATTGAGAGGTTTTTGGTTTCTCATAACATTCGGAATCATTTCCACAGAAAATCCCATGTGAATTATGAAATGAGAAGCAATAAAAGAGTGAAATGTTCCTATATCAAACAAAACATTCATAATATTTTAGTTTAAAAGGATTGTACCTTTTACCATCAAAGGACTATATTGATCCTCTATGATTATCTACTTAAAACTATACAACTACTTACTAAGTCCAAATGAATACTCTTTTCTTCCCTATTTTTTTAGAATTGATTGTGGTGTCAAGGTGTTATTAAATTCACCCTAACTTCCTCAGTTCTGGTGTTGAGATCTATTTTGAAAAGACCAACCCATTTGAGTATAAGAGGGTTGAAAGACATTGGATTCGTTTTCACCAGTTTTCATAGGGGTGAGAGTACAATATCATCCAACGTGTCCCATTTCAACACAATTTTGACACTTTCGATGTAACACCCCAAGGATTTGAAAATAAATATTGAATTCATGAAACACTGAGTCCCTACAAAACAACAAATTTTATAATCTCTCCATTAAACATAACTTTTCCTCTACTATGTTTTGAATTTTGAAAAATGGTCATCTGGAGTTGCGACCAACAAGTCATTTGGAGTCTGATAGAACTAAATTTATTTTTTGTGAATAGTAACATACCCTAATGAATAGTAATATGACCCTTATGAATAGTAAATCATATTATTATTTTATTTTATTAAGGCTATAAGATAATGATCTCTTGATAATTCATTCAAGGTGATATAAAATGAGTTATAGTTTTAAAATTGTTAATTTTTGAATAAAGTACGATTTTATTTAAAAATTAAATTAATAATATTTATAAAATTATTTTCAAAAAATGGAGTTCATTTTTAAATTCTACATATCAAAAAATGGTTAGGGTTAATTTTTTGGATTTTTCTGAAATTCTTGAATTTTTGATGAATAGTGAAATACGGTAAAACACCATATATACAAATTATCAGGTAAATATACTATTTAGGACATGATGAGTAATTTAAGCACACTTTGTTCAAAATCACATGCAATTATTACTTTAATGGGTCACATGAATCAACACTATTGGTTGTCTTGAAGGAATTAATAAAATAATGAATAAAATATTCAAAATTCACTCCTCTCCTCCACTATAAAACCCCCTCACCCCCTCTTCTCCTCACTTCTATAAACCTTGAAGATCCTTAACTTTCTACCCAAATATCCTTCCCTAGTCACTCCCCACGTCCATGAGGTCTTGGTCTTTACAAAATACCAAAAACCCTTCCCTTAAGGAGGTTCTCAAGAGGTGGATTCAATAGGTAAAGTCACATTCTATTTCTTTCAATTTCATTTCAAGTTCCTTTCTATTGTTATCTTATCATCACCTCCTCTATAAAAATTACCATGATAACTCTAGTATCATATATATTCTAGAATTATATAATATGAATGGAAGGACCATCATCAATATCCTTACTCTCTCTCTCTCTCTTTTATTTTATAAACAAAATCATCATCCGTGAGGTGTAAATTTAAAACCTTTGTGGATGATGAAGTTTCGTTCTTCAATTTATCCTTCATTATTGGTCTTTAAAAAAAATTTATGGTTGAAACAGACTATAATATATGTATTATAGCCTACTTATTATTCAGGAACTAGTATATGTACGTAATATTAAATCATATGACCCAAATAGTTCCTAATAATCAAAATACCGCTAAATAATCTAAGTGTTTGTGATTAATATTTCATCTAATGATTCATCCTCATTTAATGTAACAAAATGATATAAATTCCCATTAACACCTATTTATGTTCATAAATAATATGTAAATTCAATTCTGGAGATTTACATCCATTCCACATGAACTCGATTACTTAAAAATAAGTGAACAGATTAAGAAAATAAAGAAAACGAACACTTCATAAAGATGATATTCAATATTATAACATATAAAGAAGGAAATAAATGAACTAAAAAAATTATTAAAAACTAAATAAATGTCTAATAGTGTCTTAATTAAGTTATTAATAAGTCTAATTTCATATTCCACAACCTTAAGTTCAAGATCGGAACACATTCAGACTTGAGGTAAGAGTTTTCCACCCAAATCACCATTTTCATTCGCGTTACTTTTATTATCTACTTAACTCAGTTAAATTATTATTAATTCATATTTAATCTTAATAACTTCTTTTTTAATGGTATATATATTTTTTCCAATCATAATTATACCTTCATTGTTGGAGAGTTATATGTTTTAAAAGGATCTTTCAAAAATCCTTCCCGATATACAATCTTGTTTCAAGGGAATCTCTCAAAATCTTAACTATTTTCAAGGGAACTGTATAATATATTTTAGGAAACAATTATCTTTATAAAATATCTTATTTTATTATGAATATACCATCTTACTTCACTTCTGGTTTTATGTAAATATTTTTCCAAAAGAACTCTTCTTTTCAAAGTAAAATAGTATTTATCTCTAGAATTACTCAATTGTTTATAAGAGTGTTTTAATCTAATTAAACACTCTTGTTTATTATTACATATTTTTTGGACTAATAAATTATTATATCACACTCCATTTATAATTTAATGGATTATTATTAGTTTGAATATGGGTTTTTAATCCTAAAACCATTCACCAATTTACTTCGAATTGTTAGTGTTTATGTTTAATGTTCCAGGAAAGTTATTTATGTTTCATATATTAGTTTCAATATGTAGGTATATGTTGTTATGTTTATCTACATTCATATGAGGAATTAATTGGAATTATTATGTGATAGGTGGGTCCCACTATAGACCCTCTATGAATATGTAGGTCTCATGAGACAAATAGACGTGGACTTGGCTGAGGCCTTGCCCATTTTGAGATATGGTTTTGGCCGAGGCCTTAATCATTTTTAGATGTCATGAATGAGGCCTTGACGGTATGTTTTAGAATGTGTGTAATATTAAATTACCTTATTATGAATATATAATTTCATAGTCATGTGTTTATTCGACTAGTAGAATACCCATAGTTATGATTTGTTAGGGCAATGTTTACTCAGCTCATTTTCCTTCCATATTATGTTCATGTTTATTTTTTTAAAGGAATTTGTTTTCAATTATTAACCATGACTAATGTTTATGTTATTTTCCAATTAATTACTTACTCTTACTGAGTGTTTAAGATCACCCTATTCTTATGTTTCATTTTCTCAGGATATGAAGAAGTTAATTGTGAATGACCTGGAGGGATAATCTTATAGTTGTGGATGATCCCAATAAAACTTATATGTTGTATTTCATTTAATGTTGTAATGTTGAACTTATGTATGTATCTAGATTTTCTAATATACTAAACTATTCATTCCTTTAGGATACAAATTTCTTGTAAACATTCCAATGTAATTTAATAAGGCAACGACTCTGGGAAATTGGGGTTGGGTCTTTACATTTGGTATCTTAGAGTGTTTATTAGAAAACATAGAAACTAGATTTAGAAAAAAATAGATTAGGGAACAAAAAACTAAGATAGTATTTGGGGATAAACATACAAGAACATTATGGTATTTTTTTAAGGAATGGATTATGGGGATCTTTCTATAAAATATATCTCTATCTGGATACTACAAGTGGACATGGTTCTGGAATAGATGTACCTAAGAGTGAAAAATATGACAAGGAGTTTCAAGCTTGACCCAGGGTATCCTGGTATATGACTCTAGGCCTTACTGTGCACCTATTTTGACACTCTTGTGGGATATGCTTAGGATAATTCACCTTTTATTTACAAGCCATTATGAAGGATTTAAATGTAAATTTTTCCTCAAAAAAACCATGTTTGTTTTTATGGGATTAGCCTTACATAGGATTTCAATTTATGATGAATATTTTTCTAATACAATATTATACATTATGATTCATAACCTAATTTGGTGTATTCTATTATCTAGAAATGGCACCTAGTGGAAGAAATGGAAACCACACAAACACGTGTATCCTATATAGGGATTTCCCTCCGATGCAAGATAATGATGTCGGATTTGGAGAGGCAACTGGTGCAGAGTAACTTATAACTATATTGGGAGAACTTACTCATGTTATGAACAATAAACTTACCTGTATTGAGCATCTGGATCCAACATGTGGAGGATCTATGTTAGATCTCTTTCTGTGACAATAGCATCCATCATTAAATGGGAATATAAACCCATTTATACTGAGTAGTGGATAGGTTCCCTAGAGAAGATATTTCCTACTTTGGGATTTAACGAAAGAGAGATGTTTGTCATCGAAATTTATCATCTATCGGGAGATGTAGATTAGTTGTGTTTGTTAATCAAAAACAAAAAGAAGGAGGAATATATATAAGAGATGGAATGGAGGGACTTTAAGGAAATATTCCTGGAGAAATACTTTCCTCATGAGAATTGAGCAGATATGGAAAGTCAGTTTATGAATTTGAAGAAAAAGGAAGATGAAAATGTTGAACATTATAAAGATAACTTCACATGGTTATCAAGACATGTTATCGACTAAATGAAAAATCCGAGGACCAAGATTTATTGATACTTTGATGAACTAAAGTCATTCCTCTCACGGGTACTAGTATCTAAAATTTTCTCATCATATGAAGATATAGTTTCATGTGCTATTAAGATAGGAAAGTAATCCTATATGTCTTATGAATTTAAAGGAAAGAAAGAGAATAAGAGGGTTGCTGAAAAATCTTAAAAAGGAAATAAGGAAATGGGGAAGAAGGAAAGATTTGAATTTACACCCTATGATAATTGTGGATGGAAACACCCTGATGCCTGCTTAAAAGGAAAAGGAGTATGCTAAAAATGTGGATAGAAAAGCCATCTTATAGGTGATTATAAGGGGAAGAAAGAATCTATTAATTTTCAATTCTATAATTGTCAGGATATGGGACACTATGATAATGATTGTACAAAGTGTCAAGGAAACATTCCATAAAAAGGCCAAGGGAGTAGAGACAAGCTTATGCGATCACCACCGCTGATATTGAAGTTCCTAATGATGTGGTGACAGGTACTTTAATTTTTTCCTCAAACTTATCCAATGCTTTATTTTATTTTGGATTATCACATTCTTTTATATCTTCACAGTTTTCCAAGAAAATTATATATTTTCAATTTGATTTAATAATGGAGTTATCAATCAAAACTCCTAAGGGATGTATCATTGCAAAAAAGTTGTGTCAAGAAGTCCCCATTATGGCATATAAATGTGCTTTTTCTACTGATTTTATTGTCATTCCGATGATTTATTTTGATATAATCCTTGGTATGGACAAGATTTCAAACCATGATGCAAAAATTTTTTGTAAGTGGAAGAAGGTTAAAAATTTTGAGGTTGATGTGGAATCCCTTCTCTTTAGAGAAGAAACATCACCATATAATTATCATCTAGATCAATCTCTAGTAGCTATAATGAATTTGATTATTGGGGAGAAAGGTAATGTAATAACTATGGGTGAGGAAGTGAATGTTCAGATAGAGGACGTACTGATTGTGCAAGAATATGTTGATGTTTATCCAGAGGATTTACCTAGACATCCTTCAGAGCAGGAAATTGAGTTTTCCATTGAATTAATTTCTGATTCATGGACCATATCAAATACCCCTTATAGAATGGACACTGTGGAGTTAGTGAAACTAAATAAACAACTAGAGGAATTGAGTGATAAATGATTTATTCGCCCTAATGTTTCTCCATGGGGATCTTCTATTCCTTTTGTTAAGAAGAAAGATGGATCTATGAGGTTGTGTATTGACTATAGGGAGATCAATATTATAACAAAAAAGGGCAAGTATCCCCTACCCCGCATTGATGATTTATTTGATCAACTTCATAGAGCTCAATATTTTTCAAATATTAACATTCTATCTAGATATCATTAGATTCTTATAAGAAAGGAAGAAATTCCAAAAATAGAATTTCAAACCAGGTATGAGAATTACAAGTTTATAATAATTCATTTTGGACTGACTAATACACCCTTTATTTTCATGGATATTACGAATATAGTTTTCAAGGAATATCTTGATTACTTTTTGGTGGTATTTATTGATTATATATTATTATACTCTAAAATCTATGAATATCATGAAAATCACTTGCGCACTATTCTAAAGACTCTTATAAGAAATGAATTATATGGGAAGTTTAGCAAGTGTGAATTCTGGCTTCAATCAGTTTCATTTCTTGGCCACATTATATCTAAAGATGAAATATTTTTTGATCCTATGAAGACAAAGGCTGTGCAAGAATGTCCTACTCCAATGAACATAACTGAGGTACATAGTTTTATTGGTTTAGAAGTTTATTATTGGAATTTCATTCAGAACATCACCTGTTTATCCAACCCGATGAACAAGCTTATAGATAAAGGGATTAAATTCATATAGAAAAATAATGTGAGGACTATTTTGAAAAATTGAAGAGGATATTAGTGAATGAACTAATCCTAACTCTACCATCAAGGAATTATGGTTTTGTGATCTATACTGATTCATCAAATAAAGGACTTGGTTGTGTCTTTATGTAGAATGATAGATTTATTGCCTATATATAAAGGAAGTTAAAAATTCATGAACAAAACTATCCTACTCATTATCTTGAGTTAGCAACGGTAATCGTTTCTGAGAAGATATGGATACATTATCTCTATGGTGAAAAATGTGAGATATATACAGATCATAAGAGTCTAAAATATATCATCTCACAAAAAATAAAACAACATGAGGGAAAGGCGATGGATCTAACTTCTCAAAGATTATGATTGTACTATACACTATCACCTAGGAAAGGAAAATAAGGTAGCTGATGCATTGAGCATGAAAGATCACGAAGTTCTCAACAAAATGATGATTGAAAAGTAACCTTATACATGGATATAGTAAGGATGGATATGGTAATTATCAAAGAAGGTGAAACTTTAATACTTTTTCATTTGGTTTCCCAACCATATTTATTAGAAAATAATAAAAGTTCTCATCCTGATGACGAGAACCTTCAAAATAAAATTAATTCTACGAAGGATGGGAAGATGGATGAATTTTTGTGTACATATGGTGTTCTAAAATTTGGTAAGAGGATTTGTGTTCCAGCTATACCTGATCTGAAAATGGAGTTATTGAATGATTCCCCTAGTTTGATTTTTTTCTATACATCCAAGTAGTACTAAGATATATAGAGATTTGAAGGAACATTTATGGTGGGATAACATGAAGAGAGAAATTGCGGATTATGTATCAATATGTTTTGTCTATCAATAAGAGAATTTCGAATGAAAACATCCCAGAGGAGTCTTTCAAGATCTACCTATTCCTACATGGAAATGGGATGATGTAACCATGGATTTTTTCACTATATTACACAAAAATTTAAGAAAGAATGATGTAATATGGGTAATTGCATACCGACTTACGAAATATTCACATTTCCTCGCTATAAGGGAGGATTTTCTATTGGAGAACCTAGAAAGACTCTATATCTATGAATTTGGGTGACATCATGGAGCTCCTCTATCAATTGTTTCTAATTCTGATCCATGATTTAGATCAAAATTCTGGAAAATTCTTCAGAAATATTTGGATATTGAGTTTTGGTTGAGTACTGATTATCACCTACAAACTAACAGGCAATCAGAAAGGATGATCCAAACTTAATAGGACATGTTTAGATCATGTTCACTTGACTTTCAAGGTATGTGGGATCAATATTGTCCTTTAGTAGAGTTTTCTTACAATAATAGTTTCCATTCAAGTATTCAAATGGCACCATATAAATCATTGTACAAAAAGAGATTTCATACACCAACTTGTTGGGATGAAGTTGTTGAAAGGAACCATGTGGGACCTGAGATTATGGAGGAAAAAATAGTGAAGGTGAAGATTATTCAAGGCCATATCAAAGCAGCTCAAAGTAGACAAAAAAGATATGCTGATAATCAAAGTAAGGATTTGGAATTTCCAATGGGAGATCAGGTTTTCTTAAAATTATCTCCATGAAAGGGAGTTATAATATTTGGGAAGAAAGGGAAACTGATCCCTAGGTACATAGGTCCTTTTGAAATTTTGGAGATAATTGGAGATATTATATAGCGTTTGTCTATGCCACCTTTCTTTTCTAAATAACACAATGTGTTTCATGTCTCATTGCTGAGAAAGTACATACCAGACACAATGCATGTCCTCACTTCTAAAGGTCTAAAGTTAGAACATAATATATCTTACTGTGAAGATCCTATCTGGATTCTATACAGTATTGAACAAGTGTTGTGGAATCATATGAATTTTTTTTAGTAAAGATACATTGGAGAAATAATAAAATCGAAGTGGAATCATGGGATCCTGAGGAGCTTATGATGAAGTCCTACCCAAATCTTTTTGTGAGGTAATATTTAGTGAATTTCAATGAAAAATTTTTTGTAAGGAGGGGAGAATATAAAACCCCATGGTTTTGAAAATAAATATTGAAGGCATGAAGCACTAATTCCCAACAAAATAATACATTTTATAATCTATCTGTTAAACATAACTTCACCTCTAATATGTTTTGAATTTCAAAAAATGGTCATCTAGAGTTGCGATCAGTAAGTCATTTGGAGTCTGATAGAACCAACTTGATTTTTTTGGTGAATAGTAGCTTACCCTTATAAATAGTAGTACGACCCTTATGAATAGTAAATCAAATTACTATTTTATTTTCTTAAATCTATAAGACAATTACATCTTGATTAATTTTTCAAGGTGATATTAAATGAGTTATAGTTTTAAAATTGATAATTTTTTAATAAAGTGATTTTATTTAAAAATTAAATTAATCATATTTAGAAAATTATTTTAAAAAAATGGAGTTCATTTTTGAATTATACACATCGGAAAAATGGTTAGCGTGAATTTTTGGGATTTTTCTAAAATTATTTAATTTTTTATGAATACTAAAATACAGTAAAATACCGTATATACAAATTATCAGTTAAATACACTATTTATGATATAATGAGTGATTTAATAACACTTGTTTAGAACTGACATGCACTTATTACTATTATGGGTCACATGAATCAATACCATTGGTTGTTTATAAGTAATTAATAGAATAAGGAATAAAATATTCAAAATTCACTCCTCCCCTTCACTATAACCCCCCTCACTCCCTCTTCTCTTCACTTCTCTAAGCCTTGAATCTCCTCAAAGTTCTGCCCAAATACCCTTACCTAGTCACTCCCCAAGTCTAGGAGCTCTTGTTTCTTCTAAAATACCAAAACCCCTTCCCTTAAGGAGGTTCTTAAGGAGGTGGATTCAAGAGGTAAATTCACATTGTATTTCTTTCAATATCATTTCAAGTTCCTTTCTATTGTTATCTTCTCCTAACCTCCACTATCCAAGTGACCATGATAACTCCAGTATCATCTATATATTCGAATTATGTCATTTGAATTGAAGGACCATCATCTATATCCTTTGTCCCCCCCTCTCTTTTATTTATAAACCAAATCATCGTCCGTGAGGTGCCAATTTAAAACCTTTGTGGATGATGAAGTTTCGTTCTTCAATTTCTCCTTCATTACTGGTCATGAAACCATTTTTATGTTTTAAAAAAACTATAATATATGTTGTATGACCTACTTAATATTCAGGAACTAGTATATGTACATAATATTAAATGATATGACACAAATAGTTCTTAATAATCAAAATACCGCTAAATAATTTACGTTTTTATCATTAACATTTCATCTAATGATTTATCCACATTACATGTAACCAAATGTTATAAATGACCATTAACACCTATGTATATTCATAAATAATTTTTAAATTCAATTCTGGATATTTACATCCATTACACCTAAACTCCATTACTTAAAAACAGGTGAATTGATTATGAAAATAAAGAAAACGAACACTCCGAAACAAAAGAATTCAATATTATAAATTATCAATAAGAACATAAATGAACTGAAAAAACTATGATAAACTGAATAAATTTCTAATATATTCATAATTAAGTTATTAATAAGTCCAATTTCATATTATAGGACCTTAATTTTATGATCATAACACATGCATACTTAAGGTAAGGGTTTTCCAACCGAACTTCCATTTTTATTCAGGTTACTATTATTATCTACTTACCTCAATTAACTTATTCTTCATTCATATTTACTCATAATAATTTTTGTGTGAATGTTATATATATATGTTCCAATCCAAATAATACCTACATTTATGGGGAGTTATATGTTTTAAAATGATATTTAAAAAATCCTTCTTGATATATAATCCTGTTTCAAGGGAATTTCTCAAACTCTTACCTATTTTCAAGGGCACAATATAATGTTTTTTTTGGAAAAAATAATATTTATAAAATATCTAATTTTATTATTAAAATTTTATCTTACTTCACTTATGTTTTTATACAAATATTTTTTCCAAAAAAACTCTTCTTTTCAAAGTAAAAGAGTATTTATCTCAAGAATTACTCAATTGTTTATAAGAGTATTTTCATCTATTTCAACACTCTTGTTTATTATTATGTATTTTTAGGACTAATATCTTATGATATCATATTACATATTTAATATAATGGATTATTATTAGTTTTAATGTGTATTTTCTATCCTAAAACCATTCATGAATTTACTCTGAATGGTTAGTGTTTAAGTTTAATGTTCGGGGAAATTTATTTACATTTCCTATGTTAGTTTCAATATAAAGGTATATATTTTTAGGTTTATCCCCATTCATATGAGGAATTAATTGGACTTATTATGTGATTGATGAGGCCCACTATATCCCCTCAATGCAGCCATAGGTCTCATGATACAAGTAAACACAGACTTGGCCAAGGCCTTAATCATTTTTAGATATATCAGCCAAAGCATTGATGTTATTTTTCAGAATGTCTGGCATATGATCTTACCTCATTATGATGCTATAAATTCATAGTAATGTGATTTTTCTACTAGTAGAATACCCATGGTTATGATTTTTTATGGAAATGTTTACTCAACCCATTTTTCTCCAATATTATGTTCATGTTTATTTTCTAAAGGAATGTGTTTTAAATTATTCACCATGCCTAAAGTTTATGTTATCTCCTGCTTTATTTCTTACTCTTACTGAGAATTTGAGATCAACCCTTTATTATATTTCATATTATTAGGATATGAAGAAGTTTATTGTGAATGACCTGCAGGGATAATCTTGTAGTTGTGGATGATCCTAATAAAACTTATATGTTGTATTTCATTTCATGTTGTAATGTTGAACTTATGTATGTATTTATGTTTCCAAATATACTAAACTATTCATTACTTTGGGATAATAATTTCTTGTAAACATTACAATGTAGTGTAATAAGGCACCGGCTCTGGGCAACTGGGGTTGTGTCTTTACATTCAAGATGATGTCATACAATCCCTTTTCCCATATCTAATGATCCACATCAAAAACAACTTGGAATGTCACTATATCATGGAGGAAAATAAAATAATATGACCAAATGGTTCTCCATTGACTTAATTCCCTATGAATTGATTTCCCTTTTCCACTTGTTTTCAGTATTGTAGTTCCCACTTATATTGGTATAGATAAACATTTTATCTATACTGTAGGTTCCCATTATTTATTTTTCCATCACAATCACTCTATTGAACATATTTGTATAATAATCAATATAAAATATAACTACATTGAAGGAAATTTATGGTCACAACCCTACCTAAAATATGTATTCTTTCAGGTAATAATTAGTGGTGACCTCTGGATCAAACAAGCAAGCATATTGAACTTAACTAAATACTTTGTGATAAAAATATTTTCTTGTTAGAGAGTAAATAAATCCATCATATTTTTGAAATTAAAGGTATGTGGTTAGAATTGTTTATTAAAAAATTCCTAAAACCCTTTCCAAGTGTGGTCCCGGTCATGTTTACTTTAAAATATATATCCCACCATTTCATCTCAAGGTCTTAAATAATGTATACTTATATATTTTCCTTGATATTAGTTGGTGTTCCCATAAAATTAACGATTATATTAATCCATCCAAGTAATAATTTCATGTTTTTAAGTTCTGAATCCCCTTGAAATACTGGTGGATTATACTTCTAAATTTATAATGATGAATTCTCATTGAATGGTTTCTAAATCTAATTTCCATCAATATATTGGAAGGATTGAACTATACTATGTATAAGATGTTAATTCACATGTGGTTTATGTTGAATCAAATTCTCATCTGCATCCTCTTATTGATTTAATTTCCATACGACTGGCACCATTAGTTCTATATGCATAGAAAAAAAATACTCAAACACTATATAATAACCAAATAGATGATTTAGTATATTCCAAATTATAACAAACCAAATCATCATAATATTATTTCAAAAATCATCAAATAAATCATGGATGATGAAATCTGAGAGGGATGTCTCTCAAGAAATACATGATACTCATTAATCATTATCTAGAACATTGATGATGTGGTAATGGCATGCCTAAATGTGTGTATAAATTAATTTTATACACAAAACACCCTGGTAAAATGAATTTCATCATAAAGAGGCCATATATTTATTTTTTATGATCTATTTTTCAAGTTCCATCACATACTATCTACAAAACTACTATCCTCATAGATGGAAAAAACCAAAATGTTTCCATTTATAGGATCCCATCCTAAACCCATTGACATGGGAAGAAGAGGAGGTTCTACTAACCTTAGGTGACATCCCTAGCATAACAAAGGATGACAATAAATTTTAATGTATTTTAAGACTATTGAAGAATATTTTTCCTTAAATATAGACAACCTGTAAGAGAAAATTCTATAAAAAACCATGATACTAGATGATTCATGAATGTAAACCCAGAAAATAAAAATCTAATACAAATAAATAAATAAAATTAGTAACATAAAGTAAGATACAAAATCTATAAAAACCAAAAAGACATCATGACACAAAGATGTTGTAACACCCTGAGATTTTGTGAATATATTTTTTTAAATAAATTTAATATTTACGATATATTTCACCTCACACAACACTGAATATAAATTTTTTATTATATAAAAATCCTAAGTTTTTATTACATTATATGCAACACCAAGTTAATCTTTCACTACACACAACACTGACTTGGCTTGTGTTACACGAAACACTAAGTATCTGGGAAATAACACTTTTCTATTATTATTTAAATGATATAGTTATAACCTAGCCATTAAACATAGTAATATGAATAGTAATAAATATTTTTTAAATGTTTTCACATAAAAAACATATTTATAATGAAATGTATAATTTTTGGTAAAGTGTTTACATGTTTTAAAATACTATTTTCTTAAGGAAACTTTTTTATGTCCTTATATTAATAATAATAAAATTGATTTTAAACTCTATTAGAAATTTAATTTGATAAAATAAACATAATTTTTGAATTTTTATTTTCATAATTAACTTAGGGCGAATTTTTATTATTTTTGTGAGTAGTTTCATTTTTTTTGATGAATAATGAAAAATATTGCATTGTAGTTAAAAAATACCTTCTTTGTTAAAATAATTATTATACTTCAAATTGATTTTTAAAGTCATAACAGATAATGTATACATATATTAATACAATATAGTTTATTAAAATAATTTTTATATTGAAATTAGATATAAAAAATTATTGAACTTTTGAATATTATTTTTACCCACCTTCTCGTCACATTTGCGGGATTATAATTAAAATTAATTTTCCCACTTTTTTGAATTTAATTTAAAAAAAAGATAGAAAATGATTTAATAATTATGATATTTAGAGTCTAATAGGATCATCTTAATTTTTTAGATATTATGAATAGTAATTTTAGTAAATATTTTACCATAGTTAAGGGTAAATCTGGTAATTAAAGGAAAAAAATAATATTATAATATTATAAAATTACCTTAACACTTGTCATAATTTCATTATATATGTGGGTTTCGACCAAAACCAACACTATACAAAAATTATAACATTTTTAATGCAATTGGTTAGGGATATGACATTTATTATATTTTATTTAATGATATGTTAAAAATGTCATACTCGTATTTTTAATAAGTAAATAATTTTTAATATAGGGTTATACATAAGATAAATTCAACTATAATTATTAATTTAAAATATAATATATTTATATTCATCTTTATAATTTATGTTAAATTTTTATATAATAAATAATTTAATTAAAGGAATTCATAATGATGATGCAATAATTGTTTTATTAAAGAAAATATCAAATAAATTGTATTAAAAAAATTAAAATAAATATAATTTTACATAATTAATGACATAAATATTTTTTATAGAAAACTTTGATATATAAGTGATATATTAGAAGTGGTTTTTTGAAGTTATCATATTGTTAGGATATTGTTAAAAAGACCAATATTTAATAGTATCAAAATTGACATAAATTATACTTTAAAAAAATAATATTTAATTAAATAATATAAAATTAATAAAAAAAATATAATTATGAGAAATAACTATAATAAGGTTAAAAATTTCATCAATTATTCATTTGGGGTTCTTTTTTAATTTTATTGTAAATATGCTAACACTAAAGAGTAAAAATTGAAGTTGTTATGGTAAAAGTTGAAGGGTTTTACTAAGGGTTAAAGACAAAATATCAGGTTAATTTTGTGACCTAAACATGTATAAAATTATTTGTTGAGATTATTTAGACCCATATTCATCTTATATTATAAATTACTCACTTGGGAACTATTTTAAATCTAAAATAAATTTATATTAATTTAATATTAGGAGTGTTTCCAAGAGTACCCCTCCCATCCCTTATTAAATGGTACCTCCTCCCTCACTTCCTCACACAAACTCGAGCCTTATAGATACAAAAAACCTAAAAATTTAACTTATAAAATTCCCTAGTAACATTTTAGAGGTTCTATTTTTCTCAAAAGACCAACTCTAGTATCCCAAAGAGGATATCTAGAGGGAGATCGTGGAAGAAGTGGTAATCTCTTTACAGACTCTTTCAAAACTGAATCTTCTTCTAATTCCTCTTCATGTGTTGATTAAATTATAAAGTAATAAATAAAGTATAACCTATATTATTATATATGATTATTATTATAGAACAACCATATTACACCTTTTATCTATCCTATGAAAAATGAATTCACCATGCATTTGTATGTATGACCTACTGTCTCCACATTGTGGTGTAATCTATTTTTCATCACCACTTTATTAGGATGGGTATAATGATTTAAATAATTAATATATAATATAATTATAATAAAATATTAATTATATAACAAAAAATATACCATAAAGTACCATACCATTTCACAATTATGGGAATGATATCATCGCTTATGCGTACGTACATGATACTATCTCCACGATGTGATGAAATTCATCTTCCACATTAAAAATTAAAGAATGATTATAAAAATGTATATAAAGAATAAATATGAAATAATAATTCTAATTATATTATATTATATAAATATATACATATATTTTGTTTACTTACTTTCTTTCAATACGACAATAAAACAGAAACATCTTTTTTACGTACATACGACCTACAATCTCCATGAACGGTATATTCAATTTCATATATTCTTATTATATATATATATGTATTCATATACTGAATATATATGATATATAAATCATTTTTTATCTTCTTTAATTAATTAAATCATGATGTAATTAAAAATACCAAGAATAACAAGTCAAAACATGTGGGATAAACAAAACGATTATTACCCTAAATGTAAATTTAACATGAACGAGTTAATAATTGGTTAATAGAAGAACATAATAGAATCATATATGGTATTATATAATTTATTATTATTATGTTGTATAAGTATAATTAACTTATATTTATTATACATGATGTTTTAACATATACAAATTAAGTTAAGACTTATGGTAAGAGAATTTCTATATCACTTTTATTTTCATGAGATATATTCCATATTCACCACTCGCTTATTTTATGTGGTGTATATAATGAACTATGAAATTTTATATCATTAATTTCATTTTTTAAATGATACCAAAAGCTTTAATTTATTTTATTCTTTTATGGGGTTCATAATTCTAAAGTTACTCAAATAGTAAGGGATTTATGTCTCACTTTTATTTTTGTGAGATGCATGCCTTATTCACCACTCATTTATTTTGTGTGGTGTACATACTACCCTTGAATGTATTATATTATTTTTTATACAATAATTTATGGGTAATTACATATCAATTTTATTATCTATATTTTGTTGGATTTTCTGGTTCGAAAGTTACCAAATGAGTAAGGTAGTTTTGTCTCAATTTTCATTATTTAGAGGCACATGTTTTTTATGAACCTATTTTATTTTAAAATGTGTATATACTGACATTTAACATGTTATATCTAGAATATCATTATTCAAATGATATTCTATTCTTTTTGTAATGTTATTATTTCATGGGGATTTTAATTAAAATGTTTCAAAGTGGTATGAGACACTTTGAAATGTTTAAAGATTATTTTCCTCAAGAAAAGTTTTTAAAAGATATCTTAGGATCATTTATAAGGAAAAGGAATTTAAAGAAATGTTTTATGTTTTATTCTTTAAGGATTCCTTTATAAGTTTTAAAAGATTATTTTTTAATTAAAAAGGATTTAAAAATGTTTTCAATCTTCTTTCATATGTTTATAAGGAAAAATGTTTTCCAAATGTTTTTAATATTTCTTTATAAGTTTTCAAGTTTTTTTCAAACAAAAGATTTTCAAAAATGTTTTATGTATTAAAAAGTGATTTTTAAGGAAAATTCATATTCCATGTGACCTTTCAAAATCTTTCCCCATCTAAGATGATATACTTTTTTATAGTTCCATAATACCAGTCATATCCATCCCCTGAATGGTTTATGTTTTGATGGCATGTTATTTAAGAAACTAGATTCTTTTTATGGGTTATTATTTTGATGAAATGATTAAAAAAACTGTATCTTTTCAATAGGTTATGACATGATTACATTTTTATTCCACCAATTCCATTTCATTTGTTATCATATTATTATTTATGATCTTATGGCACATGTATGTATGATTACATAATGAGATGTGTGGGACCACTATCTCCCTCCAATGCATTAGGTAAAGATTTATATCTCATGAGATAGACTAAGATGGTCTTGGGAGTGATCCTTGATTACTAAGTTGGCCATGGGAGTGATCTATGAATACTAAGATGTTTATGGAAGTGAACCCTGACTGCCAAGATGGTATGTGGAGTGAACCCATACTACTAAGATGTCCTTGACAGTGATTCTTGAATACTATTGAAATAATATTATATGATAATGTTTCTGCCAAAAATTCTTTGTCTTATTCCTACCCTACTATAAAATAGGGCTATAGACATGGTAAAAAACTATAGATATAGGGGTAAAAACTATGGCTATAAGTTATAACCATGGTTCCAGGTGGTTGTGGAACATATTGGCATGGCTATAGCTAAAACATATAGCCACCGTTTTATTGGGATATAGCCACATTTGAAAACTGTGGCTATAATCCTATTTCCATAGTTTTCCAAATTGTGGCTATATCCCCCATAGTTGTCCACTATGGCAGTTGGGCTATATCCACGGTTTTCCACCATGGCTATAACTCTCAAAAAAAATCCTATAGCCACGGTTTAGTAAAACTATGGCTATATCCCTCGAACGTATACCTTATAACCACAGTTTTATGTAAAATTATGGCTATATCCTTGTTATAAAAATCTATAACCATAATTTTTGAAAACCATGGCTATAGGTTTGTGGCTATTGCAAATTTTTGTAGCAGTGCTATTTTGTGATTTCATGGATTAAGTTATTTATTTCCTTATGATTCATGTATTATGAACTACCAATATTTATGTATTGACTCATGCATACGATCTTTTTATATTTAGGGTATGATCTTTAAATGTTATGATTATGTTTTCATACCCTTATATTCTTGATATGATCACATATCTTCCTTGTTTACCATTACTGAGAATCTGATCTCACCCTTTTCTTATGTTTTATTTCCCAATGTTATAAGGAAAGGTTTTAATTATGGTTACTAAAGGGAATGATCATTGTGGGAAAAATTGAAGACATTTCACTATACTAGACGTCTGTGTTCCAAGTTTACAAAGTCAATAAACTAATACATTATTTGGGAGTGTGTTTGTGTAATGTATTAAGTATTCTAAAAAAGTGATGTAATGAAAATTTACATCAATATTGGGTTGTTATATTTTGTATTATATCAAAGGTTTAGTCATTCTTTGGAAACTAAGATGAGAAAAATTTAGCGATATACCTAAGGATATTTCTAATTATATGTCTAGGGGTGTCTCTAAGGATAAGTCTAAGGATGAGTTAATGTTTCAGAAAATGTCATAGAATTTTGGTAAAGGATAGAGTGAGTGGTTTCCTAGTATTATATCATTTTCTGGGTACTAAAATTGAATGTGGTTTTGGAACAAATGTAATTTGGGGTAATAAGTCCAAAAAATTATGTCGTTCCAGGCTCGATCATAACCCGGTACATGACAACGGTACTTGCTGCACACCAAGTTTGAAACTCCTAGGGGATATACTTAGGAAATTCATAAAATCTTTATGAACCATCCTGAAGGATTTAAATGGAATTTTCCAATTAATAAACTAGGATAAATATAAGGTTTCATAGGATAATTAAGGTGTCATAATTTAGACATCATATAAGTGGGTTTTTATGATTATGTGGTTCCTCACTATGATAATATTTTCTTACTCAATGATTTATAGTCATAGTTGATTGTGGGTTCTAGAAAGAACTTGATTAATGTTGAATTTAATGGAAAATTTGTTAATGAGTATTCAAATGGAATTATCACTGGATTGAATGATGTTGGGATCATGCTTAATCTGTTTTCAAAGAACATGATGAACAACATGAAACTTAACCAACTCTCAGACTCACCAAATAAGAAAGGAAGAATTTCACTAAGAGTTCAAGTAATGGAGAACATGTAAGATTGAATATTTCGTTTTCTTTGTGTTAAAAATGTGTAAAGAATCACCTAAGTGAATGTATTAGAGGAACAATAAGATGTTTTTACTATAGAGAAGGACACAAAGAAAGAAACTACAATGAAAAAATGAAGGGTTCAGTTAACAAAATGGAAGGGAATATTGGCCTCACTAATACATCATAAAAATTTAAATTATTTAAGTTTGGAATGAATAGTCATTATGAAAATTAATGTCCTAATTGGAATGACCCTAAAGAGAATCAGAATGGTGGTACGAGTAATGGTTATATTGCTGATGATGATGAGAATACATATTAAATGTAAAAGGAAAAAGGTATTAAGTAATATGATGAGGTATCCTTCTAATGGATTAAATATTAAGTTTATTAATTAAATTTTTAATTTATTTTTATTTAATAATTATGTTATATTAATGGTGAAATATGTAATGATTGATTAGTTTATGTTTTCAATCATGATTTAAAAGTTTATATTGAATGTTTCCAATAGACTGGAAAAGTGATTTAATGGAAAGGTGAAATTTTGACTAAGGTAAGATAACTCTTAATAAGTTCCTTATGTTAAGATAAAGATATGTTGGATATGAATAAGTAAATTTGATGGTACATATTACCTTGTAACTAATTAAGGACTTGTTGAAAAGTGGTTATTCTATCATTGATGAACATTAAAACATTTTTGTATTTAATATATATATATAATAAAATTTGGAATAAGGAAACATGAATGTTGTCAATAAGTATGTCTTGTAATTCAGGTCATTACCATATTTTAAGAGAATACATGATAATGATATTCACATGTTCGGAATGTGACAACCAAGAGCTAGATTTTGCTATGTGGGGCATAAATGTTAAGTTGAATTAGTGCACTTCATTTTAATGTTTTGGACTTTCATCTTTCATAAGGGTTATAAGGATAACCATTTGTGTAATGGTTTAAGTTAATATTTGGATAAGGTTTTAGAGATTAAAGTATTAACTCATTATATGAGGTTTTATACATATTGGATAACTTGTGATAACCTTTTTGTTGTAATAAAAACACATGGAATGACCTATCATTCTATTTATGGATCTCATGATATGTTACTTCTTCAAGAATGAAAAATTCACCTTCATTTCTTGAAAAAAGTGATGAAGTGTAAGTTGATCAATGGAACAACAAAGGGTAATATTATATTGAAATCAAGTAAGTATATCTTCTCATAAAAATTCTTTAATTATAGGGAAAGGTTGTCGAAACTAAAAATGTTTTTATAGTACCTTCTTTTCCAATGAATCAAATGGTCCCTTAGATAATATCCAATTTATGGATTTCTGATTACAATATTTCTCTTGACTATGTTCTCTATCACTCTCCATCCAAACATGATAGTTAGATTTATCTTCCATAGCTACGTTTTCCCTTTCCACCTATGTTCTCCTATATAAAAACCCATTTATGAGTTACTTTGCGTAACCATTAAATTTTAAACTTTCCATTTTAAAAAATTAAGTTTTAGTATTCATTTTTATGATGTGGGTTTTTATGAAAGGAACTTTCAATTATTAAACCTTTGATAACTGAAATGATTTTTGAGGGCGAAATTCATTTTAAGGGGTGTAGAATGTAACACCTCGAGATCTTGTGAATTTATTTTTTAGAATAATGTAATCTTTTTGATATTTTTCACTTTATGAAAAAATGAATATAGATTTTTTTATTATATAAAAACACTATTTTTGGATTACAATATAGGCAACACCAAGTAATGATTTCACTATACACAACACTGACTTGGCTAGAATTACACACAACACTAAGTTTCTACAAAAATAACACTTTATTGTTATTATTTAAATGAGATAGTTATAAAATTTCCATTAAAAATAGTAATATAAATAGTTTTAACTATTTTTTAATTTTTTTCACATAAATAAAAACATATTTATAATGAAATGTGTAATTTTTGTTAAAGTCATTATATGTTTAAAAATAGAATTTTATTAAAGGAAAAAAAATTTATGCCCTTCTGTGAATAATAATAAAATTAATTTTAGAAACTATTATAAATTTAATTTTATAAAATAGACATAATTTTTTAATTTTGAATTTAAAAATTAACTTAGGGTGAATTTTTAGTATTTTTCTCAGAAGTGTCATTTTTTGAAGAATAGTGAAAAATACTACATTGTAGTTAAAAATGAATTTTTCATTTAAATAATTATTATAAATTAAATTTATTTTTAATTAATAATAGATAAATTATACATATATTAGTAAAATTTAGGCTATTGGAATCATATTTATATTGAAATTAGATATAAAAAATTATTAATCTTTTGAACGTTCTTTTCACCTGCCTTCTCACCACGTGTTTTGGATTAGCATTAAACTTAATTATCCCACTTTTTTGAAATGAATTTTGAAAGAAAGAACATAAATGGTTGTAATAAGTATAATATTTAGAGTCTAATATTATCAAATTATTTTTTGGATATTATAAATCTTAATTTGAGAAAAAGTTTTACCACAGTTAAGGGTAAATCTGGTAATTAAAGATAAAAATAATATTATAATATTATAAAATTATCCTAAAACTTGTACTAATTTTATTTGATGACTGATTTTAGACTAAAATAAACCTTATTACAAAATTATATTATTTTAAATCCATTTGGGTAAGGATATGACATTTATTATATTTTATTTAATGATAAGTTAAAAATTTCATACTCATATTTTTAATAAGAAAATAATTTTTAATATGGGGTTATTCATAAGATAAATTAAACTCAAATTATTCATTTTACATATAAAAAATTTATCTTCATCATGATAATTTATTTTAAAAATTTATAGAAGAAATAATTTAATTAAAGGCTTTTATAATGATGATACAATAATTATTTAATTAATCTAAATATAAAATAAATTATATTAAAAATATTAAAATAAATAAAATTTAACACAATTAATGAAATAAAATAATTTTATAGATAAATTTGATATGTTAGTTATATATTAAGTGTGTTGGTTCAAAGTTATCATATTGTTAGTATATTTTTAAAATGAAAAATATTGGATAACATCAAAATTGACATATATGATACTTTAAAATAAATAATATTTTTATAAGGTCCCGGCCTTAAACAACTCTTAATATTGAATTAAATGAATAATTCATATTGAGGATCTTTTCAGGTTTAGAGTTTTAGAGAATTAGAACATAACTGTTACATCTCAAAAGATTACAAAGTAGACTAAGTTTCCATAAAATAAAAACTCTTAAAAAGAAACATGTCTAGTTCCATGTTTTAGATAGTATGACTTTCCCTTGATCCCATCCTTGACCCTATTCCACATTAAGTCATGTGAAAAAACATTTCAAAAAAAAACTTGGGGTGAGCATAAAAAGCTCAGTAAGGGATACACAAATAATGAAAACTGTTAGTTTTTCAAACATCAAGTAAACCATGTATACTTTATCAAAGTAATACCTTCACCTTTATGAAGTAGTAAAAACTCTTCACTGAATAAAATATCATTACTTACCCTTTTGTAACCAAAGGATTACCATAAAACCCATATAAAGAACACATAATATATAAAGGTAACTTGGGACATAAACATACTTAAGTGGAATAACCATACAGTCGACTTCCACACATATCACTTAATGGAATAGCCATACGGACGACTTCCATACCCAATGCATTGGAGGTTATAACGTAACCACCCATCCTGGTATTCACGGCACCACCCATTATATGTCTTATCACGTAACCACCCGTCAAATGTCCAAGTACCATTATAAAATCATAAGACATAAAACAAACATAATGGAAAGAAAACGTTTCCACACTTTGATCACAATATATCACTCAAATATATTGACATAAAAAATCCATTATAAAAACCATTTTCATTACCAAAATACATAAAAGAGTATATGGTATTTATTTCATTTTAAAAACATCACGGCTTGTTGAGGAAGCCAAAGACCAAATAATACTCACGGTGGCGGAAAAGGTCGTTGTCACCGCGTACGTTAAAAGAAACATTCCTTTTTGTCGTTTAGTAAAACTCTTCATAGAAAAAGATTCCTTTTGTATAAAAGTAAAAGTCAAAGGGGTTTATACACCGTATAAAAGATAGTTGTGTATAAAACAAAATATGCCTCAATGAAAGGAGATTGAGACGAAGTCCCTTACCTTGGGTCCGACTTGACTCGATCGTTATTTTAATCTCCTGAATAATAAACTTGAGTTAATTTAAACTTGTTTAAGATCCTTTTTCAAGTTAATTATTCCTTTTATATCACTTATTTCCATGTCATGAACACTATGTAATTATTTAAGATAATAACGGTCGTTTTAACGATCATTGATACTTGAGTAAAAAATAAACCCTTTATAATTACAATTTGTTCATGTATCCATTATATCCAGAATTATAATCATGATGTATATATCATATATATCCAGTATATACATGCATTTATAATATTACATAATCATTTAGAGGTAAGAAATGAAATGCACCATTCATAGAGACGATAAGTCGTACGTACGCATGAACGCTACTTTCATTTATATTTCGTATTTTATAGAATGGAATCATAATGATATAAAGGTATATTATAATTCCAGTATAATATCATATATAATATCATAACTCCATCCTTTATATGTCCCAAATATGGTATTAACGAATCAAATCACTTTGAGGGGGTGGTAGTCCGCACTTCCTTAAATGAAGATATCGTGTTTACCCATAATGGAAACCATAAAGGTATTCCCAAAATGAAAAATAAATAATCTTAAGGAAAACATAAAAATATTATATATCATATATAAATATAGTGTCATCTTAATGGCCACCTTTGAAGGTGTTAAAAGAATGTTGAATAATCATCGTTTCAGGAGGCAGAAATTCGCCATCCACGGAAACAGTATGTTCTTTAAACATTAGATGTAGGTGTGTGTAGGTTTAGCTATAATCCTTCTTATAACAACATCCTAGTATATTTAAGATACTAGATTTGTTACAAAAGAAATTAATAAAAAGAGTTTAGGGGGTTGGAGAAGTAAAATAAAACAAAAGGACTCAAGTGAAGACATTACCTTAAAATCGGGTAACTTTCTTTGGTTTGAGCTCAAAGGCTTCCTTGGGAAGACTTATGTCCAAAGTGAGGATTCAAGGAGTAAGAGAGGGATGTGGAGAGACAAAATGGGTAGGGGTTGTCTGAGCCAAAGGCTTTGTAAGTGTGGGTAAGGAGGTAGAGGTGGGGGCCTTTTATAAGAGGAGAGGAGGGGCACTCTTGGAAAGTAAAGAAATGTTACTTTATTTTAAAATGATTTTCGAATTTAAAAGGACCCAAATTGATATAATTCGAGGGTAAGGTGATAAGGGTTCGAAATCCACCCATACAATAGGTTTTGGACATGTGTAGGTCATATATTTTACATTATCATTTCATCTTATTTAAATCCTTTATTAATGAGGTAATCGCTACATCATCATGATGTCATAACTAATTTAATTTATTTAAAGTCTAAAAATTATAAAACAAATACTATGATGTAGGAAATATTTTTATCTTTCCAATGACTATTTTTAATAAAAAATCTGACTTGTATAACCCCATGTAAAAATTGTTTTAGTAAAATAACTCATGTTTGTGTCATTTTTACTTTTACATTAAATAAAAAGTTATTTATGTCATTTCCCTACCAAAGTTGATCCATGGGGTCCCCAAGTCGACCCATGGATTGTCTTGGTCGGCCATGACACATCCAATGAGGGTAGGACATGTTTCAAGCTCATCTCATATTATTAAAACATTATTTTTACCTTAAACTACACTAATTACCTCTAATCGCGATTAAGAACTTAAAAGTTACTATTCACCAAAAAATTATTTTAATCTCATTGAACCACATTTTACTTATTAATGACAACCATGTATGTTGGATTTTTGAAAATCAAATCACAGAAGTGGCAAAGTTTCATTTAAACGAAAAATCAGTTCCTTTAACTACCACTTAGTGGTTTCACTATTCATCAAAAATTGAAGTTTTTTAGAAAAATTCCAAAACTTCACCCTAAGCTATATTTGATATTCGAAATTAAAAAATAATGTCTATTTTACAAAATTCAAAACATATAAGATGCATTAATTAATTTAATAATTAATTCCCGCTGTCATGACAAATAGCGTGTTTTTATGAAATAATAAGTATCAAAAGATTGACACTAGTTTAAGCCCAATTTCAAATTGAAATTGATTACAATGACCACCATTGGATTAAATGGTAAAAATATATTCTAATTTCACTTTAAAACCAATTCAAAAGATAATCTAATAATATAAACAAATTAGATTAAAAAGTGGTTTTGAATTAAAATACAACATTTTTCACTATTCATTAAAAAATGAACTTTATCAGAAAAATACCAAAAATTCACACAAAGTAAATTTTGATGTCCCAATCATAAATAATAAGTTTATTTTGACAAAAATAGCTTATAAAATTTTCAAAATATAGATTTATAAATGGTTTTCCATTAAAAGGCAGTAAAACAATCTTTAAAAAATATTAGTGTATTCCATGCTTAAGATTGGATTTATTTTGATTTTAAGCCTCTAAAACACTATCTAATTCATTAATAGGAATAGATAAAAATATCTATTATTCATTATTTACTTGGGATGTTATAATTTTATTAAACGATATATAATTCATAGAAATATATAATTATAAAAATTACTATAATACGGTTAAATATTTCATCAATGATCCATTTGGGTTTCTTTTGTAAATTTATAGTGACTATATTAACCCTAATGTGTAAAAAACCATGTTTTCATGGTAAAAATTAAAGTGTTTAACTAAGGGATATAGAAAAAATATAAGGTTAATTTCGTGACCTGAATATTTATAAAAATATTTTTTTGAGATTATTTATACCCATAATCATATTATATTTTAAATACCTCACTTTTGATCTATTTGAAAATAAAAATAAATTTATATTAATTTAATATTTTGAGAGTTTTCAAGAGTGCCCCTCCCCTCTCTTATAAAATGGTATGTCCTCTCTCACTTCCTCACTCCACCTTGAGACTTCTATCTCGACAAAACCTTAACCATTTCCCTTATAAACTTCCATAGTAACATTATATATTTTATTTTATTCTCAAAATACCAACTATAATGTCTCTAAGAAAAGATCTAGAGGGATATCGTTGAAGAAGAGGTAATCTCCGTACCGACTCTTTCAAAATTTTTTTTCTTATACTTCCTCTTCTTGTGTTTATTACATTATAAAGTAATAAATACTATATAAGATATATTCTAATATTTTATTATGATTATTTAACAACAATATTCCTCCTTTTATTCATCCTATGAAAATGAAATCACCACGCGTGCGTACATAGGACATACCATCTCCATGCCATGGTATAAACTATTTTTCAGCGTCGCTTTATTTTGATTGGTATAATGATGAAAATAATTAATAAATATTATATTTATAACATGATATTTAGTCTGGAAGAAAACATATACCATACACTGCCATACCATTTCATAATTTAGGGAATGATATCGTCGCTCACGCGTACGTACAACCTACCATCTCCACGACGTGATGAGATTCATCTTCCATGTTAACCATTAAATAATGATAATAAAAAATTTATATAATGAATAAATAAAAAATAAAAAATAATAATGATATTTTAATTATATTTTACACATGTATACATATATATCATTTACTTTATTTCAATTCGACAATAGAACTGAGACACCATTCATGCGTACATACGACCTACCATATTCATGAACAATGTATTCCATTTCATATATCTATATTTTATATATATTTATATACTAAATATATATGATATATAAATCATGGTTTACCTAATTTAAGTAATTAAATAATTATCTAAGTAAAAATATGAAGAATAACATGTCAAAACATGTATGATAAACAAAATGATTATTACCCGAAACATAACGTTAACATAGATGAGTTAATAAGTGGGTAATAAAAGAACATAATAGAACAATATATGGTATGATATAATTGAATATGATTTTTTAGTAGATGTATAATAAAATTATATTTATTATACAGTAGGTTTTAACGTCTAAGAATGAAGTCAAGACTTAAGGTAAGATAATTTCCATCTCACTTTTATTTTTGTGAGATACATGCCATATTCAATACTCACTTCTTATGTGTTTTGTATATAATGGCCTATGACATGTTATATAATTAATTTCCTATATTTAATGATATTAAAAATATTTAATTATGTTATTATTTCATTGGTTTCATAATTCTAAAGTTACTCAAGTATAAAGGGATTTATCTCTTACTTTTATTTCTGTGAGATACATGCCTTATTCACAACTCATTTATTTTGGGTGGTGTACATACTGACATGAAATGTATTATATGAATTTTATAAATTAATTTATATATATTTACATATCCATTTTATTATTTCTATTTTATAGAGTTTTATGTTTCAAAATTTACAAAATGAGTAAGGTAGTTTTGTCTAAATTTTCATTATTTTAAGACACATATTTTTTTATGAACCTATGTTATTTTATAAGGTGTATATACTCCCATTTGACATGATATATCATAAATATACATATTTTCCTGATATTTTATGCTTTTTGTAATTTTATTTTTTCACTGGAATTATGATTCAAAATTTTCAAAGTGGTATGGGACTCTTTGAAATGTTTAAAAATTATTTTCCTTAAGAAATGTTTTTAAAAGACCTATTAATCTCATTTTTAAAAAAATGATTTTAAATAAATGTTTTATATTTAAAATTGTTTTTTAAGGATTTATTTTTAATTTTTTAAATATATTTTTCTTAAAGAAAAAGGATTTAAAAATGTTTTAAAGCTTCCTTTATATGTTTTTAAGGAAAAAAGTTTTCAATATTTCTTTATAATCTATCAAGTTTATTTTCAAAGAAAAGGGTTTTGAAAATTTATTATGTTATAAAAAGTGATTTTTAAGGAAAATTCATGTTCCAAGTGATCTTTCAAAATCATTCCCCATATAAGATGACATAGTTTGTTATAGTTCAAGAATACCAGTCATATCCTTTCTCTGAATGGTTTATGTTTTGATGAAATGATGTTCATTAAAAACAATTTTTTTCCTGGGTTGTGCTTTTGATGAAATGATTATAAAACCCATATATTTTTTCGTAGGTTATGATATGATTACATGTTTATGACACCAATTCCATTTGATTAGTTATGATATTATTATTTATGATCTCGTGGAACGTGTATGTATGATTCCATTATGAGATGGGTGGGACCTATATCTCCCTCCAATGCATTGGGTAAAGATTTATATCTCTTGATATGGACTAAGATGGTCTTGGAAGTGATCCTTTACTACTAAGATGTCCATAAGAGTGAAACATGACTAACAATATGGTTATGGGAGTAAACCATAACTACAAAGATGTTATCAGTTGTGAACCCATACTACTATGATAACCTTGGTAATGATGAATTGAAAACTATGGAAATCATATTATATTCTTATGTGTCTGCCACAAATTATATGTCTTACTCTTATGTTATTCTTCCATGGTTTTTTTATTTCTTTATGATTCATGTCTTATGAACTACCAATATTTCTTCCATGACTCATACATATGATATTTTTATATACATGGTATGATATTTAAACGTTATTCTCATGTTATCATACCCTCATGTTCTTGATATGATTACATATCTCCCTCATTTACCCTTAATGAGAATCTAAGCTCACCCTTTTATTATGTTTCCTTTCCCTAGGTTATAAGGAAATGTTTTCAATTGGGTTACTAAAGGGAATGATCTTTGTGGGAAACATGGATTATTTTTCACCAGACTAGATATCTGTGTTACAAGTTTCTGAAGTCACGAAACTAATATAGTCTTTGAGCATGTGTTTGTGTAATGTATTAAGTATTACTAAAAAGTGAGGTAATTTCAATGTATGTCATGCTTTGGTTGTTATAGATTCCAATGTTTCATCACTCCAAACATCCAACCTGAACATCTCCAAGATCCACCCACCATCACTGAGACCATAACATCATGATATTCTCAGTGCGAGGGTGTATCTCCTATGAAAGGGGGTCACAGCCTTGGTCATACTCAAATCTCAAAGATCACGTTTCCTATTTCTAGAATTTCTCAAGTTGGTGGGTAATCCTAATAGGTAAGGGATACTTTCACCTCATCTTGTGAAACCAAGAAGACCAAAATGAAATATGGTATTTGGGTAATCTTAATATGAAACTAGGGATCCTTTACCTCTCGGAATGGGATCCAAAATTCAACCCTTTCACACAAAATAATTCTATTGCTGAGGTCTGGGAAAGGATTCATGGGATCCCATGGATCTATTATCACCCAAAAATCCTTAATGACCTGGCTGATAGCATAGAGAATCCACTGAGAATCGACTAGCGTATGATCAATGGCAACCTCGGTCTCTATAATCGAGTTCTTATTGATATTGACATGGAACTTTCTCCTCTGGATCGTGTGTCACTTGATGTGAATGATCATCTCATAGAGGTATGTTTTGAATTTGAAAACATACCCAAATACTGTGAACACTGTAGGATGATAGGACATGCCATCGACAAGTGCAGAGTTTCCCATAAATTTTCTAAGCCACCCTCTAATTGCACTATAGTGAGGGATGCATCCAGAGGAAAAAACACAATCACAAAGAAATATGTGAAAAATGACTCCAAGGAATGACCAAAATAGGTTTCCTGGGATAACAAGGACGATTATAGAAGGACATAGGATGAGTTAGTAGAGGAAGAGGACTTACAAGATCATGCTGATATACAAGCTAAAACTAGTATCCCTAATGGTACAAACTTCCTGACAGATAGTGGAAGCGAGTCTTCAATACTCCAATATCTATCTAAAGAAATTATTTCTATTGCTCTAAAACTGAAATCTAAATCTCTCACAATGGATGTTATTAATTTAGACTTAATGAAATCCTTTGAGCTGGATGACAATATCGCTACTGAAATCATACAGACTCCTCTCCCCATGCAGGAGTCCGAGTCCATCTTGACACAACATACAAAGCTTCAAATGGATGATGCATCCCCTCATAATCTATCCTCAATGTACAAGGATAGGGATTACTCATTAATGGGCATAGAGACCACTCAGGGGATAATCCATCCCACCAACACTTCTACCAAGATAGATTTGAGTAGCTCTTATAAAAACAAGGAAGATGGGTGAAAACAGAAAGGGGGAATGACCCCCATCCAGAAGCAATGTTGAGAATTATCTACTGGAACTACCAAGGGCTGGCCAACCCTAGCACTTTAAGCTCTCTTATGCTTATTATGGGTAAATAAAAACCTGATTTTATTGGAATTTATGAACCAAAAACCAAAAGTTCAATTTCTGGTTCCCCACTCGATCGTAGTGGCTATTCTCTTCTTAGTTATGTTCCGGATGCTTCTAGTCAGGAAAAGATTTGTATTTTTGTTCACCACAATCTTAACACCCCTAATATTGTTTGGGTGGATGATAAAATTATCACCTGCAAGTTTCTAAATGTCGGGAAACTCTCTTTCTGCTCAATGATTTATGCCTTCAACAATTATATTAGCACAAGACACCTCTAGAAGCATATTAAAGAGTTATCCACACTCATAATGGATCCCTGGGTCCTCATGGGTGATTTCAATGCTATCCTATATTTATATGAGAATATTGGAGATTCATATAATACCATTTCTATGAGATATTTCAGACAATGTGTTGATGCGTCTAATCTATTTGAATTCAATCTAACCAGCACCAAATTTACTTGGTATAGGAAGAATTTAACCGACATGAGGAAAAGTAGAATATACCATGCTTTTGTCAATGAACCACTACTTGGAAGTTGGAAAACCATTTCATGTGTCACTCTTGCGAGACATAACTCATATCACTATCCAGTTCTTCCAACCTTAATTCCCAAGGGAGATAAGTAGCCCACTCCCTTTCAGTTCAATAATGCTTGGAGTAATCTCATAGAATGCTCTCAAATTGTGAGAGATACTTGGAACATGGAAAAAAATTATAGTAATCCCCTTGCCTGTATTCTCAAAATAAAATCTCTGAAGGTAATTATGAAACAGTGGAGCAGGCATAAATTCAGCCTCCTTGATCAAGAAATTGATTCTCTAGAGAGCTCCCTTCATGCGATTCAAGAAGAAACTACCAAAGGAAACTTTTCTGGTGATACAAAACAAGAGTCCATCATATCCTCAAGACTCATTAATCTTCTCAGGCTCAAAGAAAATAGCCAAAAGGAAATTTTAAAGTCAAGTGGATCAAAAATGGAGACCATAACCCCAAAATTTTCAATGCCCTTCAAAGAGTTAAAAAAGTTCAAAGGCCCCTATCCCTTTTAATGGATGGATAAATTATCTTAGAAGATAAAAAAAGTCTATCTAATTAACTTGTTTCCTACTACCTGAACCTCTCCAATGGTACGAGAGCTAATGTGGAAATTATGAAAGACATCATACCCCATCTTGTCACTGAAGCTGATAATATTCTTTTAAGTTCTATCCCACTAAACATTGAGATCAAAGATACTGTTTTTGGGATCAACAATGGAATTTCTCTAGGCCCATATGAATTTACCAATCACTTATTTCAATTCTACTAGGAGGTCATCAACACAGATGTTTGTAATATGGTTAAACACTTCTTCATAGAAGGATCCCTCTATAAAGCCTATAATGCTCAGTTTATTACCTTGATCTTTAAGGAGGAAAATTCTATTGATATTTCCCAATTCAGACCAGTTTCTATTGTAAACACCATTTACAAGATCATTATAAGAATTCTTGCCAATCATCTTTCACAGGTTTATGATAAAATTATCTCTTCGAATCAATTTGTTTATGTCAAGGGGTAGAAAATTAAAGATTGTCTTCTCACTGCCTTTGAATGTGTCAAACTTCTTTAGAAGTCTATTATGGGGTAACATTGCTCTCAAAATAGATATCAGAAAGGCCTTTGATACTATAGATTAAAACTTCATTGGCCAAATTCTCCATGAGTTCAGATTTTACATGAGGTTTATTCAATGGATCAAAGCCCTTATTATCTATTTTCACATATCCATCCTTATTAATGAATCCCAGGAGGGATACTGCAAGTGTTCCATAGGATTGAGGAAGGGTGACCCTCTCTCTACCATTATATTTGTGATTGCAGAGGACTATATTAGTAGACTCCACCTTTACATTACATGCACGGGAGAGATCAAAACAATCAGAGTAGAAAGAGGCATATCTTCCCCCTCTCACATTCTCTTTATTGATGATATTATTATCTTTACTCAGGGCGACAAGAAAAACATCCAAAACATCAAGAAGTATTTTCTTTATTATGAACGAGTCTCAGGACATGAGGATAATTGGGGAAAATAGTTTATTTACTTTGGGAAAAATATTTTTTCCTCAAGGAAATCTGGAATGATATCTGATCTTGTAATTCGAGAATGATCTCTCCCCTTCACTTACCTCGGAGTCCCTATTTTTTGGAAGATCTCATCCTTATCTCTTTGTAGAAGTTGTGAGCCAAGTAAAAAGGATCCTCTCCTCTTGGAAGGGAAAATATCTCAATGTTAGGAAGAATTTTCTTAGTTAACCATGTCTCCACCTCCAAACTGGTCTATTCCTTCATGGTTTACTCATGGCCTGCTTCAGTGATCAAGACTTTAAACTGGATGATGAGAAACTTTGTGTGGAGAAACAACATTCTGGAAAGAAAAGTCATTATAGCTCCTTAGAAGAGATGTTGTATGCCTTATACTAAAGGAGGACTTAGAGTCATGAACCTTGAACTCTTTAATCAATCCTTACAAGCCCAGTTCATCTGGAGTCTTATCAATAGAAAGGCAATGTCCTTATATTTACTCATATCAAAACCTCTCAAGAGACTTATAGAAGGGAATATGGGCTATGTTAAATCGTCCATCTAGCATGGTCTGAATTTTTTTCTAGAATATTAATAGTCATGCTTGCTGGATGGCTAGTGCCCAGTCCTATCACAAATTATGGAAGCAAAAATAGACTGGCTCCCCTCTTATTGTTAGTGTTAGCTGTATTAATCTAGAAACTGATTATGATTCCTCCATCAAGAACCAGATTGAACATGGTGCTTCACTTCCATCACAAATTGATCTTATGGTTGATCAATATGACTTTTTGTATAGTAATGACCTATTATTGTGGGAACCTAGTTCATGTGGCATCCTAGACTACAAAGGCTACTATAATAACCTCATTCATTGGGAGAGTACAGGGCTTGAATATTTCAACCAAAAATGGTTGATGCCTTCGCGTTTCACTCTACTATGTCACCTCCACCTCAATAAGATTCCAGTTGAGGTGAACCTTCAAAGAGTCGGCATCAACTTGTGCTCTAGATGTGCACTATTCCAGCAACATCAGGATGACGTTAACCTCTTATTTCTCTCATTTAACACATCCACTTCTCTCTATAATTATTTGTTTGATATTTTTGAACTTCATTTTCCATAAGTTTCAATTATCTCACACTTCCTCCTGGACCTGCTTTCCTTCTATCTCTCAAAGAAGGTACACTCTCTCTTCCTAGTAGCCTATTCAGAGTTCATTCATACTATCTGGAAAAGTAGAAATAAACGCATGCATGGTGAGGCTATTCCCAACTACAATGATACCTACTCTGCCTTCCTATTTTTGGTCCAACGATCCAATGAATTGCATGCTGAATACTGTGACAACTTAGTCATGGAAATTGTAATCTTGAGAAGGATTCACATTCAAAGTAACTTCCCTAAACTTCTTGGCACCATTGAAGTGTTCTGACTACCTCCATTTGTAGGATGGGTTAAATTTAATACGGATGGTTCCTCAAGGGGTAATCTAGGACCTACTGGCTAAAGAATTGCATTCAGAGATCACAATATAGATTTTCTTGAGGGGGAATATGGTCCATGTGGCCATGCCACTGTGCTTGAATAAAAAATGCAGAGATTTATTAAATTCGTTGAAATTGAACGGAAAAGAAGTTGGAACTTTGTCTGGTTTGAATGTGATTCAAACAAAATTGTTCAAGTATTTAAGCTGGATCAGATTCACCTAGCTTGGAATCTCATAAACAAATGGAACAAATGTTTGTGTACCCTCACTTCAATGAACTTCATCATTACATAGAATTACCATGAAGAAAATCAACTTTCCAACCATCTTTCTAACAATGGAGCCTCTGAAAGGAATTTCACTCACTACTCTAACATCACCAGTGAGTTGATGACTATCATTAAATGTGAAAAATGTAATTTTCCCTCCTTACAACATGTGTAACAACACTCTTAATATTTTTATGTTGTGATGCTTTCTTTTCTAAAAAAATGTAGGGGGTGAGTAAACAACCCAATAGGTAATCCATCAAAAGATTCTCACACATGATAGTAAGACTAAAACAAGCCAATATAATTTATATAAAACAATTAGTTGTATGGAAAAAATTATCAATTTCATTTCCTATAAAAGAAGAAAATTGGCATGTAAGAGAAATTTATATCAAAAACATAATTTAACAATCTTTCTATGATCAAATAGGTTCATAAAAAAATCATTTTTATAAGTATAATTACTATTCATTACTCTTGAAATACCCATTACACATACTCATATACACATGAATGCGTCCATGGCGACAGTCCCAATACCCATTACTGATAAATAATTTTCTATACTAAGTCAAAACTTAGTTGTGAAACTGCATACCCAAAATTAACACAAGAAACCAATTCTAAATCAAACAAGGCCCCTCATAATGTATTCATGAACAAACACTAAACCATGTATTCCAAGTTCTCTTTAAAACATACTTTCTTTAACCCATTTTTATTTTGAGAATTTATGAAAAAAATTTATATACATATTTAAAAAACCCTAATTTTAAAACTTTCATGACCCTTCCCCCGAGGCCCATGCTGTGACTACCCCAATCCCACCTCCCAAAGGCCAGGGCTAGAGACTAGCGCCGAAGGCATCAACCTGCAAGTGTAAGGAATTTTACTAAGTACTTGTATGCACACACACACATCCAACAATGTACCAACACACTAAAAGTGGAAAATGTATACTAAAACAATACCGAGTACAAATTATAGCTAGATGAAAGTGGGTCATAATACAAACCTAACAAAAATAACTGAAACAACAAAGTAAAAAAAGGAGATCTGATAGACATCCATAGAAAACCCCACCTGATTGTAAGATTAGTGAAGCTAATGGAGGCTGAAGTAGCATGTCCTGTCCGCTTGGTCCTATTGGGCCCTGCCTAGTCCTTGGCCACCAAGTCTTTCGTAGAAGTGTCGATTGGTCCTGTCTCACTGAGCTACACCTGCTCCCGGTCCACCAAGGTGTCTCTCAAAGCATCGGTCATCTGCATAGGACATGACACACAAGGGCAGGGGCCGTGTTGGGGTGAGTAAAACGAAACTTAGTAGGGACCCCAAAACAATAGAGAAATATCACACAACAATCCTCAAAACATATCACAAATCACGAGACAACTCACACCATGTATATTCTAGGGTAGTGATAGTAGCATTATCAGTCACATCATCGAATTCCTCGGCTATTAGAGAACTCCTCATCTGTCGAGTACAGTGGGCCTACCAAGTAACAAAAAGACACTTCTCACTTACCTTGGATAGCTGTGGTACTCATCCTTGATGAGTACAATGGGTATGCTGAGTCACACAGAGCCGCTCCCCACCGTGGGCCTCTTAGGTCACACAGAGCCACTTCCCACCATGTCCATAATGAGATACTCCTCTTGTCATGTATCGTGGGTCTGCTAGGTTACCCAGATCCACTCCCCACTCTGGCCTACTGGGTCACACAGAGCTTCTTCCCACTGGGTCATCGTCAAGCAGTCTTTAGGTCTCATCCAACCGCAGGGTTTTGTACATGGTGCGCTTGGGAGAACCACTCTTCAGCCATTATTCTTAACTTGACATCCATTAAATTCACCAAAATGCATTCCAAAAGATCTATCTCATCAAGAGGTTCCCAATTCCGCAAATGGATCATTAATTGGACGCACAATTTACAAGATACATGGGTTTTAGTAAAAAGGGGACCGGTTGCGACGAGGTTCGGTCTGACCTGATCGGACCAACCAGGCCAACCCAGGAAAAGGGTTCCACATAACTCGGTTTAATTAGACGTACTAAACCAGACCTAGTTCGGGTCGAGGTAGGTCTGGTCTGGCCTGGACAATGGGCCATTCCCAATAAGCCTCTCTAGAACTAGCCCAGTTTGGCCGCGGGTCCAGCCCGCCGGTCACTCGACGACCCAGTCTGGTTTGGCCCAGCCCGAAGGGCACGGGTCTGGCCTATCGGCATAGGTTCGGCCCACTGGGCTGGGGTCATGGCTCGCCAGCCCTAGCCTAGTTCGCCAAGGGGAGGACCTGTGGTGCTCTGCCCAACCGGGACATAGCAACCTGCCACATCCGATATCCTCTACCCTGTAGGATGCCGTATAGCATCCTCCTCTAGTTGTGGTCGATGGACCACATCTCTTCCAATCGATCTAGGTCGACTAGATGTGGGCCACCCCCTTCACGTGGTTTTTACCTGGCACCACGTCCCCTCGCGGCCCCTACTGCAGCTCGCTGACGGGCGTGCCGCTGTCCTCTGCTCACGCCCACCACCACGGGCCCTCGCTGGCCCCCGTTTTCCACCACGACTAGTGTCGACGAGTTGATGGTCCCTTCCATGGTCCACCAGAGTTGTTCTGGTGGTCTGTTATCAGACCCATGTACACCTACGGGCCCCTCAGGTCGCCACCATCCCTACTTAGGCCCTAAAATCAAATTTCCACCACTTTGAGAATGCGACCACCTAATAACGGACAAGCCTAGTTCATTTCAGATCGGGCCCTCCACATTAGAGGTTTAAATAAAGGGGGAGGTTTGGGGATTAAAGTTCAATCATTTCATGCAAGGTTTGAATCCAGGATAATAAATCCCCAAGAAAATCACCCTCCTGTATAAACACATGAATTGTGGATCAACTAGTTCGTAGGGTTGATCCATGTTCATTGTTTCTAGAAAAATAAGAGAAGGGAAGAAATTTGATATTAAAATTAAACCCCTACCTCACCTACATTCGATGTCATAGAATTCATCCTTGAGAGTTTAAGGCGTCGACATTATAACCTCCAACTCCATTCTATGATGTTCATCGAAGTCAGTAAAGTCTCGCTAGCATTCGTTGTTCTTCATTGGAGAGGATATTCACCATAGTTTTGTTATAGAATCCTTTAAATTTAATTCTCCATACACCAACGTGTTATAAAATAAAAAGTAAATCACTTCGTGGTGTTTTAGTTATGCTGTGATGTTTCATCGTTACGCTGTTTCATTTATAAAGCAGTGTCTCTATTACACTTCCTTTATTGCATCATTACACTACATGTTACGGGCCATTAATGAGCCTCATTAATGAGCCCCTTTTCTGCCTCTTCATTGCACCGTAGTGTTGTCATTTTTTCGCTCGTTGGATGACAAAAGAAAATAAAATAACTTTTTAAATTTATTTTATTATTTTCTGAAAAGTACAATTTATTTTCCATTCAACCCTTGATAGACGAAGTTAAGTCCATTTTAAGTGAATCCCAATGTTCTGAGTTGAACGGTGTCCTTGGATTTATGATCCAAGCACCAATTCAAATGTTTGAAAAACCCACTCATGTGTTCATTGAACTCACCTTAAAAAAATTTCAAAATTTAGTTATGGGCTCTCTGGGCCTGGGAATCACGTTCTGTTAGAGCATGCAATCTCAGAATAATTACATATAAATAAAAAAAATTACAAAAAATTTCTGAGACATTATATTCTCCCCACCTTAGGGATTTACGTCCCTAAAATCCAAAACAAAAAATAATTCAACAGATGGGGTTATTGAGCATGAATCTGAGCCTCCCACTCCCATGTGCTCCCCCGGAGATTCCTGTGCTACCACTGAACTCGCACAAGAGGAATCGACTGCCCACATAGTAGCTACTCCTATTGATACTCTATCTCTACCCAGAACTCTGCAAACATTGCCCCATTGTCAATGTCCAGCTCACCCTAGTCAATGACGTGGAATAGGTTATGCACATATCTCATCAATTGCGGAACATGGAAAACATCATGCACCCGGTGCATTTGTGGGGGAAGATCTAGGTGGTACACCACCTCGCCAACTCTGATCAGAATCTAAAAGGGTATGATGAACCTCGAAGATAAATTTCCTCCATATTTGAATATATGTAACCCTTTTTAGGGTGAGACCTGAAGGAACACATGGTCTCCCTCCTAAAACTTTAAGGGTCTCCATCTCCTGTTGGCATAAGACTTTTTCCTTCTCTATGCAGTCCTCATCTACTCCTGGATGATTTTCACCTTCTTGGTGGTAGCCTGTACCATCTCCGGACCCATGAGTTCTGACTCCCCTGGGTTTATCCAATATATGGGTGATATGAAAAGCCACCCATAAATGGCCTCAAACGGTGTCATGCCAATGGTTGAGTGGTAGATTTTGTTGTAAAAAAAACTCCAAAAGTGGTAGGTGGTCCTCCCAATTACAACCAAAGTCAAGTACACAAGCACATATCATATCCTCTTGGGTCTGTATGGTCCGCTCCATCAAACCATCCATATGGGGATGAAAAGTTGTGCTCATGTGTAGTTGTGTCCCAAACACCTCTTGAAATCCCTTCCATATGCAGGATATAAAATGTGCATCATACTCTGAGATGATTGTCGAAGGCACCCTGTGGAGCTGCATTATCTCTCGGACATAGAGGTGTCCCATGCCCTCTATCGGGCCCTTCTCCTGGATGGGTAGGAAGTGATATGACTTGGTGAGTCAGTCAATGATCACCCAAAAAGAATCATTGCCTCTGGACATATATGTTAACTCTGTCATGAAGTCCATCTATATATTACCCCATTTCCAACCCGATAACTCAAGTGGCAGGGCCAAGCCTGCTGGAACCTGATGCTCGACCTTCACTTGCTGAAAAGTGAGGCATCGTGAAACGAACTCAGCCGCCACTTTCTTCATCCCAGGCCACCAGTACTGACGTCGGAGGTCCTGATACATTTTTACCACTCCATGATATACCTCCAAAGGGGTTGTATGGAATTCCCTCAACACCTCCTCCCACAAAATCACTGTTACAATAGTGTTCCCTTTGAAAAGGATGGTGTGCTCCCCACCTATAGAAAATCCATCATGAGCCTGTCCTAAGGATAACTGAGAAAGTCAAGCCTCACAATCAATATCCACTAGCTATGCCTCCCGGACTCACTATAAGATTGGGGGAGTAACAGTCATTGACTAAAGACAAGAAGCTCCACCACCATCTATAAAGGATATCTAAATCGTGTCCAACTCCTCCGTTACCTCACCTAGTAGCTTCAAAATGGTCCTCCTACTGAGTGTGTCTTCCACCACATTCCCCTTTCTAGGAGTATAGACTATCTAAATGTCATAATTCTGGAAGAACTCTATCCGTCACCACTATCTTAGGTTTAGGTCCTTCTAAGAGAATATATACCTAATATTCTTGTGGTTGTATTAATCCATAAACCATTCACCCATCAAGTAGTGCCACCACATATTCAAGGAAAAGACCACTACTGCTAACTCCAGGTCATGGGTCACATAGTTTTGATCATGATGCCTGAAATAGCGTGAGACATAGGTGATCACTGCTTGATCCTGCATCTGGACACAACCTAGTCTAGTCCCTGATGCGTCGCTATAAACTACATAACCAACACCCTCCTCTAGTAGTCTTAATATGGGGGTACTAGACAGTCTTTTCCTCATCTCTTAGAAACTCTACCGAAATTTCTTTAACCACACTAAGGGTTGTCCCTTCAATGTCAAGGCTGGTAAGGGTGCTACTACTTAGGAAAAGTTGGGTATGAACCTCCGATAGTAACCAGCCAACTCCAAGAAGCTCCGAACCTCAGTTACGCTCTTGGGTGGATCCCAAGAAATCACAACCACTATCTTCATTGAATATACCAGAACTCTATCCTTTAAGATGACGTGTCCCAGAAAGTGGACCTCCTGAATCTAGAACTATCATTTCGAGAGATTACCATAAAGCTGGTGATCATAGAGTGTATCTAGGACTATCTATAGGTGTGTAGCATGCTCCTCATCCGACGCTGAGTACACTAAGATGTCATCAATGAAGACGATGAAAAACCTATCAAGATAAGGATGGAATATCCCATTAATGAGGCCCATGAACACTACTAGGGCATTGGTCACACTGAAAGGCATTACTAGGAACTCATAGTGGCTATACTGGCACCTGAAGGATGTCTTAGGTACATCCTCATCAAGTACCCAAATTTGGTGATAGTTTGATCTGAGGTCTATCTTGGAGAACCACTTCGCTCCCTTCAACTGGTGAAATAGGTCATCAATTTTTAGTAGTGGATACTTTTTCTTCATAGTCACCTGGTTCAGGCACTGGAATTCCACACATAACCTCAAACTCTCCTCTTATTTCTTGGAAAAAAAGAAATGGGGTTTCCCATGGTGAAACACGCCGCCTTAGGAACCCATTCTTCTGCAAGTCCTCTAGCTGTACCCTCAACTCGTGAAGCTCCGTGGGAGCCATCCGATATGCCAGTATGTATATCGGTGCCATCCTGGGGTATAGGTCGATGAAAAAGTCTACCTTCCGTCAAGGAGGTATCCCCGGAACATCCTCAGACTGGTACACCACTACAGGAAAGCTTGGAATTCGATCATACAATGCACTGAGGGTGAGTCTAGCCAACTAGTGAGTGATCGGCTGCACCATCCTTCGAGAGAGTCTATTCTGAGCTGCAAGGGTTTCATTCTCACCGGTGAAGGAAAAACTGATCCCATCTCCATAGAAACACCACACTGTACACCTAAAATAGTCAATCCGAGTATGGACTATGAATAACCAGTCCATACCCAAGATGACGTCGTAAGGCATCAATGCTGCTACTAGGAGATCACATCTAAAGCTCTCACCTCCTAGAGTAATCTCACAGTGGCAGAATTAGTGTGTAATCATCTAATCTCCTCCTGTAGAATTCTCTAGACATAAAGATCGAGCCAATGGTTCCACCAGAATCTCCCATATCTGAATGAGAGTTGTGGCAAGGAAAGAGTGACTAGTAACCATGTCTTTATAAAATATAGATTGGGTGGAGAATACACAGATAGTACCTCAGATCATCTTTTGAGAACCATGTTCATAATCCTCTATTGTCTGGAGATGAGCTCGCCCCTTTCTGCATGATCCCTAAGGTCCGGGTGGACCACCTGGGGGTGATGGTGGTAAAACCTCAAACTGTTTCCCACCACATACCACTCGGCCAGCTCCCCTTACACATCTACCGCCCTACAGACCTCCACATTCGAACCGCTGCCTCTACCTCGGCGGTACCTCGACCATCTTCTAGTCATCTGTATGGTGGGTCAGGTAGTCACATGTGATGTGTCCCTGCTTTCCACATGAAAAGCACTACCTGGATCCTTATGGGATCCCATGGACTGGGAGCCCCGCACTACCGACCCCGAGTCCTGGGGTTGTCCTCTGAAAGACCTGGACAACTTAGGACCACATGTCTACTATTTGATACCTTCTAAATATTCAACCTCCTGGGGTATACTGTCATCTCTAGCTGTTGACACCTTCTCCACCAAGAAATCTACAGAATAAGGGATTTCTCTAGCACCCCATCCTGCGTAGGGATACTGAGAGACAATACCGATGCCCTGATCTCCCACCCAAGTCCCTGTTCAAAGACTCAAACCCTGAAGAAAGGGTCTCGCACCATGTTTGTGGAGTAGAAAGACAGTTCGGTGAACCTCACTGAGTGCTCAGCTACCATCGTGCTACCATGTAAAGGTATAACAGCTTCTTAATGCACATAGAGTGCAAGGTTGAGAGAAAAAACACCTCTTGGAAAAGTCGCTAGAAGTATGACCTGGTGAGGGTCACCTCATCATATGTCTGGGTGGTCAAGCTCCACCATCTCCCTGACAATCTGTGCAGAAGTCTTGCTGCCAAGATTGCTATCTGGACGAGTGGTGTCCTCACTAAGCAGAAGACCCATGTCACAACCTCTATCCATTCCCCAGTGACCTGAGGATCTATCTCTCCCCTGAACATGGGAGGTCTATGTCTATGAAAATCATGTAGGGTACTGAGCCTATGAATGTCCTCTTCCAAAACATACAAGAGTAGATGCTGACCATCAGGGGGTGGTAGCACTGGTGTACCACCAGGTAGGGCTATCTTTATAACTAGTCTCTGAATGGTTGCCTCATCGCTAGGCGGGTTGTCCTCACAACCTCGTATCGGGATCCTGGATGGTTATCCTTGTGGAGGAATCATGATATTGTTCAATATGTACCATAATTAGAATGTTATACCTAGTTATTTGACTCTTATTCAAAATAAGGAGACACTTATGAAACCGATTTTTTCATGTATTGAGCAGAAAATAGAATTAATGGTCCCGGTGTATGTATACATCGGCCACTACACCAACACTGGACTCCCCGATTTTGAAAGCTGGACTTGAAACATTTAACATTGTTGCTAAAAAAAACATAGACAACTAATATTTGTGGTAGGATCAACTGCCCTCAGATTCCACTTTTTCACGAACTTTCACCTAGGGCCTGTACTGTGACTTCCCCAAGCCTGCCTCCCGAAGTCTAGGGGCTGGATACTAGCACTAAAGGCGTCAACCTGCAAGTGGGAGGCATTTCCCTGAGTACCTATACACACAAACACACCGAACCACGTCCCAACACACTTAAAGGGGAAAACAAGTATAATAAAACAAGACTAAGTATAAAGTACAACTTAAAGAAAGTGGGTCAGAATACAAACCCAATAAAAAGAACTAAAATAGGAAAGTAAAAAAATGAGCTCTGATGGCCATCCAAAGAAAACCACACCTAATCATAAGAGTAGTGAAGCTACTGGAAGTTGAATTAGTATGTCCTATCCGACTAGTCCTACTAGGCCCTACCTGGTCCTAGGTCACCAAGTCCGTCATCGAAGCATTGATCGATCCTGTATCATTGAGCTCCATTAGGTCCCGGTCCACCAAGGTCTCTCTTGAAGTGTCGATCATCTTCATGGGACACGACACACATGGTCGAGGCCTGTGAAGGGGCGTGTAACATAAAAATCATTATGGACCCCAAAAAAAAAGGGGAATATCACATAAAAATCCTCAAATAATAGCACAAAGCATGAGAAAAATCACACTAGGTATATTCTACGGTAGTGATAGTTGCATCCTCAGTCACATCATTGAATTCCTCAGATAATAGAGAACTCCTCCTCTATTAAGTACAGTGATCCTTCCAGGTCACATAGATTCGCTTCCACTAACCTTGGACTGCTATGGTACTCATCCCTGATGAGTACGATGGGTATGTGGGGTCACAAAGAGCCACTCCCCACTGTGGGCTGGCCAGGTCACATAGAGCCGCTTCCCACCTTGGACGTACTGAGATACTCCTCCTGTTGAGTATCATGGGTCTACTAGGTCACAAAGAGCCACTCCCCATCCCAGGCCTTCTTGGTCACACAGAGCCACTTCCCATTGGGCCATCATTGAGCTATCTTTAGGTCTTATGCAACTATAGGGTTCCGTACACGGTGTACTTGGGATAACAACTCCTTATGCCATTTGTCCCATATTGACTTCCATGAAAGTCAAATCAAATAATTACAAAAGATATGAATCTTCAAGAGGGTCCCAACACTGCAAATGGCTCATCAATCAGACACATGATTTGCAAGTTACATGCGTTTTAGTAAACAAGGGGACCAGTTGCGACGGACCCCGGTCTGACTCGGTCGAAGCGACCCAAAGAACCCGACCTAGGGGTACCACATACACCGGTCTAATTAGATGTACTCGAACTGACCTGGTCAGGGTTAGGATCGGTCTGGTCCGGACTGGCCAATGGGCTAGGCCCAATAAGCCTCACTGGACCCGACCTTGTTTGGCCAAGAGTCCAGCCCGCCGGGTCGCCCAACAACCCAGTCTTGTCTGGCCTAACCCGAGGGGCATGGCTTTGGCCCGCTAGGTGTGAAAACAGACTGGGCCATTGGTGTGCCACCCGGTTAGGATGCAGAAACCATCCGCGTCCGGTCTCCTCTGCCCCGCAGGATGCCATGAGGCCTCCTCCTTTAACTGCGGTAGACGGTCCACAACTCGTCTAGCCGATCTAGGTGGTCCGAACATGGGCCAAACCCTTCATGCGGTTCCCTATTGGCACCATGTCTCCCCACGACTACCGCGGCCATCTGACGGTCATGCCTTCAGTCCCTTTCGTAGGCCACCAGAGTTGTTCCAGTGGTCTGTTCTCTGATCCGTCTGCGCCTATAGGGACCCTCGGGTCCCCGCCATACCTGATCAGGCCCTATAATCAAATTTTCACCACTTTGATAATGCACCTGCAAAGAACTCATAGGAGGAGGTGCTCAAGCCTTGTTCATGTCTTCTTGGGCCCTCCTCATTAGAGGTTTAAATCAAAGGTGAGGTTCAGGGATTGAAGTTCAACAATTTCATGCAAGGTTAGAATCCCAGATAATAAATCCCCATGAAAAGTCACCCTCTCACATAAACACATGAATCATGGATCAACTTGTTCATGGGTTGATCCATGTTCATCATTTCTAGAAAAAGAAGAGTGAGGAAGAAATTTGAAATAAAAATACAATCCCTACATCACTGATGTTCGATGCAATAGAGTTCATCATTGAGAGTTCAAGGCATCAGAGTCTTCACTTTCAGCTCCGTTCTTAGAGTTTATTCAAAGTCAATGAAGTCTCACTTTCATTATTCTTTATTCATTGGACATGATATTTTCTGGGGTTTCATCATAGAATCCTCCAAGTTTAATTCTCCATCCACCAACGCATTAGACAATAAAAAGGAAATCACATCGTAGTGTTTCAGTTATGCTGTGACGCCGCATCATTACGCTGTTTCATTTATGAAATATCATCACTGTTATGCTTCCTTTATTTCAATTTTATGCTATGTGATATGAGAAATTAATGAGCCCCATTAATCCACCTCGTCTCTGCCTCATCGCTGCACTGCAAATTCACCGTGTCACCACTCGTCGAATGAAAAAATAAAATAAAATAACTTTTTAAAGTTATTTTATTATTTTTCGAAAAGTCTGAAAATAATCTTTTCTTTTCAACCCTTGATGGCTGAAGTTAAGTCCATTCTAGGAGAATCTCATTGTTCTGAGTTCAATTGTGTCCTTGAATTTTTGACCCAAGAACTGGTTTAAAAGTTAGAAAAACTTGCTCGTGCATTTTCTAAACGTACCTTAAAAAGAGTTCAAAATTCTGTTTTGAGATCTCTGGGCCTCGAAATCACATCCCATAAGAGTTCCCAGTATCAGAATAATTCCATATAAATAAAAAAAATTATATGGAATTTATGAGACATTACAAAAACCATATGAAAAGAGATATTTCCATTAATATTTTGTCAAGGGTTTTTTAGAAGAAACTTAAGTAAGTATTTTTAGAAATTGAAATCCATCCTGATATAGAAGAAGTTGAGGGAGAGAGAAGCTTCCTAGATTAAGTTTGTTCACATAAATTGAACCAAGAATAAAGAGAAAATCATCTTATAGTAGATAATTAAGAATCAATTCCAAATATTCTTGGTTTGAGAGATAAAATCAAGGTATAACAAAACCATGGCTTATTTTATGGAAAAGTTAGTAAAAAATGAACAAATAACTCTACTATAAGGATCGAATGAGGTTTTCCCATTAAGGAACTTGAACTTACCAAATAATCTCTAGTCATTTTTCCTTTCAAAAAACCCTAATAATGGTCACTATGGAATGGTGATACCCACCAAGACCATGTTTCCTTTAATCACAAATTTCCATGGAGGTCCACCATGGTAAGATACCCTAGTGAAGAAAGAGAACCTTCACCATTTTTGACCCACTATGCCTTGTATCATGATTCAGTGAGGTCTCCCAGTACATTTTACAATATTCAAGCATTACTTGACCACCCTTCTTGTTTGACATAGAAAAAATTGAAGAAAAAAATGATGACCACCATGGGTGTTTCACTGCCAATGACACTACTTAAATTTCCAAAACTCCCAATTAATCTACTTAGAACACTTATAACCCTTCCTAAACCTGAAAAAATGATAAAAATATTAAAATAATGAAAGGATTAAGTAAATACATAAAAATATGGTTTTTACTAATTTAAAATCCCCCTAATTAATTTTATCATTAAAGAATAAATTTCTCATCCTTAAATTTCCATTATTCCATTAATATTTATAGTCCATTAAGTTTTCCCCATGTTATCAAAAAATTTATTTCTAAATTATGTTCCCCCTTTTTGATATTCAAAAATAAAATAAGTGTAAAATAAAATTGTAAAAGTTAAAAAAAATCATTGATAATGATTTGAGCAAAATGATATAATATCAGATGATAAGATTAAAGGGAATAAACCTTTCAGAAGTTATCTTCTAATACATATGGATGATATTATTTTATAAAATATGGTTCTGGATAATATTTAACAGTGACTCATATTTTCTACAAAATTAAAGGTATACTTATATTATTTTACTCAAGAAAATATCATCTTTTCTCTGCTGCTAGTTAGAGTAAGGAATAAGAATAATAAAGAATAAGGAAACGTTATAAATTTTTTTAGAGTAAGAGTATAATGGTATTTATATAAAAAATTAGAAAATAAATGTTTACATTTGTTACACTATTCAAATTTTAATATATTATATTATAAATTAAAAATACTGTAAAGGTGTTAGAGGAGTGAAACATAAACTTAAAGAAAAAATATACAACATAAGTGCATATGATGTTTAGAATGAAAGTAATACTTACATTAAGTAAATGTTTCCTTAAAAAAGTTAAAGTCCATTTATCTTAATTAGTGATATATCTTATTCTAGGAGTGGTTCTAGTAAAAAAACTTCTACTTAATGTATAGTGAATTTATGAAAAGTTATTAAAATTCTAAAACATAAAATTTCCTCCCCTTCTCTTAAGAAGTTTTTTAATTTTAGGAGATATTTGAAACTAGAAGCACATTTTTTGATCAATTTTAATTGGTTATACCTAACTTCTATTTAATGTATTCTAATATATTGGAATATAAAGGTTTATTGAATATATTAAAAAGGTGATTCTTAGTTATTATAAAATTGAGAATGTTATCGCATTTTTGTGTGTGATATAGAAGGAAGTTGTGTCTTATCTTTATGTGATTAACATGTTAGTGATGTATTGGGTTCTTAGAAAAAGGTATAACACTATTTATATAAAAAAATTAAATTTTATTAAAAATTAATCCAAAATAAATTAGTGTGTGATGCATCCACAACAACTGAACACAATAACTTCTTACCACCACATAATCAGCTTCAACGGTGGTAATTTAAAATGAGTGTTGTTTCTTACTAGACCATGAGACTAGGGACTCACCTATTAATGGATATTTCTATAGGTTTTATTATGATCCATTATAATTGTTCTAAAAGCATAATTAGAATAATTTTTAAGTAAAAATTCATTTTAGGATGAATAAAACATGCCATGTTCTAGAGTACCTTTAAGATAGAAAAAATATGATTTACCTCCTTAATATGTGACTCTATTAGATTCAATTAGAATCTTCCAAAAAAGTATATATAAAAACATAATAGCATTTTAGCTATCTTTTAAGCAGAGTAAAATTTTGGTCATCATAATGAATAATTTCGACTAACCTATTTCTTTGATTCATCAAGATCTAATTTTCATGAGGTACCTACCATAATACTTACACTAGAAGCAGTGTCAAAACCAAATCATTTGAGTAGATCTATTATATAAATATATTTATTAAATATTATTCATTTTTTCTTTTTTAAATATTTGGAAACCAAGAAATAAATTATGTTCAACCATCATGCTCAAATAAAAATCACTCTTCATAAGATCTGAGAAACTATATGTGAAATTATATTCAGTAGAGAAAAATATAATGTCATCGATATAAATTTTAACAATGATGATTTCCTTTAGAATATTTTTGATAAATAGAGTAGTGATTTCCATTCCATTAATAATTTTTTTCTGAATAAAGAAACTAATAAAATGATTATACCAAGCCCTCAATGCATGTTTAAGTTCATAAAGAGATTAAGTAAGTTTAGAAACATGAATAAATAAATTTAATCTTTCAAAACTACTAGTTTGTTCTATATATAGTTCCACATCAACATATTCATAAATGAAGTAACTCTTAAAATATATTTATTATAGAGTAAAATTAAGATGATCTGTAAAGGATAGAAGTATTTAGATATATTAGATTCTATCCACTGAATCAAAGGTTTCTCTATAATCTATGCATTATTATTGATAATAACCCTGATCAACTAGTCTTTACTTATTCTAAAAAATAATACTATTTTCATCACATTTATTCCGGAAGAACCATTTTACACCAATAACTAAAAATATAATTTTGTTTCTCAACTAAAATCCAAACCAAATTCCATTCAAATTTATTATTCTCATCATTTATTTATATTATCCAAATTTCATTATCAATGCCTTAATATTCTATTTTAGATTCTATTTGATATAATAATGTAAGATACACACATTCATTTCATAAAGAGTTTTTATTTCTAACTAGTTTTCTTATATCACCAATGATATTCTTAATGAGACTATTTATTAAAACTATATTATTTTTAGGTAAAGAAGAATATTTCACTTCATATAATCATTGAATAATTTCCATTATACAAAATTATAGAGGTTGTACTTATATTTATCTAGTTTTTGGTATATTAATTTTTAGTTAATGGGGTACAAAGTATTTTATATAAAATATGATGAATTTTAAAATCAAAATCTAGATGTATAGCTTCCTAAAATTTTCGATAAGAATCACTATCATGCAACTTGAAATTCACTATTTCTTCAACGGTTTGTGACTTCCTATTGAAACATGATACGTGATACTAGTGGTAGAATAACCAATAAATATTCATTTATTAGCCTTTGGATCAAAATTATTAATATTATATTTATTATATAGAATATAGATTTTTCTTCCAAAAAAATTAAAGTAACTATATTTAGGGTTTATTATGATCTAAAATTCATAATGTGTTTTGAAAAACATCAAATGAAATAAAACATTATTTATAGTGTAGCATGCTATACTAAAGGATTTTTCCAAAAAAATATTTAGCAACTGAGTATTCACACAACATTTTCTTCATTATTTATTGAAGTATTGTATTCCTTATCTCAACTAATACATTATTTTGACGAGTTCTAGGTGATGAATTTTTTTTATTTATTACTTTTTCACTAAAAAAGGTTTCAAAAATATAATTTAAAAACTATAAACCTATATCAATTCTAATAAGGACTATATAATTTTTTTTATGATTTAAAAATTGTAAATAAAACTTTTTAAAATTGTGATTTACTTCTATTTAAATGTTTGAAAATAAGTCCAACTATATATAGTTTAATCATCAACTAAAAATAATTGAAGTGTTTACCCACAATAATTACATTTTATATAATAGTAAAAAGATCCATGTGCACTAACTTGAAAGTAATATATTTTGAGACTTAACTAATGAATTTAAAACATTACTTATTTTTCTTTTTATATTGGCAGTAATTATAGACCTTAGAGGTGTTAACTTTGAGTTTCGATAGATCCCTAAAAAATCCTTTCCTAGAAAGATTAAATAATTTCCATATATTATAGTGTCATAATATTTCATTCCAAAGCTAAGTAGAATCTTCTACTACACTAATACGAGAAAAATTTGTATTAATATGTTCTAAATTTAGTGTGTAGACATTACCATGCCTTTTGGAAGATAATTTTTTCACTCTGTCCAAACTTTTAATGATATATCTATCATTATGAATTCTTATAAAGTAATCTATATTTAATATTTGACTCATGATAATGAGGTTTTGATTAAGACCTAGATTATAAATAAAATTAGAAATTAAATTCTTGTCAAGGAAAAAAACATTACCATTCTATATATTTACCCCATAATTTTTTTAAAGGTGAATCTTTTTTTCAATTAATTTTCTCAAGTTCTAAAAGTTATCTTTTTATCTTTTTGTATGTTGAGTACAAAAATTGTCCATGTAATATATTTTTCTTCATGAGGTACAAAACCTATTTTCTAAAAAAATACAAGGATTGAAATTTTTCAACACCCCATTATTTTACGATGTGTCTGTTATGAAATTCAATATCTTTAATGGCTTATGTTGCACACACCACCTAGATAAAACGAACAATAAAATATTATTATTGTTATAAAATTTCCATTAAATTGGTGGGAAAAAAATATTATCTACTAAATTATGAAATTAATATGTTATATCTTAATAAAATGTTTTTAAATTCATCCAATAAGTTTGACGAGCTTATGCTAAGAAAAAAAATTCAATTCTATGAATAAAAAGATATATTTTTCTAAAAGGAAATTTTTCCACTTTTTAATGGTGAACATGTTTTAATACAAAATTTTTAAAATATAATAAATTTTAGTTGATAAAATAAATGTCTTTTTTAAATTGGAATATTAAAATTTACTTTGGTTAAATTTTTAGTATTTTTCTAATAAGTTTCATTTTTTTTATAAATAGTAATGTGACCGTTAGGAATAGTAACTTGTCCATTAGAATAATAAACTAACCTATGAAATTATAAATAAAATTTATGTATTTCGTAAATGAAAATACGATATATTTATATCATGGAATAAGTAAATAAATGTTCTTAAAATGATAAATTAAGTGTCAGTATTTTTGTGAAGCATAAATGTTTATTTACAGTTTTATAATTAATATAATGATTTAAATAAACATTTAATTTCATAATATAGATTCATAAATTAATATTTTGTTTTATTCTTATTATAATATAATTTTAAAATACCTTAATTAATTTTTCAAGGTGTCATAAAATTGGTTATAATTTAAAAATCAGTATTTTTTGAATTAATGAATATTTTAGTTAAAAATTAAATTTATCCTATTTATAAAATTATTTTCAAAAAATGGATTTAATTTTTTTAATCTAAATATAAAAAAATGGTTAGGGTTATTTTTTTGATTTTTCTGAAATTGTTGAATTTTTGGTTAATAGTGTAATACAATAATTTACGGTATTAGTTAAATAAATGAATTATTGAGTCACATATGATGTTTGGATGATGTAAGAACAATTAGTTCTAACTCACATTAATTATTTACTTTATTTAGTCACAATAATCAACACTATTAATATTATTAAGCCAAATAAAAAACTAATGAATAAAATAATCAAGAAACACCCATCTCATCCACTATAAATACCTCCCCTAACAACCCCTTATCCTCACATGTTATAATCATTTAATATTGTCTATAGTCTACCCAATTACCTTACCAAAATTATAACATATGTATAGGAGATTATTTTTTCAATAAAAGACCAAACCCAATTTCCTTAAGGACATTCTCAAGGAGAATAAATTCAAGAGGTAAAATCATCTTTCAGTCTCTTTTAATTTTTTTCAATTTATTTTATGTTCTTATCCTATCCTAAACTCCACTAACACAAGTTCAATTATAAATATAGTATATTATATATAATATAATTTTTTTATCTTAAATTATTATCCATCATCAAACCTCTTCTCATGTCCCTTTTATTCTAAAAATTAAAACATCGCCCGTGATGTGTCAATTTACCGCCATCATGGATGATACATTTTCATTTTCCTTTAACACCTTCAAAAATGGTCAAAAAATACATTATTATGGTTAAATAATATTATATTATACATATTATAATCTATATAATATTTTATAACCAATATATAAAGAGTATATTCAATAAAATGATACAAGTTCACGATGGTCGTAAAAACTGCCAAAATAAATTAAATCATTTTCATTAACATTGTATCTAATGAATCATTCTTATACAATTTAACCAAATGATATATAGTACCCTTAAATATTATAAAATTTAATTAATAACATATAATTTCAATTATAGAGAATTATAACCATTTTAAATGAACTTCCATACTTGTATACAAGTGAACCGGTCATGAAAACCAAGAAAATAAACACTCTTAAAATGATGTATTTGCACTCTATAACTCATCAAAAAGGTCATAAATGAACTTAATAAAATTTTAATAAATCAAATAAATTTATAATAGGTTCTGAATTAATTAATTAATGTATCTAATTTGATTATAAAAGATATTAAGGTCAAGTGGAGAACACTTTCAAACATAAGGTAAGAGTTTTCTCATCTCACTTTTATTTATATGATATTTGCCTTATTCGCCGCTTATTACTTGTATGTGGTGTATTTATAATTAAATTTGATACATGAATCAATTTATATTCATGTTATTAAATGTTTCATTTGAAAATCATTAATTGTATGGGGCATACAGTTTGAATGTTTGCATAGTGGTAAAGGACTTCACCTAAATTTCCATTTATTGAGGCACAATTTGATGTTGTATACCCACCTTCTTTTATGAGGTGTATATATAGAACCTTTGAATTATCATGAAATTAAGTTATTTTTATCATGTTATTTAATATTTTGTTAAATTTTATTCTTTCATGGGGAATATGTTTTAAATTTTCAAAGTGGTATGAGACACCTTAAATGTTTAAAGATTTAATAATCAAATATTTTTTCCATGTCAATATTATTGATATTATTTTACATATTTATTTATGTGGATATAAAAGGATTATAAAGGAAATTTTATGAATAATTTTACTTTCATTCAAATTTTTTCAGAAGGAATCTTTTACGAGTTTTATGTGGAATGTTTCGACAAAATACAATAGAAATACTCTATTCTTAACACATGCAACAACAACAAATTTCCCACCACGATGACTATTATTTACTTTATTAATTACTTTGAAAGATAACCTATTTTAATAAATTAAAATCCATATTCCTTTATTTTTTGGATATTTGGTATTGAAAATGGGTTCTTAAAAGAAAAGGGTATTTTTTTATGTAATTAATTTTTATACGGGTTGAATAAGTGTTTTTCCTCAATAAATTTTCAGTGATTATATTATAGTATTTTCATCTAAATCAACAAAAAATGATTAATATTATTATTAATTGAGTTTGATATCTTATCATATTATCAAACATATTTTATTGATTGGTTGATGATCAATTTTTACTGTGGATGTGCTATTTTGATATCATTCTTGGTTTATGGTTAAAGTATTCAAATTTAATGTGCTATTTTTTAATACAAATGTTTATGTTGTTTTTATCTCACCCCTTTCATATGAAGAATGAATTGGAATTATTAAGTGATGGGAAGGGACCTATATATCTCCTCGATGCATCGGTATGTCTCATGAGACAAGTAAGTTTGGGTATTGGTTGAGGCCTTTCCCATTTATGTATGGTGTCTTGGAAAAAGTATTTATTGTATGTTTATGATGTTCGAATTATGTATTCCATAATTATGATATTAGTTATTAATAATAAATATGTTTATTTGACAAGTAGAATATCCATTTTTAAGTTTTATTCTCATGTGATTATTTATATGGAATTATTTGATCATTTTTCCTTCACTCCATATTATGATCAAGATTATGTTTTAATGGCATGTGTTGTTAGTTATTAACCTTACCTTATTTTTTATTTTTAGTTATGATATCTTACACTATTTGATAACCCTTACTAAAAAACTGAGATAACCCCTTTATTATGTTTTATTTTTCTTAGGATTCCAAGATGTATATTATTATTGACATGCAGGGATAATCTAAGAGAATAAGGATGTTTCCAAAGGAGGTTCTATGTTGTTTTCCATTTCAATTTTTAATTTAAAACTTATGTTTGTTTATTTTTTTATAAAGATACTAAAATATTCAGTCCTTTGGGATACGATCTCTTATTCATATTACTAATTTAATAAAGTGAGGAACTAACTTCAGGTTACTGGGACTAGGGTTTTTACAGTTGGTATTAAAGGAAGTTTAGTAGAAACTTTAGAAACTAGATTTAGGAAAACATATATAAGGTAAATGTAACCCTATAAGATACATTGAAATTATTCCCAAAGAAATCAAGATTATGTTTTAGAGATTAGTTATACCTGAGATTTCAAATTACGTTAAGTGTTTTACTAGTTTTAGATTATTCATTATGTTTCATAATGTTATGATCAAATATAGTGTATTCCATTGTTTAGAAATGGTGATTAGTGGAAGGAATAGAAACTGTATAAATGCCCCTATTCCATGTAGGGATTTACTACATATTAAATCTAATGATGATAAAACTGAATCTCTAGCTAGATCTGAATAAATTACAATTATATTTGGACATTTGAATCATGTTATGAGCAATAACCTTACTTTCATAGAGCATCCTAACCCACAACGTAGTGTAACAATGTCAGGCTTCATCATGCGATAACAACCTATATAATTAAATGGGACTACATACCAATTTTTAGATGATAAATGGATAAGTTCCTTTGAGAATATATTTCTTGCTTTGGAAAGTAATGAACTGAAAAAGGTTATCATGAAAGTTTATCATCTACCAGGATATGCAGATTAATGGTGGTCATTAATTAAAAACAAAAAAGAGGAGGATGAAATTGAAAATGTGGAATCAATGGATTTTAAGGATGTTTTTGGAAAAAAATTTCCCTCATGAACAGGGAGTAGACATGGAGAGATAATTCTTAAGTCTAAGATAGAAAGAAGATGAAACGTTGCTATGTATGAAGACAACTTTACATGGTTAGCTAGGGATTCCATGGATTATATATGAAATAAAATTATCCATATTGACTGTTTATTTTATGGTCTTAAACCAATTCTACAAAGTGAAATAGTCTCCTAAACATTTTCATCATATGAGAATATAGTATATTATTCTATCAAGATAGAGAAAGAATTCTCCAAGTTTTATGATTCTAAAGGTAAACAAGCGAAGAATAGGATGGAAGATAAAAAATGGATAAGGATAATAAAATGAGAAATTATTTTTTCACATGTGATAATTTTTGGAAGAAAAACTTAGGTACATACTTGAAGGGAATGGGGGTTTTCTAGAAATGTGGAGAGAAAGGCCACTTGGATCATGATTTTAAGGGATGCAAAGAAGTTGCCTATGTAAATTGCTTCAACTGTAAAGAGATGGGGTACTATGAAAATGAATTTCCCAAGTGTTAAGATAATATATATTAGAATAAGAAAAGGGATCAAGTACAAGATTATTTTATTACTACTTTCAAAATGGAATAATTAAAGTATTTTTGTTTTTGATCATGTTGTAAAGTACGTCAAATTAGTTTTTTAGTTTTTACTAGAATTTATGCAGTATAATAGGAACTCTGGGTCATCTCTCAATAAAGCCTTAGGTAATTAATTTAAAAATAATGTTTTGATTAAGAAAAGGGGTAATGGGATTGTATTAAATTTGGGTTTTTTATTTAAGATGAAATCATATAAAAGAAATAGATAAAATACAAAAAAATTAACATATTTGATTAAGCATGATCAACCTGGGGAATCCTCACGATGCTCATACTTCATCGCATAAATAGAAAGGGTATACATATTTTAAAACTAGGTTATTAACACCTATAATCATAATGTTACTGATTTTATACTAGGATACCTCATAGGTTTCTGTTAGAAACAGATAATGATTCACTAGATACTGACGATGATTGGGTGATTTGTGTTCGACTTCATAACCGAAACTCCCCAAGTAAACACATGAAGAGCTTGATGTACTATCTAGATTTTTATGTTATTTATTTGTGATATCATGGAACAAATTTAAAATACCTTTAAAGTGTTTATGAGATTTCAATTGACAAATATGAACCACATAAACACTACAATTAAATGAGGGAAGAAGAAACGGTGAACGATGTGTGAAACATCATTTGAAAGCGTACCCCAAACATGATCATATAAGTTTTAGAATGGTATAACAGTAACTAAATCAATAAAATAAAAATATATGATAATGAAAAACAACCCAAAAACCTATAATTTAAAAGACCATTCAATTATTAAAAAAATCTCGGTATTTACAACACGTTCATCCCCGGGTGATCACAATGAGTTTAGAAATATACGGGAGGGGAGGAAGAAAATGATGTTGAAGTAGAACATACCATAGCCTCAAAAAAATATATGAATGATGATAGGAATCCTTTGGTACTTCAAAATCGTATCACCTATCCTCCTGGTTGAACTCCTGAATGTGGTGCCCAAGGTGTTCTTTTATAGCCAAAATGGGATGTAGTTTTGGGCACCCTAATTTTGAGAAACCAATTTCCCCATGGTTTTAGGTCACTATAAAATATTATAATACTTTTAAAAAAACTAATATTTTTCCAAACCTCATTTATATCTTCATGAAAAATTTTGTGGGTAGATAATGTATATAATAAGAGATACTGTCAAAACATAGAGGGAAACTTTGACTCCATGGAAATTCATTTTATTTGACATGTATGTTCATCTACGAATATTAATGGATTAATTAGTATTTAGTTCTTTCATGAAAGTTATATCCCATAGAGTTTTGTATCGGCTCAAAATATTTAAGCCCTTTTGAATGCACCTATTTCTCATAACATGTAAAATAGTGGACATGGGTTCATGGGATTCCATGAAGTTTGACCCATTTTCCTTCTGCATCATTGTGGGCTCTCTGAATAACCTCAACATTCAATGAAATCATCAAAACGAGTGAAATTTCCATCTTTATTAGTTAAAAATACAAAATTATTTAATCAATAATGATGTTTAATCTGTTATTATAATTGTAATTTTCAATACAAAATGAGTTTAAAATAGTAGTTTAAGGGTGGAAATGAATAGTGAATTGATATGCGATCAGTTTTTGAATTCAATAATTTTCATGAGATATATATGTATTTTACTAAAATACTTATTCTTTAAGGAATTGGAATCATTTGATGAATAACACCCATAATTAAGAGAAGTGATTATTTTGTAAGTTGATCTTCTTCGAAACACATGACTTGGTAAAGATTATACTAAACATGTTCTTAATATTGAGATAATAAGAAATAGTTGTTTAAGGGATATTATTGGTGACCAAGAAGGTGGTTAGTGATCTTATGGATTATGTTACAATGGAATTATTAGATGTTTGTATTTAAGGAATATATTCGATAACTTGTGATTTTATTTTTTAAAGGATTCATGTTTTCATTAATCTTTAAAGGTGATCAAGGTATTAATATATTTGGTATGTGAAAATAAGAGATACATTATGTTGTTTTGTGAAAAAACTGATGCTAAGTAACATCTTTTTATAAATCTCTGGTCTCTGAATCTGGACAAACATATTTTGGATGGGTCATAAGGTTAACTACTTATAGAATAGATTAAGGATTTTATTAATTAAGATTAAAGTATTATTTATCATATTGGATAACCTGTGCTAACATTTTTTGTTTCAGTAAACATTTAAAGGCTGAAGTAATGACTTATGGATCATTTTATCAAAGTGATTCAGGTATAAAAATTCATCTTGAATATCCATTTTTGGTTTAAGAAATTAAATGGAGATATATTGAAGCATAAAAAAAGGATGGGATTATGACATGTAATGGAATAAAGTACATTTATTTTTTTAAGTTCTTCTTTGGATAGTAAAATAACCTTTAAACTATAGGAAAATTATTTTTGAACAAAAATGTTATCTGATTACTTTTCTTTCTGAGAAATCAATGGTTTTTAACCAATATTAAATTTATGGTTTTGTGATGGTAAAATTTAATAACCATGTTCTCTATCAATAGTTATAAAAACATGATAGTTTAATTTCCTATGTTTTCACTTCCTACTAGTGTTCTTATATAGGTAAACCTTGTTTTGTGGTGACAATCATAATATCCCTTCCCTCGATTTAAGAGGAAGTTTTATTAACACAATTTATGATGTGGGTTTCCCACAAGGGAATTTTTTAGTATCACACTTTGATTTTCAAAGTGAAATTTCAATATCGTAAGGACTCAATTTGTTAAAGGAGGGGAGAATATAACCCCCCAATATTTTATGGTATATATCTTCTTAAATTCAATATATTTGATGGCTTTTGTTGAACACAACACCCAACTAAAATGAAAAATGAAAAATTATTATTTTCATAACATAGCTGTAAAACTGGTGGGAATGAATAGTATTGACCACATTATGAAATTTGCATTCATTCAAATAATTTTAAATTCATCTAATAAGTTTGATGAGTTTATGATAAAAATAAATCCAATTTTAAGCCTAAAAATCTACATTTATATAAGAGGAAAAATTTCAACCTTTTAGAGGATAATTTTATTAATAATAAATTTTTACACTATTATAAAGTTTATTTGACAAAATAATTTACATTTTTTAAATCGGAATATCAAAATTTACTTTAATTAAATTTTTAGTATTTTTCTGATAAGTTTCATTTTTTTGATGAATAGTAATATGACAATTAGGAATAGTAATATGACAATTTAACTACTAACAACACCTATAAAAGTATAAATAAAATTTAGGTATCTCATAAATTAAATAATGATATATTTATATCATGAAATAATTAAATAAATGTTCTAAAAATGATAAGTTAAGTTTCAGTATTTTTGTGAAGTTTAAATGTTTATTTAAAATTTTATAATTAATATAATGATTTAAACAACAATTTAATTTCATAAAATAGATTCATAAATTAATATTCTATTTTCTGGTGATTATAAGATAATTTTAAGAGACCTTAATTAAAATTTCCATTTATCATAAAAATGGTTATAATTTTAAAATCGACATTTCTCAAATAAATGACTGTTTTAATTAAAAATTAAACATATCATATTTATTAAATTGTTTTAAAAAAATGGAGTTTATTTTCTAAATATACACATCAAAAAGTGTTTATGGTGATTTTTTGTAGTTTTTTCTAAAATAATTGAATTTTTGGTGAATAATGAAATATGGTAATTTAAGTTATTAGCTAAAATATGATTTATTGATTCATGGATGATGTTTAGATCATATAAGAATAATTATTTTGAACTCACATGAAATAGTTAATATATTTATTCATAAGAATCAAATCTATTGATAGTCTTGATCTAAAATAATAAACCATTTAATAAAATAATCAAACAACACCCCTCTCCTCCCCTATAAATAACACCCTTCACCACCCCTTCTCCTCAAACCTTCTAAGACTTGAATCTTGTCTATATTTTTTTCCAATTACCTTCCCAATCCTATCCCCACATCCAAGATATTTTTTTTCTCAATAAAATACCAAACCCAATTTTCCTAAGGAGGTTCTCAAGGAGAATAAATTTAAGAGGTAAATCCTCTTTTGTTTTATTTTAATTTATTTTCAATTTCCTTTAATTTCATATCCTATCCTTACCTACACTCATAAAAGTATAATGATTAATCCATTATCATATATATAATATAATTTTTTTGTTAATGGAATATACATAATCAAAACTCTTCTCCTCTCCCTTTTATTCTAAAAATGAAAACAATGTCTTTGATGTGTTGATTTACCACCATCGTGGATGATGTGTTTTAATATTAAATTACCACCTTAAAAGATGGTAATAAAACAATTATTATGCTTAAATGAGATTTTATTATATATATTATAATTTATATAATGTTCTAGAACCAATATATAAACATGATATTAAATAAAATGTTATAAGTTTGTGATGGTTGTAAAAACCGAAAAAATAAATTAAATCATTTTCATTAACATTTTGTCTAATGAATCATCACAATACCATATAAAAAAACGATATATAATAACATTTTATCAGGAAATTAATAACATATATTTTAAATTTTTTATAATTATTCCCATTTTACATGAACTTCCATACTTGTATTGAAGTGAACGGATCATGAAAGCCCAGAAAAAAAACACTCCTAGAATGATGAAATTGAACTCTATAAATCATTAAAATGGCCATAAATGAACTTAATAAAATTTTTATAAATAATTTATAATGTGGTTTTAATTAATTAATTTATTTATCTAATTTTATTATCCAGGACATTAAGTGGAAGTGAAAAACACTTTCAAACATAAGGTAAGAGTTTTCCCATCTCACTTTTATTTCAATGAGATTTTACTTATTCACCACTTATTCATTTTATGCTGTGTATATATAATTACTTTTTATATATCATATCATGAATCAATTTATCTTCATGGTATTCAATATTTCATTTGATGATAATTATTTTTATGGGGCATATGGCTTGACTATTTTCATAGTGGTAAGGGACTTCGTCTCAATCTCCATGAATTGAGGCATTGTTTGATTTTATACACCCACCTTATTTTATAATGGGTATATAAAAACCCCTTGACTTATCATGTAATTAATTAATTTAATATCATTTTATTTAATTTTTTTAAACTGTTATTGTTTCATTGGGATTATGATTTAAATGTTCAAAGTGGTATGAGATACCTTGAACGTTTAAAGATTTAATATCAAATATTTTTCTCCATGTCAATATTATTGATATTATATTACATATTTATTTATGCATATATAAAATTATTATAAAGGAAATTTTATTTCTAGTTTTAACTTCATTCAAAAGTTTTCAAAAGGAAACTTTTTTACATGTTTTATATGGAATGTTTTGAAAAAAGATAAAAGAAATGTTCTATTCTTAACATAAACGATGACAAAAAATTTCCGGAAACCATGAATATTATTAAATTTTATCTTACTTTGAATGTATCCTAGTAAAATTACCAATATAGTATCATGAAAATGATGGTCATGATGGTTTTTAAGTCCATACATGCTGAAAAGTCCTTTTGTACCTAAAAAGTTTATAAAAATGCCTTGATCAAAAAATGAATAGAATATAACTTTTATTTTCTTTTTAAAAAAAGTTAATTCAAGGGTATAAATTTAATTTAAACATCATAGGATAATATTAAATCATTTTTCACAACTTTTTTTAGAGAACACGGTTTTTAAAGAACATAGATTTTTGACCGAAAGGAGAAATAAAATCATATTTTCATAAAAAAACATTTTCTTAATTATATTAAGTACTAAAGAGTAGAAAATGGAAAAATTTATTGGGTATAACTTTAAAATATAACGGTTAATAAAATTAATGATATTTATTGAGAGATGGATAATAATATTACATCAATGGAATAATAATCATAAACAATCTCGATAAACAATGATATTGAAGCTATAAACCATTACCACTTTGGTAAATTTAAATCATAATAAAATGGAACTAATAACATAAAATGATTATTAAATAATCATGAAAATAAAAATATTAATGATATAAAATGTAATAAGGTATTATATACTCATCATATGAAAATATAGTTTCATAATATGACATCTGTCTCAAAGAAATAAAATTGAAACAAAATTACTTTACTAATTTGGTAACTTTTGAAACATAAACCACATGAAAATAATATCATCAAATGGATATGTAAATAAAAATAAATTTAATTAAAATAATAATATAATAAATCAATGGGTAGTATACACACCACACAAAATAAAGGAGTGGTGAATATGACATGTATCTCACGAAAATAAAAAAGTGAGATGAAATTCCCTTACCTTAACTCTTGAATTTCTTCATATACGTTTAAAAATCCTATATAATAAATATAAGTTTATTATACATATAAAAAAGAACCATATTATTATATATAATGCCATATATTATTTGGTTATGACTTTATATTACTTGTTTATTAACAACTCCATGTTAATGTTACATTTTGGGTAGTATCTGCTTTATTTTTTATATATGCTTCGACTTGTTATTCTCGACCGTCTTACTTAGATGATGATATAATTATTTAAAGAATTTAAAACATGGTATATATATCATACATATTCATTATATATTTATTTTTAATAATATATATAATATAGATGTATGAAATAGAATACACTGTTCATGGAGACAGTAGGTCGTACGTATGAATGAATGTTGTTCTATTTTGTTATCATATTAAATGATTGAAAGTAAATGAAATGTATGTATGTATGTATGTATATATATATATATTATAATTACATTAGAATTATTATTTTATATATATCATATATGTTACCTAAACATATCCTTAACACATTCCATGTAAGGTGTGAACGAATCACATCGATTTGAGTAGGTGGTAGTCCAGACTTCCCCAAATGAAATTATTGTACATACAAAAAATGGAAATCATGAAGGTATGTGTTATATAATAATTTAATAATCATAAATACATCAAAAATATCATATATAAAATATAAGAATATAGTTTCCATCATAATTCCCTACCATGAGATGTAGTAAAGGGAAAACGAACAACATTTTTTCGTTAGGCGGTAGTTCACCATACACAAGAATCGTAAGTTTGTTAGCCATTAGATGGAAGTGTGTATATGTTAAGGTAGAACAATAATAACAATAAAATAAAAGTATATTTATGATATTTGTTACTATATATAGTCATGTAATAAGAATAATTGAGGTGGTGTAGAAATAAAACAAAAGAAAGGAGCTTAAAGAAGTATGTTACCTTTTATTTGGGTAATTCCTTTTGCTTTGCACAAAAGGGATTACTTGGTTGACTCTATTCCAAAAATTAGGATTAAAGGATAAAGTTAGGTATGTTTATAGATAATTTGAGAATATTTTTGGCTAACTAAAGGGTCTGAGAGGTGTGGATATGTGGGAAAGGTTAGTTCCTTTTATAGTGGTGGATGTGTGACATTCTTGTAATTTTTTTGAAAAGGGAATCCCACCCATGTTTTTCCAATGAAAAGTGGATCTAATAATTAACAAAATTAAATAAATTTTATGGTCGAAACAATTTTACCCAATAGATTTTGGACAAGTTTATAGGTGGTTTTGGCCCTTAAGTTAAAGGGTCATTCCATTATTAAGCTAATTTTCCCCTTAATCATTGTAATTAATTTTAATTACTTTCACTAATAATTTTGGTAAAAAAATAATTTTAAATGATTAGAAATTAGAAATTATTATGATTCCAAATATTGAGTCTATTTTTCCAAATTCCAATAATAGAAGTTCTAGAAATTAATTTAAATTTAATATCGTAGATGAGAGGACAAAGTGGATTTTTAAAGTAAAAATGTTCAACACCTTGGTAAGTTTTTATATCTAGTTTAAAGTGAAATTGATTACAATGAATTAAATTGGATTAATTTATTTATATTTTATATAATTATACTTTAAAACCAATTATACTTATAATTTATCCACATAAAAAAATACACGAAAAATAAGTTTTGAATTAAAATTCAGTATTTTTTCACTATACATCAAAATATGAAACTTCACAGAAAAATATCAAAAATTTATCCCAACATAATTTTTATATTTATATTTTAAAATTAAGTTCTTTTTAAATATAAAATTTATAAATGTTAAAAAATTTATATTTAAAATAGGTCACCATTAAAAGGTAGTAATATTACTTTTATAAAAATATAGGTTTTTATGTGTAATATTGGGTTTGTTCTTATATTATGCATATCAAATAGATTCTATGAATGTAAAAAAATATTATATTTATTATATAAAATATAAATTTCATCAATGTCATATTCCAATATTAATTAATTTAATTTATTGGTATAAAATTTCTTTGTGAGCATAAAAGTAGTTTTTATAAAAACATTCATTTTATATTAATTTGGTTCTTATATTATCTTCTAATAAATTTGTAACAAATGAATTCAACCATATATTTTTACAATTTATTTAATCCTATTAATAACTTCCATATTAATGGCTAGGTTATATCTTATTATATTAAATAATAATATTTTTAATAATATAATATTATTTAGTAAAACTCGGTTATGTGAGTTATGAAAGCCATTAAGGAAACTCAGTCTTGTGCATAATGTAAGAAAATATTGGTGTTAAGTGTAGATAAAGATAAATTGTATATTGCGTGAGATTTATGATTAACTTGGTTTTGCATATAACAAAATTAAAATTTATTTATTTAATATAAAAAACTATTTTTAGTGCTGTGTAAAATGTAAAATATCCAACAGAATAAATTAATTCAAAAAAAATATTTCAAAAAATCTAGGGGTGTTACAAATTATTCATTCCATCATTATAAAATTATATATTGATAATAAATTTGGTTATTCTACTTGTAGAGTATCCATTGTTAATTTTCATTCTCATGTGATTATTTATATGGCGTTATTTGATCAGTTTTTATTCTTTCCATATTTTGATCAAGATTATGTTTTAATGAAATTTTTTATTAGTTATTCACATTTACTTATAGTTTATATTCATTTATGATAGCTTACATTGTATTATTACCCATACAGAGCATCTGATCTCACCCTTTTCTTATGTTCTATTTTCTGCAAAATGCCAAGATATATAGTATGATTGACATGAAAGGATAATTTAAGAGAGTAGAGATGTTTCCCAATGAGTTTATATGTTTCTTTCCATTTCAAGTTTTAATTTAAAACCAAAGTTTGTATCTGATTTTACAAAGCTACTAAACTATTCATTCCTTTATGATTTTATCTCTTATTCATATTACCAATGTAATAAAGTAAGACACCGAATTTGGGTTACTAGTGTCAGTGTCTTTAAAAATTTGGTACCAAAACATTCTTAGACTTTAAAATTTAGAAAAAATCATCTAAGAACCCCAATATATTTAAATTTTATATGTTTTTAAAATTTAAGATATTTATTAAGATAGTCCTTATGATTTTAAATATAGTTAATTTTAGTCAGGGATCATTGTTTTCTATAATTTACCCCTGTCTAATATTTGGAAGAAAAAGGATCACAACTAAGAACAAAGTAATTATCACATATTCTAGTGGTTTTGTGACCAAGATCATACATTGGGGTTTGTTGTATCAACTCTTTATATAATTTTGGAAATTAATTTATACAAGAAGTAAAGTTATTCAAAAATTTCTTCAATATTTAAATATCTAACTTAAAAATAAAATTTTCATTTTTATAGTCCATTGAAATTATTGACTATGAATTAGTTTTGAATTCAGCAACTGAATTAGATATTTACCTTCTATATTTATCTAACTCAATAAAGAGTTTTATATACTCTTTATTTATTCCAACGATATTATAATTTTTATTATTAAGCTCAAAATAAAATTTTGAATCTTCTAAGTTATCTTATAAATCATATCTTCTACTTTATTAGCATGTAGTTTAGAAAAGTATAGGTCGATAGTTAAATTTTTATTCTATATTTCATGAAATCCCATGTATATAGTCATTTAGTTAATTAATAAAAAATCCTCTTCACCCTCCAATGAAATTGAATCTTTATCATCCGATGAGTAATAAAATTTTTCCTTCAACGATAATTTATCTAAAGTATTAGGAGTTATATTTACCATCAAGTATAGATTATTCTAAGGGATATGTAAATAGAATAAAACTATATTCTTACTACCATAACTTGAACCAATATTTTTTTTAGATTAAAGATCCTTGATAAAAATTCATATATCATTCATAACATTAAAATACATTCTTTATTATCTCTTAAAACATTTTCCATCCTTTTGTATTATCCATAACCTTAGAAAATACGAGATGATATTTTTGGGTTTATTTCATTCATAAAATATAAAATCTAATGAATCTTTATTTTATGTATTTATGTTTTCTATTATTTCAATTATCATATAAGAAGTTATGCTTTCTGATAATCTTATTCACCCTTCTCACAAGATGAGTGAGTTTTCCTTCACTCTCATAAAAATTACTATCATCTGATTTTTTTATAATTCATCCTTAAAACATTAGATTTCATTATCTAAGAACCAAAATTAGAATCACCAAAGGTAAAAGTGTAATGAAATATAATTTCCCAACCTCAGAATCCTAGATTTGATGAATTATCATATTAAATTGGCATGATTTCAAGAAATCAAATCCTGAAGGACATATTATTTTAGTAATCTTGAATAACTAGATACATAAATGGTTCCCTTATTGCATAGATAAAACATAAAACGTAAAAAAGGAAAATAACTAGTACCCTTTAACTTATTCAAAGTATTCCTCTTCAAAACCTAGGGAAAATATAACAAATAAAAGGGTGAGCTCAAACGCTCAGTAAGGGTAAGTAAAGAAAAAGAAATGATGAATAAATGTAAATACATCAACATTGAAAGGTAAATAACTGATAACAAATGAAATTAAAATAAATAGATAATGAAAAATCAACATGGAAAGGTGAGAAAATGAAACATATTCCATCTAAATAAATAAATAGATAATAGAATTAATCCATAGACATGTTGACAGAAAATATAATGGATAAATAATCACTGAGTCAAAATGAGGGAGACACTTAATTGTTTGAAGCCATGTCTAAGGAACATAAAAACCAATACCATCAATACAATTCATAAGATGGTTTAAAATATTTTTATTTGGCCAAATTAGTTTTCTCATGAGAACTTATCGATGCATCAAGGGGATATATAATGTTCAGTCCCCACCCATCATTTCTAGTCCAAAGCATTATTTGTATAGATTAACAGATTTAATTAATGAATAATATGACTTATCAAATATCCACATTGAATAAAGAATAAAAATTTATAAATAAAACCCTAGTAAAGAATAAGTAAAAACAAGGTTTTTTGATGTTTATGAATGGAAATTATATTGAAATATCATTTAAAACATTCTTAAGGAGAATAAAATTTAAACATTCCAAAGTGTAGCGTACCACTTTGAAACATTTAAATCATAATCCCTAAAAAGGATTAACATTAAATAAAACTTATAATATCATGAAAATAAAGGGATTCATGATATAACATGTAAAAATGAATTATATAGACCATATAAAAGAATCTAGGTGCATAAAATTACAATATGCCTCAAGGAAATTAAATTGAGGCAAAATCTCTTACCACTTTGTAAAAATTTATTTAAAAGGATGAGCATTTATAAAATAAAATATTTTATTTTAAAATAACCTTATAAAATTTTAAATTAATATTTGAAACATTAGGGAATCATGATGGAAGAAAATTCCATTGATTCCATATAAGTTAAAAATAAATATTCCTTTTAACTTTTTTAAAGAAAATTCATAAAGCACCTTATTTTGGATAATGACAAAAATATTCCTATTTAAATAATTTTGTAAAATAAAAAAAGGGTAAAAAATTAATTAAAAAAAAATAAATTGATAATATTAAAAATATTTTTGAATTTTTTTTAGAAAAATATTAACATGGAAGATAAATATTCCATATTGGATACTTAAATACATACAATCTTGAATAACGATGAGGTTATGAAATAAATACATATCACTTAACAATAAATATAATAGTATTCCCTTGAAATAAAGATAATCATATAGATATTAAAATACCATAATATTCATAATAATACTCATAAAATAAATTCAGGGGTGGTATATACACCCCACAAAAGAAATAAGTAGTGCACAAGTAATGTGTCCCATATAAATAAAAGTTAGACAAAGATCCCTTAAGTCACACTTCATTTTTAGTTATACATGATTTGACAACCTGTATAATGGTTTAAAGAATGTTACTAATTTATATTAGAACCTTATTCATATTTATGATATCATATATAATCTATTTGTATTATTTTATCAACCGTTTGTGAATAATCTTTCATCATGTTCACTATTTCTGGTGTTAATTTCCTAGTTTCTTGAGTATTTTTTAACTGGTTATTTTTTCCCCTATTATATAGATCCTGATTTCATCATATAAAGAATTTAAAACATGATTTAAATTTAATATATATTCATTATATATTTTTTTTATAATTTAGAAAATTTGGGGATAGGAAATGAAATGCACCGTGCATGGAGACGGTAGGCTGTACGTACGCATGAATGATACTTTCATTTCTTTTCTTTATTAAAATAATGAAAATTAAGTGATATATATATATATATGTATGTATATTATATTTAAATTATTATATCTATGTCATATATATCACATATTTTTATTAAAATCATTTTTTATATGTTCCATGTATAGTGTGAATGAATCATATCACTTTGAGGAGGTGGTAGTTCACACTTCCACAAACGATGTTATCATATTTAAAAAAATAGAAAGCATAATGTTATGTGTTATAAAATAATTAAAAAAGCATAAAGACATAATAAATATCATATATAGCATATATAAATAGCGTTTTAATTATAATTCCCAACCATGAAAGGTGGTAAAGGAAAAATGAAAAATCATCGTTTCGTGAGGTGGAATTTTGTCGTACTCATAAACAATATGTTTAACTCCCATTGGATGGAATTTTGTGTTATTTTAGGTAAAAAATTTATAATTAAAGAATCTAAGTATATTTAGTATATATATATATTTTAATATAATCATGAAATAAGGAGAGTTTAGGGGTGGAGATAGGAAATAAAACTAAATATCTTGAGAAAATATTTTACCTCTTCTTTGGGTAACTCTATTTTGTTTGCACCAAAGGGATTCATTAGATAGATTTATTCCAAAAGGGAGTATTATAGAATTAATATAGGGATTTGGGGATTTTATTTGAGTAGGTTTTGTTCGATCAAGAAGGTTAAAATTGTTTTTAGGAAGTGAGGGAGGAGGCACCCTTTTATAATTGAGGTAAAGGGTACTTTTGGAAACTCTCAAAAAATTAAATTAATATAATTTTATTTTCCATTTAAAATGGATCAAAAGTGAGTTATTTAGAATATATTATTATTATGTGTCTAAATATTCTCAATCAATAATTTTTTTGAAAAGTTTAGGTCACATTATTACCCTTATCTTTTGGCTTTAACCCTTAGTTAAACTCTTTAACTCTTACAATGACATCTTGACATTTTACTTTTTAAGGGTTAATATATTTACTATAAAATGAAAAATGACCACTAAATTATCCATTTATAAAATTTAGATACTTATCCAAATTATTTGACAAAATTTTATACTTTTAGATATTTTATATCATTTAACAAAATATTATTAATTTCAAATATCAATAATGTCAATTTTAAAACTAGACATTATTCTATCTTATATTTTTTTTAAAAAACAAGATAAATTAAAAAAAAATACTTCTAGAACATTTATAACATGTTAAATTAATCAATAATTTTTTTTATGACATTAAATATCTCAAATTTTATTTATTTTATTATTTGTAATATCATTTATTTGATTATTCCATTAATTAAGCAATTACTGCATCAACATTGTGTCACAATTTAATTTAGTGTGGCATACTAGACTTCCCTTAGAGTAAAATACTATAAAAGGGTTAAAGTCATCCAAGTGGATCCATAAGGAAATAAAATTGTCCTAAATATGATTTTGGTAAAAAATATATCATCCAATAAAATTAGTACATGTGTTAGGGTAATTTTATAATACTTATAATTTTATTTGTACCCTTAATTACTCCCTTAATAGTGGTAATTAAAATATCACAAAATTACTATTTATATTCCCAAAAAAATAAAAAATATTTAAATAATTTGGATCCAATAATTCCAAATATGGAATATATTTTAAAAAATTCAAAACATAGAATTTGACGCAATTTATTTGAAATTAATCTCATCATTAGAATGAGAAAATGAGTTATTAAAGTGAAAACGTACAAAAGATTGTAATATATTTATATTCATATTCAATGTAAAATTGATTAAAATGAACTAAACTATATTAATTAATATAAAATTTATCTAATTATAGATTAAAACTAATCAAAAATATAAATCAACACTATAAATTATTTAGATGAAAAGACTGTTTTCAATTAAAATATAATATTTTATCACTATTAATCAAAACATTATACCTATCAGAAAAATACCAAAAACTCCACAAAAGTAAATTTTTATAATCCTCATTAAAATAAGAATTTTATTTTTTCAAATAGAACATATAAAAGTGTCAGTAATTGGATTTTAAATATGTTCACCATTAAAAGGTGGTAAACTGGTTTTATAAAATATAGCTTTTTTATGTGTAATATTGGGTTTGTTCTTATCTTATGCCTTTAAAATAGTTTTAATGAATTTAAAAACATTTTATTACATATATAATATATAAATTTAATAATTTTGTTAATACTATTCATGCCTTCAAATTTAATATCTAGGTTATAATTTCATTTTATATAATAATATTAATAGTATATCATGGGTTTTTTACGCCCGATGTTGCACGTAATGTAAGATATCAAATAAATTGAATTAATTTAAGAAGAAAAATACTATAAAATCTTAGGGTGTTACATTCTACCCTCTTTCAATAAATTTCATCCCCACAATTTGAACTCAGAATAAAAAACTAGGGGTTTGACATTTCAAAATATCTTTATTGAAATCCTACATCAGAAAAAGGATTAATAAGACCTACAATTTAAAATAAATAATGGGAAGTATGAAGGTCACCAAAGATAACACATACTAGGGTTATATATAGGACAAAAGGACATGAAATGGAAATCTAACCATCATGTTCTAATCGAGAGTGATAGAGAACATGGCCAAGTGAAAGTTAACAATCACAAATCTATAAATATATGATGATATAAGGGAACATTTGATTAATTAGAAAACAAGGTACTAGGATAAATTTTTTATTTTCAAGATATTTCCCTCAATTTTAAGAATTAATTTACATCATAGACTTATATTATAAGGATACATACTTACTTGATAGGCAGAGTTTCATCTTTTAGTTATTTTCCACCACAAACTCATCATTTTATCCAAATGATGAGTATTTATGATGATTTTCATGCCTGAAGATTTAGAATGAAATTATACATATAAGAAAATCAACAAAAGTATAACTATACATTCCTACTAGATTTATAGATTAAACAAAACCAAAATGGTCTGGATAAGAAAAGATAATTCCCTAAAAATAATATCCAAAATTTAACAGTAAAAACCCAAAGTTCAACATTTATTATTCAGTAAATAACTATCCTTCCTAAAAAGTATCCTAAACTAAGATTGATATGAAAAAATAGAAGTATTTGACTGCATATTCTTATAAATAACATTAATCACTTTTAATGTATTGTGCTAAAAATTTAATTTCCTAAATCACATAATCTCCAAGATATGCTAACCATTTTAATAAATTACCTGAATTAATATAAGCCCACAATAAAATAATATATTGTTCCAAAATATATTTGGACTTTTATTTATCAAATAAAATCCAATAGTATTATGCTTACCTTGATTATATTGGGTTCCCAAAATAGAGAATGTATTCCGAAATTACAATAATCACTTAATCACCAAATCATTATCCAATCCCAAGGTAATATATTTGATAAAACAAATGTCCCTAAAATCAAAATAACTCTTATCCATTAGTTAGTTTAACTAAAAAAGTGTCATTATAACTAGGACATCATGTTTTCTAGTGGTAGGAGTTGTGCTGTAATTTCTCATAATTTCTATGTAATTTTTTTTATTTATATGGAATTATTTCGAGACTGCGAAATTTGAAGGCATGTGATTCCAAGGTCCAGATAGCTCGAAATGAAATTTTGACCTTTTTAAGGGTACATTAAGTAAATGTACGAGCATGATTTTCTATATTTTGAACTATCAATCGAATTGAAAATTTGAGGGCACCTTTGAATTCAGAACACTAGGATTCACCTAGAAATGACTTAACTTCGACCGATAAGGGCTGAGTGAAAAAGTTATTTTTCGGAATTTTCGAGAAAAATAATAAAATAATTTAAAAGAATTATTTTATTTTATTTCTCAATTTTGAGTGGCGGACGGTGACGCTGCGAGGCAGCGACATGATGGTGACAATGCGCATTAATGAGGCTCACTAATTTCTCCTTAAACTCACAACATAACGACACTTTTATGATAGGTAAGAGCGATGTTGTTTCATAAATAAAGCAGTGTAACGATGTGACGCCACATCATAATGGGAACACTGCGACGTTCTCCTATTTATAGTTCGACGTGCTTGGGAATTATAGATTAAAAATTTGGAGAATTCTATTGCGAACCCCTGACAAACTTCCACCCAAGAGAAGAATGAATAATACTAGCAGAACTTCATCGTCTTCATCATGCCTTTTGAAGATCATAGCCGAGAAGAGACGTTGAAGTCTTAGCCCCTAGAGGAAGAATTTATCCCAATGAACATCAAAGAGGTACGTGTCTTTGATTTTTATTTCTTCCCCATCCATTTCTAGAAAAGAAGAAAACCGGTCAACCCACGAACAGGTTGACCCATGATTCATGCATTTATATGGGAGTGTGTTTCATTCTCCGGGTTTTATTTTCAAGATTAAACCTTGGAAAGAATAATTGATTGCAAACCTCCCCGAGCCTCACCCTTGTTAAAACCTCTAACACGGGGGGCCCAAGCAGACACGAATAAGGCCTGAGAAACTCTGCTCATGTGATCTTAGTGTCTGCATTCACAAAGCAACGGAAAGGATAGTTGAAGGATTCACCATAAAGACATACTCACCCAGAGACTTTTGGCGCACGAGGCACATGGAATAAACCACCAGAGAGCATTCGATGGCCTACCAAAGATTCTGCTGATGTGCCAACAGCAGCAGTGGCAACTGGCCTCACTGGCTACGTGGAGGCGGCAGCCCGTACTAGTGGGTCGCGTTGAATGGGAGGCCATGTTTCATAATCTTCAGCAGCGCATGGAAGGCCACATCTCTAGGTGGGCACCACGTGGAGGGGTGGCCCGTGTCTGGGTCACCTGGAAGTCTAGAGGCACTGTGATCCATCGGTCGCGACAGGAGTCGGATGCGGAACAAGGAGGGCACCAAACAATTGGTGTGGCCCACCCTTGTGGGTGTCATTTAGACCGGATGGGACACGACTTACTACTAAATCCCAGGGCCTCACACAGCTACACCGTGCGGCTGGTCCCCTTGCTGGTGGGCCGAGCCCCCAGCGGGCTGGGTCAGTCCCGCTGCATGGCGAGCCAGACCTGTGCTGTCGGGCCGAACCTGCGCTGTTGGGCCTGACCCACACCGATGGGCCAAAAATTCCTTGGAAGGCCGGACTTGTGCCTCTTTGGGCCAGGCCAGACAAGACCGGGTCGCCGGGTGACCTAGCGGGCTGGACCCTTGGCCAATCGGGTTGGGTCCAACAAGGCCTATTGAGCCAGACCCACTGGCAAGGTCAGACCAGACCGAACTCAACCTTTACCAGGTCATTTTGAGTTTGTCTAAATGAACCATGGTATTTGGACTCTCTATCCGCGTTGGTTGGGTCGGTCTAACCGGGTCATACCAGTCCCCGTCGCAACTGGTCCTCTAGTTACTAAAACGCTCGTATCTTGAAAACCGCACATCTGATTGATGAGACATTTGCGGCGTTGGGAACCACTTGAGGAGGAAAATATTTTGGAATAATTTTTTGTGACTTTCATGGATGTAGAGATGTGAAAAATGGCATGATGAGTGGTTCTCCCAAGCACGATACGTACAAAACCCTGTGGTTGGCTGAGACATGAAGACTGGTCAAAGACTGCCAAGTGGGAAGAAGTTCTATGTGAATCAATAGGCTCATGGTGGGGAGTGGATTAGTGTGACCAAATAGACCCAAGATACTCAATAGGAGGAGTATCTCAATTCGGGCAAGGTGGGAAGTGGCTATGTGTGACCTGGTAGGCCCACGATGTGGAGCGACTTTGTGTGACCCAACATACCCATAGTACTAATCAAGGATGAGTACCAAAAAAGTCTAAGATTAGTGGGAAGTGGATCTGTGTGATCTGGTAGTCCCACTATACTTGATAGAGGAGGAGTTCTCCAGCGGCCGAGGATTTCAACATTTTTGACTTACAATTCTACGGTTACAACCCTATATTATACATGTTATGAGTTGTCTTGTGTTTCGTGCTTTACTTTGAGAATTGTTGTGTGGTATTTCCTCTTTTGTTTTGGGATCCCTACTGAGTACTTTTTTACTCACCCCTACATGGGCTTCACCCACACATGTTATTTATGTTGCAGATGACCGATGTTTCTACTGGGGTGCTCAGGGAGACGGGACTAATGGATACTACGATGATGGACTTGGTGGCCTAGGACCAGGCATGGCCAAGTAGGACCCAGAAAACCTGACATACTACTTCATATTTAGGCATCTTCACTACTCTCACGATCTAGTGGGGGTTTCTGTAGATGTACCACATATTTTCCTTTTTATAAATACTGTTTTCATTCTTTTTTGGGTTTGTATTCTAGCCCATAGAATTTCAGTTATACTTGCACCCAGCTTTGTTTTAGTGGTACTTGTTTCCCCTTTTTTGTGTGTTGGTATGTGGTTGGGTGTGTGCGTGTGCATACATGTACTTAAAAAAATGCCCCCCACTTAGAGGTTGATGCCTTCAGTGCTAGTTTCTAGCCCCTGGCCTTTGGGAGGTGATATTGGGTAAGTCACAACATGGGCCCCGGGGGACAGGTCGTGACAAAGTGGTATTAGAGGGTTGTCTGTTCCACCTCAATGACTGAGTGTCTAATTTTTTGTTTTGGGGAAATAGTGTTAAGTGTTGCGAGTTCAACTTTAAGATTCAGGGAGTCCAGTGTTGGTGCAGCGACCAACATATCCATACACCAAGACCTTGAATTATTTTTCCGGCTCAATACATGAAAACCCTAGTTTCATAAGTGTCTTCTTATTTTTGAATTAGAGTCAGATAACAAAGTATAACCTTATAATCATGGTACATCTTGATCTATCTCAGGATTCCTTCATGTGGACGACTATACAGGATCCCGATATGAGGCTATGTGGACAACCCACCTAGCGACGAGGCATCTGTTTAGGGAACAGTTCTAGAGATGGCCCCACCAGGTGGTGCACCAGTACTACCACCACCCAATGGTCAACATCTACTGTTGGATGTTCTAGAAGAGGACATTCGTTGGCTTAGTTCCATATATGAGTTTCAGGAAAAGAGACCTCCTAGGTTCAGGGGAGAGACAGATCCTCAGATTGTTAAGAACTGGTTGGAGGTTGTGACGTTGGTCTTCCTCTTAGTGAGGAAACCACCAGACCAAATGATAATCATGGTAGTGAGACTTATATAGGGCTCTATAGGGAGATTGTGGAGCTTGACCATCCAAACTCATGATGAGGTAACCGTCACTTGGGTTGACTTCATGGGGATTTTTTGGGAGGCGTTTTCTCCATGACCTTGCGCTCTGTCCGCATTCAGGAGGTTCTCCACCCACATTAGGGAAACATGATAGTGGTCGAGTACTCATTGAGGTTCATTGAGCTTTATCTCTACTCCAAAGACATTGTGAGAGACCCTTTCTTCAGAGCTCAAGCCTTCGAACAAGGACTCAGGCGGGAGATCAGGGCATCAGTGTTGTCTCTTAGCATCCCTACCCAGACTGGGGTGATAGAGTGATCCCTTCTTGTGGAGTGCTTCTTGGTAGAGAAAGCACCGAAAACTAGAGCTTCCAGTAGACCCCAGGAGGTAGAGTCTTCGGTGGGCAGCATATAGCAAACACTTTAGCCCAAGTAAGCCAGTTTTTTCAGAGGACAACCCATGACTTAGGGTTGGTGGCGCATGGCTCCCTGTCCAGAGGGAGTCAGTAGGGAGACAAAAAGTTTTATGCATGTGGCGGGTAAGGAAACATGGTACGCGACTGCCTAGCCTGTTGTACACATGATCAGAATATGGTTGATAATCCACTGAGGTAGCAGTAGCGGTTCAAGCAATGAGGTCCGTAGGACAGTAGATGTGGCATGTGAGTTAGACAAACGGTAGGTGATGGGCGATGAGCGATGGTTTGAGATGTTACCACCACCAACCCCAGGTGGTCCACCCCGACCTCAAGGAGTAGGAAGAAGGGAGTGAGCTCAGCTCTAGAAAGCAGAGGCTTATGACCATGATTCTCTAGAGATGATCTGACGTACAATCTGTGTCTTCTCCACCCTAGTTGCAGTACTTATTGACACTGGTTCTAGTCTTCCTTGTCAAAACTCTCGTTCGGAGATCAGATATTCCGGTGGAGTTATTGGCTCAATCTTTACAGCTAGATACTCCTACAGGAGGGGATTCAATTATTACACACTGGTACTAGAAGTTTGATCTTTCTATAGGAGGCGAGAGCTTCAGCTAGGATCTCTTAGTAGCAGCATAGAGGCCTTACGACGTCATCTTGGGTATGGACTAGTTATCCACAGTCCATGATTAGATTGACTGTTTCAGCCATACAGTGCAGTGTGTCCATGGAGATGGGACTAGGTTTTCCTTCACTAGTGAGAAGGAAACCCTTACGACGCAGGATGGACTCTCTCAAAGGAGGGTGTAGCTTATCACTCACCAGTTGGCTAGCCCCACCCTCAGTGTAGTGGAGAAGAGGAGTCCAAGATTTCCTATAGTGGTGGATGAGTACGAGGATGTTTTTCCTAATGAGGTTCTAGGGCTAAATTTTCATAGAGAGGTAGACTTTTGTATCGACCTGTACCCTGATATGGAACCGATATCCACACCGGCATATCAGATGGCTCCCACAATGCTTCTCGAATTGCGGGTATAGTTTGAGGACTTGAAGGAGAAGGGGTTAATAAGGCCCGAAATTTCACCATGGGAAGCCCTGGTGATTTTTTCCAGGAAGACAGATGGGAGTTTGAGGTTTTTAGTGGAATTCTATCACCTGAACCAGTTGACCGTGAAGAACAAGTACCCACTTCTAAATATTGATGACCTCTTTGACGAGTTTAAGGGAGAAAAGTGGTTCTCAAAGATAAACCTCATATTAGGCTATCCACAGCTATGGTTATGAGATGTGGATATACTGAAGATATCCTTCTAGTGCTGGTATGAACACTATGAGTACATGGTGATGTGTTTTGGCATGAAAAACACCCTAGCAGTGTTCATGGGCCTCATGAACAGGATATTCCAGCCCTACCTTGACCTGTTCATCGTGGTCTTCATCAATGATATGTTGGTGTATTCAGTGTCAGAGAAGAAACATGCCAGACACCTGCAGATAGTCCGTGATACAATCATAGAGCACCAAATTTATGGTAATCTCTCGAAGTGTTAGTTTTGGATAGGGGAGGTCCACTTTTTGGGACACGTCATCTCGGAGGTTGAATTTTCAGTAGATCTGATGATGATATAGGCGATGCTTGCTTGGGAGCTGCCCAAGAGTGTGACTGAGGTGCAGAGCTTCTGGAGATAGCTGGTTACAATCATAGGTTTGTGCCCAAATTCTCTAGAGTAGTAGCACCCTTTTCATCATTAACCAGAAGGGAAATCTCTTTATGTGGATGGAGAAATTCTAGCAGGGTTTTCAAGAGCTGAGGGGTATACCGACTAGAGCCCACATATTGAGACAACCCAAGGAGGGAATGGGGTATGTTGTTTACTATGATGCATCAGGGACTGGACTGGGTTTTTTCCTAATGAAGGATCGAGCGGTGATCGCTTACGGCTCCTGACAGTTGAGGCAACATAATTATAACTACGCAACCCACGACCTAGATTTAGCAGTAGTGGTATTTACCTTGAATATGTGGTGGAACTACTTGATGGGTGAACAGTTCTCCATTTACTCCGACCACAAGAGTTTCAGGTATATATTCTCCCAGAAGGACCTAAACCTGAGACAACGATGATGGCTAGTGTTCCTCCAGGACTATGATTTTGAGATAGTCTATACTCATGGAATATGGAACGTGGTGGCAAACACACTCAGCAGGAGGACTGAGTTGTAGCTGCTGAGTGAGGTGACAGTGCAGTTAGTCGTGATGCAGATATCCCTCATAGATGATGGTGATGTTGTTTACTTCCAGTCGATGGTTGTTACTCTCCCAATCCTATAAGGAGTCAGGGGAGGCACAATTGGGGAATGTTGAATTTGAGGCCCGATGTGCTTAGATACCCTCTGGACAGGCTCCTGATGGAATTTCAATAGGTGGGGAGCACATCATTATTTTCAGAGGGTGAACCTTAGTACTAGTGGAGTTGCGGGAGGAGGTGTTGAGGGAGTTCCATACTTCCCCTCAGGCGGTGTATCCTAGAGTGGAAAAGATGCACCAGGGCCTCCCATTTCAGTATTGGTGGCCAGGGATGAATAAAGCAGTGGCCGAGTTCATTTCACGATGCCTCACTTGTCAGCAAGTGAAGGCCGAGCACCAGGTTTTGGAAGGATTAACTCAGGCACTCGAGGTACCAGAGTAGAAATGGGATGTTATCTCTATAAGCTTCATGAAGGTGTTACCACATATGTATAGAGGTCATGAATCTATTTGGGAGATCATTGACCGACACACCATGTCGGTTCACTTCCTACCCATCTGAGAGTAGGGAACATTAGAGGGATTGGGGTGCCTCTATGTACAGGAGATAGTGTGGCTTCACAAGGCGCCTTCAGCAATCGTCTCAGATCACGACACCTAATTTAAATACTGTTTGGGGAAGGGATTATAGTAGGCATTCAGGACACAGCTGCATTTGAGCATAGATTTTCATCCCCAGTCGGATGTTCAGACAGAGTGGACCATACAGACCTTGGAGGACATGATTCATGCTTGCGTCCTTGAATTTGGTTTTAGTTGGGAGGACCACCTGCCACTGGTAGAGTTTGAATACAAAAATAACTATCAATCCACTATTATAATGACACCGTTTGAGGCCTTCTACGGGTGGCCTTGCAGATCACCCATATGCTGGACATACCTAGGAGAGTCGGTACACATGGGTCCAGAGTTGGTATGGGCAACCACTGAGAAGGTAAAGATCATCCAAGATAGGATGAGGACTGCATAGAGTAGGAATAAGTCTTATGATGACAGGAGATTAAAACCCTTGGAGTTTGATGAGGGAGATCATGTGTTCCTTCTGGTGTCACCCTGACAAGGATTGTGGATATTTGGCTAGGGTGGTAAGCTATCTATGTGGTTCATCGGTCATTTTTAGATCTAGAGTTGAGTTGGAGGGTGGCGTACCACCTATATATTCCCCCCATAGATGCATCAGGTATATGATGTTTTCCATGTGTCACATCTGAGGATGTATGTGCATGATCTATCACACATTATCAATTGGGGTGAGCTAGACATTGATGACGGCGCAATGTTTGCAGAGTTTCTAATGTAGATAGAGGATCGACAAGAGTGGGTCATACACTGATGGTCTATTTCTCTAGTGTGCATCCAATGACAACATGATAATATTCAGGAGAGCACATGGGAGAAGGAGGATCAGATTTGTGCTCAATACCCCGTCTTTTTGTTTAGTTGTTGTTTTTTCTTTCAGGTACGTAAATCCCTAAGGTGGGGTGAATGTAAAGTCTCAGAATTTCTGGGTAATTTTTTTTATTTATATAGAATTATTTTGACACTATGAATTTTGAAGGTATGTGATTTCAAGGTCTGGAGAGCCCATAATGGAATTTTGAACTTTTTTAAGATACGTTCACAAAACGTGCGAGCGAGATTTTCTATCTTTTGAACCATTGATCAGATCAAAAATCTGAGGGCACCGTTGAATTCAGAATGCCGAGATTTGACTATAAATGACTTAACTTTGGATGAAATGGGTAGAGAAGAAAAGTTTTTTTGGACTTTTTGAGAAAAATAATAAAAGAATTTAAACAAATTATTTTATTTTCTTTCTCACATTTGAGTGGTGGATGATGAAGCTATGGGGAAGAAACATGCCTGTGATAATTCCATCAATGAGGCTCATTAAGGGATCATTAAACTCATAGCGTAATGATGATTTAATGACGAATAACAGAAATGATGTTTCATAAATAAAATAGCATAACGACACGACGACACATCATAATTGGAATGATATGACATGTTCTTAATGATTTTCCGATGCGCTGGGGAAATATGGATTAAAAATTTGGAGGATTATCTGGAAAACCCCTGACGGACTTCCACCCAAGCGAAGAATGAAGAACGCCGGTAGAACTTCATCTTCTTCATCACACCTTTCAAAGATTGGAGCCAAGAAGTGATGCCGATGTCTTAATCCCTAGATGAAAAATTTGTAGAAAAGAACTTCAAAGAGGTAGGGGTTTTTGATTTTTAGTTCTTCCCTTTCCATTTCTGGAAATGATGAACACGGGTTAACCCACGAACAGGTTGACCCGGGATTCGTGTGTTTATACGGGAGGGTGTTTCCTTCTCAGGGTTTTATTTTTGGGATTAAACCTTAGCATGAATAATTGAATGAAATCCTCCTTAAGACCCCCCTTTTAAAAAGTCTAACATAGAGGGTTCGGGCCGACATGAACAAGGCCCAAGCACCTCCGCTTGTGTGTTTTTGGTGGCCGAATTCTCAAAGTGAAGGCAAGGACGATTTGAATGCTTCACCATAAATACATCCTCTCTTGAAGACTATTGGCGAATGCGACATAAGGAACATACAACTAGAGCATATACGGTGGCCCACTGAAGATTCTGTCGACGCACCGGCGCCGTCAGCAGCAGCGGCTGATGACCTCGCCAGCTGCGTGGAGGTGGCAGTCCACACCAATAGGTTGTGTTGACCAGGAGGCCGCGTTTCGTTAGCCGTGGCGGCACGCAGAAGGATGCAGCGCCAGGTGGGCACCGTGTGGAGGGGTGGCTAGCGTTCAGGCCACCCAATAGGCCGTAGGCACTGCGGCCCATCGGCAGTGGTAGTAGTCAGATACGAAGCAAGGATGGCACCATGCATGAGGTGTGGCCCGCCCTTGCGGGTTGCTTTTGGACCGGAGGGGACGCGGCTGGCTGCTGCGTCCTAGGGGCTCACACCAGCTATACAGCGCGACCGGTCCCCTTATTGGCAGGCCGAGCCCCCAGCTGGCCAGACTGGTGTCAGCTTGCTGGACCCACACCAGCTGGCTAGACCAGTGCCTCTTCGGGCCAGGCTGAATAAGACCGGGTCACCGGGTGACCCAACGGGCTGGACCCTTGGCCAATCGGGCCGGGTCCAGTGGGGCCTGTTGGGCCTGGGCCACTGGTTAGGTGGGACCAGACCCAACTCGACCATTACTAGGTCAGTTCATGTCCATCTAAATGAACCGAGGTATTTGGACCCCCCGAGCCAGGTTGTTCGGGTCGATCCGACCAGGTCTGATCAGGCCCCATCACAACCGGTCCCCTGGCAACTAAAACAATCATATCTTGCAAACCACACATCCAATTGATGGGATGTTTGTGGAATTGTAACCCTATCGAGGATGTAGATCTTTTGGAATGATTTTTGGAAAATTTCATGGACTTCGAGATGTGAAAAAGTTCTTGAGGAGCGGTTCTCCCAAGCGCACTATGTATGGAACTCTGCGGTTGGATGAGTCTTGAAGACTGCTCGACGACGGCCTAGTGGGAAGCGAATTTGAGTGACCTGGAAGGCCCACGGTGGGGAGTGACTCTATGTGACCTAGTAGACCGATGGTTCTCAACAGGAGGAGTACCTCAGTTTGACCAAGGTGGAAAGAGACTCTGTGTGACCCGACAAACCCACGGTGGGGAGAAGCTCTCTGTGACCTAGTATACGCATAATACTAATCAGGGATGAGTACCACAACCATCTAAGGATAGTGGGAAGTGGCTCTATGTGACTCAGTAGGCCCACTGTACTCGATAGAGGAGGAGTTCTTTAGTGGCCGAGGAGTTCAACATCTATGACTAACAATGCTACTATTACTACCATAGAATATACATGGTGTGAGTTGTCTTGTGTTTCATGCTTCACTTTGAGAATTACTGTGTGGTATTTCCTCTTTTATTTTGATTTCCCTACTAACTAATTTGTTACTCACCCCTACACGAGCTTTTCCCACACATGTTGTGTCTGGTGCAGACAACCAAAATCTCGATAGGGGTGCTCAGGGTGATGAGATTGACAGACGCTACGATGGTGGACTTGGGGGAATATGAACAAACGGGCCCGAGTAGGACCATGTGGACATGACGTACTACTTCGGCTTCCGGTAGATTCACTACCCTCATGATCTTTTGGGGTTTTCTATGAATGGCCTTCATTTTTTTTGTAATTTTTGTTTTTAGTCTTTGCTGGGTTTGTATTCTGCCCCACATAATTTCAGTTTTACTTGCACTAAGCATTGTTTTAGTTGTACTTGTTTCCCCTTTTTCTTGTGTGGGGATGTGGTTGGGTGTGTGGATGTGTGAATAGATACTTAGGAAAATTCCTCCCACTTCTAGGTTTATGCCTTCAGTGCTACTCGCCATCCCCTGGATTTCAGGAGGTGGGCTTGGGGTAGTCACGACACAGGCCCCGGGGGATGGGTTGTGACATGTAGCCTTGTCACCTTTTAGTTGTGGGTTCAAACCCCATAGCCTTTTCATATGTGATGGGTTTTCACCCAGTGTTCTAGTTTTCCTTTTTTAAAACTAAATTAATAGTTTCAAAAAATGTGATAAAATTCCTCAAAAAAATAAGCTAAATATATTCAACATTAAAGAAATGATTTAACCAAAAGGTTATCTCATATGTTTCATTTTTTTCCTAATGATATTAATACACATAATTACCTTAAATTTAAATATTATATAAACCCTAAATATTATCCCTACCTTTAAACATATTTCCATAAAATAAAGAGGCATTATTCCTTATATAAATTTTTACACATACAAAACCAATGGGTTGTGTTACCTAATCAATGCTTTCCTAAATCTAGTATCAAATGTTTCTTCTAATGATCCTTTGATACCAACTATTTCACCCTGACCCTAGAAGCCCAGTGCCGGTGCATTATAATATTAAATTTTCATGATTACAAGGAACCAAATCCTGAAGGATCGATCAGTTTATTAGTCTTAAAGAACTAGATACATAAACGATTCCCTTATTACATTAGTAAAATAGAAAATATAACAAAATAAAATATATTGAATCCTCGAACACATTCAAAATATTCCTCTTCATAACTTATGGAAAATATAATAAATAAAAGGGTGAGCTAAAATGCTCGGTAAGGGTAAGTAAAGTGGAAGCAATAATGAATCAATGAAAATAAATCAACATGGCAAGGTAAATAACTGATAAAACATGCAATTCAGATAACAAGATAAGGAAAAATTAATATTTCAAGGTAAGAAACAAAAAACATTACATCTAAATCAATAAACTAAGAATAGAATGCATCCATAGATATATCAATGTAAAATATCATAGATAAATAATAAATGAGTCTAAATGTAGAAGATGCTTAATTATTGGATGTCATGTGTGAGGCACATGAAAATATATAACATCAAGAACTTTCAAAATATGATTTAAACTATTTTTATTTGGCCAACTTATTTGTCTCATGAGAATGTATCGATGAATTGAGGGGAAATATAAAGTTTGGGACCCACTCGTCATTGTCAGTCCAAATAATTCCTCATATTGAGTAATTGATTTAATTAATAATTAATATGCCTCATAAAATATCTATATTGAATAAATAATATGTAATTTATCCATAATTACCCATTATAGGATAAGTAACGACAAGGGTTTTTGACATTGATGAATGTAAATACTATTGAAACATCATTAAAAAAATTGTTAAGGAAAATAATCTTTAAACATTCCAAAGTGTCTCATTCCACTTTGAAATGAATAAATCATAATCCATATGAAGTAATAAACTTAAATAAAACTTATAATATCATTAAAATAAGTATATTCATGATATAACATGTCAAAACATAATATATACACATTATAAAAGAAACTACGTGCATAACATTACAATATTCCTTAGTAAAATGAAATTGAGATGAAATCCCTTACCAATTTAAAAAGACTTTATTTAAAAGGATGTGAATTTATGAAAGAAAATAATTTTTTTGGAAATAATATTTAAAATTTTTAATGGAAGATTCAAAAAATTAGGGCTTCATGATGGTGGGAAATTCCATTCATTCTGTATAAGTTAAAAAAACATTCCTTTTACTTTTTTTAAGAAAAGTCATAAAGTAGCTTATTTTTTAAAATAATAGAAGGATTAATTATTAAAGAATTTAATAAAAATAAAAAAGTGGTAAAAAAGGCAATAAAAAATAAATTGAGAATTGAAAAATGTTTTTTAATTTTTTTTAGAAAATACAAACATGGAAGTGAAATATTCCCTAGTAGAGACTTAAACACAATCTCAAATAACAATGAGATTGTGAAATAAATACACATCACTTAACAATCAGTTTAATCGTATGACCATGAAAGAAATAAAATTATATAGATATTAAAATACCATAATATTTAGAATAATACCCATAAAATAAATTCATGGGTGGTATATATACCACACAAAATAAATAAGTAGTGTACAAGGCATGCGTCCCATAGAAATAAATGTGAGACAAAGATCCCTTACCTCACACTTTCATTTTAGTTATAAATGATTTAAAATCCTATATAATGCTTTCAATCATGATATTAGTTTATATCATAACATTATTCATATTTATCATATCATATATGATCTTCTTATATTATTTTATCACCCTTTTGTCAATAATATTTCATCATTTTCACTATTTAGGGTGTTAATTTCCTAGTTTCTCGAGTATGTTTTGACTTGTTATTTTTTGTTCCCATTAAATAGACCAGGATTTCATAATATCCAGAATTTAAAACATTATTTAAATATCATATATATTTAGTATATATATATAATAATTTATAAAATTTGGATATAGGAAATGAAATGCACCATTCATGGAGACGGTATGTCGTACGTACGTGTGAATGATACTTTCATTTCTTTTCAGTATTAAAATAATGAGAATTAAATGATATATATTTATATTATAATTCCAGTATAATATATATTTCATATATATCACATATTTTAATTTAATCAATCCGGTATATGTTCCATGTATAATATGAATGAATCACATCGCTTTGTGGAGGCGGTAATAAACACTTCCACAAACAATGTAATCGTATTTAGAAAAAATTAAAAACATAAGGGTATGTGTTATAAAAGAATTAAATAAGTATAAAGAAATAATAAATATCATATATAACATATAAAATAGAGTTTCCATCATAATTCCCAACCTTGGCAAGTGGTATTGGAAAAATGAATAATCATCATTTAATGAGGCAGTAGTTCTCTGTACACATAAACAATATGTTTGACACCCATTATATGAAATTGTGTTTAAGTATAGGTAGAAACATTATCATAAAAACATATAAGTTTATTGAGGATACTGTTGTTATAATATAATCATGGAATAATTTGAGTTTATTCAGTGGATAATGGAAAAGAACTAAAGATTTTGAGGAAATATATTACATCTTCTTTGGGTTACTCTATTTGGTTTGCACCAAAGGGTTTCCATGGATTGATTTCTGACCAAAGGGAGGATTATAGGATGACGAGAGGGAATTTTATAGCTTATTTGGGTAGGTTTTTGTTGAGATATAAGTCTCAAATTTGTGTGATGAATTGAGAAAGGATGCACCCTTTTATAATTGAGGAGAAAGGTACTTTTGGAGACTCTCAGAATATTAAATTAATATAAATTCATTTTATTCCCCAAATGGTTTTGAAGTGATTCATTTATAAGATAATATTATTATGGGTCTAAATCAAATCAACCAACGGTTTTTTGATAAGTTTAGGTCACATTTTTTTCCTTATCATTTGGATTTAACCCTTAGTTAAACCCATTAACTCTTACCATGAGAACTTGACTTCTTACTCCTTAAGGGTTAATATAGTTAATTTAAAATACAAAACAACCACTAAATGAGTAATTGATGAAATTTTGATACTTATTAAAACTATGTCTCCTAATTATATAATTTTATATATTTTATATAATTTAATAAAAAATTATTTATTTTAAAATATAAATAATGTCAATTTTGATAGTATTCACTATTTTAAGTTATAAAAAAATTAAGAATACATGATAAATACAAAAAAATACTTTTAAAACATTAATAACATATAAAATTCATCAATAAAATTCTTTTATGATATTAAATCTCTAAAATATTATTTATTTTAATATTTTTAATATCATTTATTTGATTCTTCCATTAATCAAGCAATTACTGCATTATTATTGTGTCACCATTTAATTTAATTATTTATTTCCTAAAAATTATAAATAAATTACCATAATTAAGATAAACATATTATATTTTAAATTACTTTTTATATTCCAAGATATCCTCTAAATAATCAAATATAAAAAATATAATACTTATTAAAACAACAATGTGACATATTGGACTTCCCTTAGAATATAATACTACAAAAGGCATAAAGTCGTCCAAGTGGCTCCAAGAGGCCATAAAATCTTTCCAACAATGATTTTGGTCAAAAGTATCACATCAAATAAAATTAGGACACATGTTAGGTAATTTTATAATACATATAATATTATTTTTACCCCCAATCACTCCCTTAACTATGGTAATTAAAATATTACAAATTACTATTCATATACCAAAAAATAAAAGAAACCAATTTACAGTATTTGGACCCACTGATTCAAAATATGTAATAAATTTTTTAAAATTCACAACATCTAATTTTAATTATTTAATTTAAAATTAATTTCATTTACAGAATTAGAAATCAAGTTATTAAACTGAAAACATACAAAATATTGTAATTTTTTTATATTCATATTCAATGTAAAATTTATTCCAATGACTTAAATTGAATTAATTGATATAAAATTGATATAAATATGCATTAAATATAATAAGAAATATAATTAAACACAATAAATTATTTATAAAAAAAATTTGTTTTCAATTAAAATTCAATATTTTATCACTATTCATCAAAACATAAAACTTATCAGAAAAATACAAACAATTCAGAAAAAGTAAATTTTTATATTTTGATTTAAAATAAAAAGTTTATATTTTTAAATATAATATATTAAAGTTTCAATAATTGGATTTAAAATAGGTTCTCCATTAAAAGGTGATAAAACTGATTTTATAAAAATATAGGTTTTTTATGTTTAATATTAGGTTCTTATTTTATGCCTATAAAATAATTTGGATGAATGTAAAAACATTTTATTAAATATATAATGTATAAATTTAAAAATCTGGTTAATAATATTAATTCGGTCCAATTTAACGACTAAGTTATAATTTAATTTTAAATAATAATATTAATAATATATAATGGTTCATATATAAGATATCAAATAAATTAAATTTATTTAAGAAGAGACATACTATAACATCTTTGCGTTTTATATGAACTAACCGGGGGTTCCATCTAACCTAAATCCCAAACTGATTCACCACATGGTCTAAAGGGTGTTCCTGATCCCTATGGCCTAGAAACCTGTGTCAGGACAACACAAAACATACCTTGAGAATGATTTCTCCCTCATGATATAGTAATAAATATGAAACAAAAAATAAAATTAGTAAAAAATTTAACTGGAGATAAACATATTAAAAATTCAAACAAGATATAACTGATACATAAAAAATATAATAATGCAAATAGAAGTATATAAAATTATAGTATAAAACACAATGGGCCAAAAAACTGATACAAAAAATCAAATAAGAAGTAAAATCACCAAAACTACTCTTGGGATCCCCCATGTGATCATATATCACTATGTAACCGCACAACTCCATTTAAATATCATAATAGATGAATAAAACTATAATGAACCTTAACCTATAAAACATAGGTCTGTTCTAATAGCCCTATAGGTCACCAAAACCCACTAAATCTATGAATTCAATTTCATATACATCTTACCAATGATACTTTGAAATATAATATAAAAATAAAATTTTTTATAAGGCCTTATAAAAATAAACAACAACACATCCTAAATGAGTTAAAATGTCTTTCCTAGAATTTTTATTAAATAAAAACAATCACTTGAAAAAAACTTTTTCCTTGGATAATACCTCTTTTCCAAAACACCTTTTTAAAGTTTCTCTTTAAAACCATTTCAATATACACCCCTTCTATTAAAATAAAAAATTCCAAGTTCAATGAGGTTTTATAATTTCTAAACAATTTTTCATAACATCATTTACAACCAACCTTTCCATAAAAGTAAGCAAATCATCCTAAAACCCCATTTTCCTAATTCAAAAACACCTTGAGTTTCAAAAATAAAAAAAATTTATTTCCAAAAAAAACAAGTTAGAACAATTCCCTTTATATAAAAAAATTCTCCTTGTAAACAAAAACCACACATGAATTTGAATCACATTGTCCAAGTAAAAACCTTTCCAAGGTTTCCATTTGATAAAACCCCTCATTTCCTTTTTTAAAAACATAAATATACACACACTTATCTAAATAAGTATAAGGAACCCACATAAAACATTTTGATAAATAAAATAATTAAAGTTTAGAAATAAATGACACCCAATGCACAAGGCATGTCTCATTCTCATGATATTTACTCTTAAAGTACCAAAGTAGGCACATCTCAGAAAATAAAAAACTCACTTAACAATAATCATAAAAAAATATACATAAAGTAAATCTTTGAAAAATAAACATTGGAACTAATGGCACATGTTTCTTGATGTGAAAAGGTGGAAACAACTATCGATTTCTTAAAGGTCTCACAAATCATCACCTAAATCTATTTCATACTATCCTCCTTAGTGAAACATCCACTAGCAAGGTGTTACATTAAACTCTGGGTTACTAGACAATGTATCACACTAAAAAAAATGAAATATTTATTAAAATTTCCACTTAGTAACTTAGGTTCCTCATTTCATGACAAAATGAGGTGATTATTGTCAAGATAAAGTCATCATGTGACATTATACACCACCCTAAATAATAATAACATATCAATAAAATAATAATCCAACATCTATCGCACACCCCTTCCATAATGAACCCACCCAAAAATAGAAATATGATTCATAATTCATATAAACAAAACATGCTATCTTGAATAAACGATTGGTGGAATCAGGATCAATTTGTGTGAAAACATTATCCAAATAAAGGGAATAAATTAAGGTTCAAATCAGGACTTCTCTTTGAAAAGCATGCTTGGAATTAAAATGAGAACAAAAATTTACGAAATCCATCTCGATCTATTATTAAGACCAATTTTTATCAAAACACATTTGAAAATAAATGGGAATTCACACTCCCCTATAAACCAACCTTGAAAACATTAAAATCCAATAATGATTTTAAACAATAAAATTCACATGGGGTAAGACACCCCTTTGAAAAAAAACCCATTTTTATTATAAAAAAATCTTTTAATACCAAAAAATTAGTTTTAAATAACCCATGGTTGTAAAATGGTTTCAAATACCATACAAGGGTTAACACACAACTTTAAAACCAAAAAACCCATATCGAATAATTTAAACACTTTTAAAATGCCCCAAAACTTGTTTTGAAAGATAATTATAAAAATAAAACTTTTACAAACATCAATCTAGTGGTCTATACCACATTTAAAAACAAAATACTTATTTAGAAACCATGTATGAATTTTCACAAACAATTGTCTTGGAATCCCATTCCCTACCAAGAGATAAAATCACGTTAAATAAGTTTTCCCCTCATGGGTCATCCATATAAAAATAAATTAAATGAAAAACTATTTTAAAACCATCAATATTCTGAATGAATTTTATATAAAGTGAAAACAAATAAAAACCTATTTTGTTTCAAAGGTGATCATCTTAGAAGTTTTAGCATATTATGGTACACACTCCTATAATCCAATATATTCCCTATAAAACCTATACATGAATAAATAAGCATGATTTTCACCCACACCAACCCTAAAATTTCCCCACATAGATATTAGGGTTCGTGGTATAAGATAAATCAATGGGTAAAGAGGAACTAAAAGAGAACAAGAGGTTTAAGGGGACTTACCAGGGAAGAAAACACTTGAAAACAATGTATAAATCCAAAAAAAATTGAAGGGGGAGGGAGGATACTCTCAAAGAGAAGGTTACTGATCATTTTGAATGATAGGGGGAGGGAAATTAGAGTTTGGAGGAATTAATTAGATTAGGTTAAAAATGAAATTCCCACTTTTAATTATTTTTTATAGGCCCTATAGTTTGGCCACATGATTTTCCAATACAGTTTGACAACCTTACATGAGATAATTCTTATCCAACACACACACAAATTTTACCAAGATATAATAAAAGGTTGGAAAAACTATACACCAGCTAATACAAATTACACTATCAAATTATAGATCTAATCTACACATTTGTCCCATGGTTTACCTAATCACATGAAAGTCGTGCACTATGACCTAGACTCACCAGATTTTCAACATGGATCACCTCAGATCCACAAGGTTTCAACTGAATTGTGTGCCACTCATGATGAAAAGATATGCAAAGAATAAAGTGATCTATAAAACCAACTGAGAAGGGTAAACCACATGGTTTCTTATAAATCATTCATGAAAATTATGTATGGATGAAAAAACTAAAAATTTACATGTTTTAGGATCAAAATATATGGAAACCTAGAATGACTACCAAAATCATAAAATAATTTAAAACAAACACCACAATGACATGGTGAATGTAACAAATCTCCCCACCATGGCACTTTATACCCCTAGAAAGTATCAAGTCCATGTATAAATACAAAATAAAATGAATCCTAAAACAATCTCTCAAAGGAAAAGAGACATCCTCAAACAACTGAGTGAATCCTTAAACAATAATGAACTTCTTTAAGAAAACATGATCAAGAACCAATAAAAAATAGATCTATGAGAAGATCTAAATATATATATATATATATTGGGTATTAGTTTCCCTACAATTTATAATCAATATATAATGGCAGAGCAATATACAACCAATTTTCCATAAAAAAGAGGACATCACCAAGAATCAGAATCCATGAATTCTTTATGAGATTTTAAAAACTCCATAATCCAAGGAAAACCACAATACAAATTCAGAAAAATTACATGGAAGGTATCTATACATCACAAAATTATGAAGGACCCCAAAATGGGATCACCGACCCCAAGGTATCCAAGAATTAAGAAGCATAGAAATTGAGAAAATGAATCATAGAAGAATGACACTACTCTAACCTAAGGTCATATACAATATAATAGGGTGTTTAGATCCAAAATCCACATAAAACTATCTCATATTGATTCTGAAAGAAATTATATCTTAATGGCATGTGCAATCTTACCGAAACAAATTACACCCTCGAAGTATCTGTGTATGCACCATAGGTTCTTCCTATGTTCAAGAAAATAAGAAAAACTGGACCCATTAATTAAAACATATAAGAGAAACAACAATAAATAATGAGGAATGAAATTAATCCCAAATAAAACCACTTCTCAAAATGATCAATCAAAGAAACACCATCAAGGATTACCTTAATCTAAAACTGCTGCAAACACACAATCTTCAATCCCAAAATTGGATGTTATCCAAAAGAGACACAACCAAACCATCTAAGCCTTTAATGAATTATGGTAACTCATACATTGGACCTAAAACATATCCATATTTGTTCATTCCAACATATTCAAATGAGATATCACATAATAGACTCTAAGAAGACTAATCCTCACTGATCCACCCATTAAATCCAAGGTTATTGGTATAAAAAGCTTGACCCTCATGATTTCCAAAATAGATACTAAATAAGCACTTCCCTAGATAAATCCAAGGCACAACACTCTAATAATAATATAATACATTCCACTCCATTCACAGTCAATGTAGTGGAAACACTTAAAGGAGGTAAAAACCCCTGGAGAAAACACTCCACTTCTGCACTAGACCATTATTGGAAGATTCTATAAAACAACCTGAGTTATTTACGCTTACATGTTTATGTCTTTAAAAATTTAAAAAACCCTAAAAAAATCACACAAGAGTCAAACCAACAAATGTGATTTACAAAGACAAGAACAACACCCTTTTAAAACCATAGAACCATAAAAAAGAGCCCCCATAAACCTTTTTGAATAAAAAACACCATTAAAATTGGGATTTATTTCACTAAAAACCAAACAAAAACTATTTTTCAATTTCAAGCCCAAGACCTAAATTTAAACCCTCAATTTAAAACATTTCCGAAATTGTTTTCAAAACAACATCAACCAGTTTTAAAACCAAAACACAATTCCTAGTTTCCTAATAAAACAAAAACTTTACATCTAAAATATATTCAAATCATTTAACCATTTTTAAAAATACACCTTGACTAAATACCCATACATAACATGAAATTTTATTTGAAAATCACTAGTTTCCCTTAAAATAGAAAACCCCTTTTTAAAAAACCATGTGAACTTTATTAGAAAAATCAATCACATGTAAAACATTTTTTTAAAAAAATTTAAAATGAAAAAACTATTTCAAAACATTTCATGAATTAAATCTAATTTTACAAAAAATATCTACGGAATTTTCTTAAAACCAAAAAATTCTTCTCAAGAAATACATTTTTTTCACCCCCACAAATTAATTTCACGTCACATGAAAATAACGTAAACAAAGGTATAACACAAGCCTCAGACAAACCTCAATAAAAATATTCTATAATATCACAAGAACCATCATGAAAATTTTCATATTGTCTAAACATGATATGAAATTAAAGGGTAAATGGGTCAAAATAGAAATATGATTTTGGATGTGAAACCACACCCAATATACCTACATGGTTTATGACCAAATTTCCAATTGCGCATTGGTCCCTACAATGTATAAAAAATTTGATTTTTGGTTTTCATATGATTTTTTAGACCATACAATCCCACCACATACTCCAATACCCTTTTCCATTTCCATCCCAAATATCAACATGATACCCTAAGGAAACTCAAGTCATGTTTCTGAGGATCAAACCCCACTACCAATGACATCAAACCATAATACAAAATTCCATAAAATGGAAAATAAAAATCAAGTGGAAATTTTGAACTGCCAATGGAAACATGAGGTTTAGGGTGACAAGGAGATCAAAAAACTCTCCCCACACCTACCTCTTGAGTCCATAAAACCTTATATCCCAACCACCTATACCCCAAATAATAAGGGGTAATTCCAAAAACTAGAATCCACAAATAATCAAGTCACTAATACCACTTCTTAATGAATAAACCTAAGGTTCCGTCTAACCCAACACCCAACCTAGTCTACCACATGACTAAATGAGTATTATCGATTCCCATGGGCTATAAATTAGTGCATGGGAATCATAGAACATACATTGAGAGAACAATTTCACCCTCATACCATGGTAACAAATAATAAATGGGAAGTAAAATAAACATAACATCCAACTAGAGATAAATATCCAAAACATAAAAAAATGATATGATTTATACATAAGTAAAAGAGAAAAGAAAAGAAGTACTTACATGAAAAAAATAAAATAAAACAGTCCAAATGACCGATACAACAATTCTAAGAAGAATAAACCCCCTAAAATCCCTCTAGGGAGCCTCTACAAGACCTGCTATCACCATCTAGCCATATATCTCCCATGAAAGATCAAAACAGATTAATCATAATAGAATAAACCTAAAAATATAAAATATAGGCATGGGATAACATCCTAGTAGTCCACCACAATCCAAAGAATCTATGAAGTCACTTTAATATACATCCTACCAATTTTAGTTTTAAATATAATAGAAAAATAGACATTTTTATAAGGATTTATAAAAATAAAAAACAACACATCATAAATTTATTAAATGTTTTTTTGCTATAATTTTTATTAAATGGATAAAATAACCTAGAAAACAATCTTTCCTAGACAATATGCCTTGTAAAAAACACTATTTTAAAGTATCAATTTGAAACCATTTAAAAAGACACCCATTTTATTAAAATAAACATTTAAAATCTCAATGACGTTTTCCTAATTCCAAATAGGTTTCCAAAAAAATATTTATAAACTAACAATTATATAAAAATAGCCATGTTAGACAAAAACCCCCATTTTCATAACCAAAACACACTAGAAGTTTGAAAAACAAATCATTTTCATTGTCAGAAGAATAAATTCAAACAATTTCAATTTATATTAAAAAATTATCTTTTTAAACCAAAACCACACATGATTTTAAATCACATTATCAATGGAAACACCTTTCTATGGATTGAATTTGAAATAAGAACTCATTTCTATTTTTAAAAACTTAAACTCACACAAAATTATAAAAATAAGTGTATGGATACTAGAGAAAACATTATGATAAATCAAATATATAAAGGATACAAATAAATTAAAACCATTGAACAAGGCATTCATAACTCCAATGACACTTACTCATAAATTATAAAAGTGGCCACATATGTAAAAAATTTCAAATCACTTTCCAATAATCATTTATAAATTAAAATAAATAGGAAACACCCTAGTAACTACTGGCATAAGTTTCTTAATATGATAATGAGGAACCAATACTAATAGGTTAATGATCTCACAACGCATCACCCGAATCGTTCAAGAACTATACTCATAGGTGACAGACCACCTAGATATGTGTTACATTCAACCAGGGGTTACTATCTAGTGTATCACTATCAACTAGAAAGGAAAATTCCATAAACCTTGCACTTAGTAACCTAGGTTTCTCATATCATGGTTAAAGGAGGTGATTATTATAAAGATAACATCATCTTATGATATTCAAACCAATATAAGACACAATAACAGAGAAATAAAATAAGCATCCCACATCCACAAAAAACCACTTTCTACAATGAGCCACACCCACAAATAGAAATATGAATCATAATTTATATAAAAAAATGATCTATAGAAAAAATAGAAGGTGGTATCAGGGATCTATTAGGGTGTAAATAGTATCCAAATAAGGGGAATCATGTAAGGTTCCAATCAGGTGAGATACTACCTAGATAAAACATACTAACCAAATTTACCTGGAGACACCACATGGTTTAAAAAACCATGTTCCAACCATTCCAATGACACTATCAAATTTTAGAGCTAATCCAAATGGTTTTTAAATTGTTTACCTAACCATTTTCAAGACATACCTCACCCCAAGACTCACTAAAGGTGTTCTATGGATTTTCCTATGATCTATATGGTTTGGACTGAACCATGAACCACCCATGCTGACAATATTTTCATAGAACAAATTGAAATATAAAACTATATTATAAGGGTAATAATTTAATGTTTCCTCTAAATCATGTGTGAAAATTGTAAAAATAGGGAAAGACTTCAAATTTATAAGATTTAGGCCCTAAATACATGAAAAATAGAATTACCAAATCATAAAACAATACAAAACAAACACTGCAATGACACATTGGTTATCAAAAAAATAAAAATAAACACCATTCTTTCTCTTATCATTATTAGTGTTTATTTTCATTTTATTATCATACTAAATTAAAGTTCAGATGAGATCATAAAATCTTTACATACTGTGATATTTGGTTACATCTATGGATGTTTATTTAGATTCCCATTATTTGGTTAAAATTTTCATAACCTTCTCTTCATGTTTTTTCATAAGGTATTTCCTTATCTCCTAAATATTAAATCCCATTAATAATGAACATAAAATGTTGATGAATATTTGATACTATTTATCCAAGTAAGAAATTAAAATCTTAATAATCAGTATAGAACATAACCCTTCAAGTCTCTTGAACATTGTATGTTCTAAATAGATTTATCTATAACTTCTTCTATATTCCATTAGTATTCACAAAAGATGATATTTAATAGTAAATGTTTCGAGTCATTGAATAAATTAATGTATTGAAGACATTATTATTCAATTGATACTCAAAATTTTTACCTCAAGTAAAAATTGATAAATCCTTTTATAGAAATTTATAATTTGCGATCATCATAATAAAATGATAACCTCTTATATTGATAATGAAATTATCTATCTAATAAATCCAATACTCATATCTTTCACAATCAAATATTAATAGTCAGCTAGGACTAGGATTCTCCAGGTTTCTAAGTATAAATCCTTTCATATGAAAATAGTGATGTTTCCTATTTTAAAAATTATTATTAAGAAACCATTATATGTTCTGATAAAACTCATAGACGATAAAATAAGATTCTAGAACACAAAATAGTTAACCTAAAATATCAATAAACTAGCCCCGATACCAAGTGTTCGTCTCAAAAATTTAAACATGGAACACTATAATAGGGAGGTTGAATTATAGTTAAAAAAATAAAAATTTTATCCCAATAAAACATAAGTTGAGTAAATGATATGATCTTTCAATCAAATCAATGTAAATCATAGTTCAAAAAGTAAGTGTAGTGGAAAAAAGGTTTATCGACAATTAGTAAACTATTCAATAGATGAGATATACATAACATAAATTAACTATTTGGAAGTTAAGTAGAATAAACAAAAATATATTTGTTATACATGTAATCCTAGTGGAGAATTAGTATATAGTTAAAATTGATAAAATACAAGGATAAAATAATGCTCATATTATAAATTAATAAATCTAACATACTTTCAAGTATCAATTACCAAAAATAATCCATGATTGAACCCTTTAATTTTTGATCAAAGTGGTCAGTGGTTCATAACCTACTCTAATGTATCCAACATTCACACTTTAAAGGACCTAGACTAAAATCTATTAGATGGTATAAGTACCTAGTCCACATACACATTGTCTTCCTAGCCATGAAATCCCTCGATCATCCTGATTAGACACAATTTCTCTTCTAAACCACGAAAGACCTCAACCAGCCTGACTAAACACAATTATATCATCCAAACCATAGAATCCCTTGATCATGATGGATCTGATAGGCAATGATTATAAAAATTAAAACTCATAGAATTTACAATTAAACTTTATAAATAGATTCTCTAAAAATAATCAGTTTGATGAAATTAAAATTTTAAGTGTTATAAGAAATAGGTTTCTTCAGACTTCAAAAGGATTGAAAACACTTCAGTTTTATTGAGAAAGACATCCTAAAATCCATTGAATTATCTGGTGATATTTACGTAAATCTATTGTTACAAACTTCAATCGTAGTATTATTTTTTATTTATGATCCGTTGCAACAACATCAAACATATTATTCCTTCAACCGATAGATGCAATTTTAGACAAAATCATCTGATGAGTTAATTAACTCATACCATCATAACATCCCATTACCTATAAAACTATGTATACTGAAATAAATATCAAGAGATATTTAATCTACTAGATGATAAAGTAAGTTTCAATAAAACTGAATTAAAAAAAATTAAATTAAAAATACCAAGTTAGATTTAAAAAATCAATGAATTATATTGTGAATTATCAAAACCAATGATAGGGAGAGTTTTAGGATCAATAGGACCTTGGTTTTATTTTATATTATTGTGTTTATCAGTGGAATTATTATTATGTTTCTAAGATATATGAGGGTAATTATCCCCATTTGTATACTTTATAACCTTAGTTCTAGTGTCCACCCCGAGCCCTATTAGAGGTGGGCAATGGGGGTCCCTCTTGCCTTCAATGTAGTATAAGGATGGGTTTATATTTGGGGAAGATAATGAAACATATTATGGATGACCATGGTGGCTATATATGGGTGTTTGATATAATAGATGATGAAGTAGAGTATCTTGTACAATGAACACTATTGAGTCATCAATGTCCGGGCTTACATATTTTCAAGATGTGTTGTTGTATCGAGTGACTCATTTTATTATTATATATTATATTTGGTTATACTTTTTATATATTAATGTGTTATATTTCATGGATGTTTTTTTAATTTCGTTGTGGGGGATTATGCTTTATTATTGTAGGTAATAGGTTATGTTTAGATGAAAGATCTCACATCATCTTGTTCAGATACTCTAATTCTAGTTACTAGTCCCTAGCCTAGTAAGGGTGAACATGGGGAGTTCACTTATCAATATGATAGGATGAGAAATATTGGTATTAGAGAATTTGTCTTTTTTTAGAGTTAGGAACATGTGAGGAGTTGTTATGATAATCTAGACTAAGTTTACTAAGGTACTCTAGTTTATCGAATCAAAATAGCAATCTTTTCAAAGTTTACTAAAGATTGAAATATATATATGCATGTGTCTTATTGAGGATGCATTACTAAGACCTTAGTATGTGAATTATAATTATTAAGGTTATTAAACATGCATCATATAGATTCTGGTCAATATTTTATGATTTGGTAACATTATGGTTCATAAGATTGAATATGTGTTGGCCATAATGTTGAAGGGTTTATCAACATCCTCATTATTTTCTACAAGTTGAATATTGAGATGTTTTCTTATATATAGTGGGATGTTACTACCAAGAATGGGATATTATGTTGTACAAAAGTGTACATAATTATGGGATGTGATAAGAAAATTCGATGATACATTATGGCACAACTATATATAAATAATTTCAGAAGACCTAAGTTGACTCAAAGAGTAGTCTAGCTATATGGAGATATTGATTCCTTATCGAAACATAGATTGATTCATTATAAATTTTAAACTTATTTCTTTTATGTTTTATGTTAATTAAAACTTTTATTTTTTTTATTCTTGAAATTTTATACTATATGGACTTCTCATTGAATTTGAGAGTCTTACCATTGAGTTTACAATGATAAATGAACCCGTTTTGATTTTTTAATGCGTAGGATCATTGAGATTTGAGATGTGTAAAAAAAATAGTTTGAGTTAAAATATTTATAATAGCGATGTATTCAATTGTGAGGATCCTTTCCATAATGTAATTTTTTATGATAAAAAAACATGTGTAATTATATAAAAAGAAGTAAATAATGAATTTATTATCAATTATCAAATGAGGGGCACTAAATGGGGATATACTATGATGTTTTTCATTCAGGATATATCTTCATATTTATTTGGGACCTTTTTATTTTTTGGTAATGTACTACATAAATTAGTGTGATTATTAAAATAATATGAATACTAAGTCTTTTAATATTAGTGTAAATGTGATTATAGTTAAGAGGAAAGGAGGTTAGAATTTTTATTTAATAGGAATTTGGAGATTTCATTGAATCATCTTGTATTTTGGGTTAGTAACTATGATTGAATAAATGGAATATTTTTAAACTGATTTATTCATGTGTTTTATTACCTAGAGTTGTTATCGAAAAAGGTGGTAAATTCTACAGAGATAAAAAAACGTTTTGTGGTGTGATTGTATGGTATAATTGGGAAAGTTCTCATAGATATGAGTTGAATTTGAGTAGATTTTGTTTCTATCTTGAGTGATATGTCATGAAACAAGGGTTATTGTATGAAGTGGAAAGGTAGTAGTGAAACAATTAAAGTGAGTTTCCATGGTTATATTATTAATCACCACTATATGGTATGACATTATTCATCAAGATTTATTATGTCTAGGGTTGTTATGGTGGAAAGGTCTCTCAACTATATTACCAACCTTTGATCATTGGTTATGTTGCAACGATATACAATATCCTTATTTTTTTTCTAGGTTGACCCTTGGAGAAGGTATTTAAATGATGATAAAAGTTTAAAGTAAAATTTTTGAGGTAAACAAAGATAGTCCTAACTTATTGTTCATATATTGTAATGTTACAATTGGTGATAAACTTTTACAATTAAGGATAAAATTTTAGGTGAGATTTTTGGGTTGGGATGTGAGACTTTGTGTGGTTGAGATTATATAGACACATAAACTATTAATGACCTTTATGTTATGTTGTTAACTCATTAGAGGAGGTTGATAAGGTTATTGTCCATGATCAAATATATTTACTCAAAATCATTGAGATATTATTTAAAGATGGGGTGTTTGATTATTTTCCATGGTTGGATGTTAAATATTGATGAAATATAAAAGAAGGTATTGAGAAATAATCACACTTTCATTAAATGATATCCAAGATATCTTAAAATCTGAATATTAAGTAGTTGTATATGTGGATTATTTATTTGTTCATGCGAGATCATTAACTCAGTTAAGCCTTATGATTGATATTTTATTTGAAATATATTTTATCACATTTTTTATCAGTTGACTGAATGTATTTTGAGTTATATTTATACTAGTTATCCCAAATATGAGAGATATATTTTTTAATATGTTTCTTTAATATTGTAGATAGTTTTTTGGTAGTTCTAGTTTTCTAAATTTCCATACACTATTTTTCATTTATTGGATGTAATTTTATGGAGGGTTACTTATATTGAGATAGAAGTTTAGTGAATTCATGTTTTTATTTGAAAGTATATAGTTTATTTTATATTTGAGGGAAACAAATTTAAAGTTGGAGATAATTTAACAATATGATTTTTCACTTGAGGATGAATTTTCTTATTGTTAAAATTCTATTCTTGTTTCAATACCATTGAATTCATTATTATTCATTTTAATCAAATGATGAGATTTAATAAATAAATTGATCTCCTTAATATGTTTTAATAAAAAATATATAGTTTTACTTTTAAAAGGAAAAATAGTAAATAATCATTTAATATAATTTTAGATTGAGTGATGGAATTTATTGATGAGTTTGAAATGGAGAGTTTCCCCTAAGATAATATTTTGGTTGTTTTTTATAGATGATAAGTTGGTGCACAATAGTGGAGTGATATTTTTTTATATAAATAATATTTTTATTTAATGGGTTTTAACCCACCATTACTCATATATATTAATATTTTAAAGGGAATGAGGAGTGTAGGTTTGGAAAAATTACACCACTATGAAGGTATCTACTTGAAGGGAGGATCATCAACAAAGATCAACTCATCATTTTGGGAAATGTATAGTCTATTGATATGATTTATCATTTATGAGTCTAAAATTCTCTCATTAATTTTTATTACCAAACCATTTAATATGAACATGAAATTCAAGTATATTATTTTCCTTTAATTATGGTTTTAATATATGAAGAATATTTTATATCTGACACATTAATTTTGAGATATTTTAGATAGAGGTTTTACTAAATTAAATTTCTCACTTCAATTTTAGGGTCTTATTTTCTGAATTCTGTCAAAAACTTTTAGTTATATATTCTATGTGAGAAAAAAATCCAACGATTTAATATTTATAAAATTTAAATTCATGGATTTTTAGAAATATTAAAAAATTTAGGACTATTTTAAAATATTTTTTGATAACTTTTATGTATATATGATTCATGAAGACTTAAATATATATCTAAAAATAACATGATGAGAAAAATATAATGCCTATGGAAACAATTTTATCAGAGTTTTATTATATGAGTAAATCTAGAGATAATTTCTTTTGGATTTCATATTATTTATTAATTTTGAGGTACTTAAATTCCAAATTATACGAATCAAAGTCCAGATCTTGATCTAGTGGTTAATATTTACCAACACATGAAATTTGGTTAAGCATAAAGTTAGTCTCTATTTAGATTTCCTCCTTTCATGGTGATGTAATGGTGAAAATCCTTACTAACATGGCATGAACCACTAGGACCCTCATGTGTAGTGGTGAGTTGAGTGTGCCACCCCACACTGACATTTAATAGGCTATAGGTTAGTGGCTAGCACTGCGCAAGAATGTCACACATGATTAGAGGCCTTAACCTAATGTACCTATAAAAAATGAACATATTTTCATAGGATATAATAATTAATAATATAAAAATAAAAACAATGTCAATATTTAATGCATCTGACAAAATATAAGATCCAAAGAAAGATAAATTAGTATATAAATCATAATGAAAAATGAAATATACATGCCTAAAAACCTTATTAGAAAAGCCTATATAAATAGTTGAGATGAAGGGGATCCCACAATGAGATATCTCCAAGAATGAACATTTACCACCACTATCAAATCCTCATATAACTAATATATACTAAAAATATACCATCCAACGTCACCACAAAACCATCTATCATCTATATAAGATAGTACATGAATGGGAAAAAAATTCCCATGTAGGGGTGAGTATATACATAACCAATAGGATTCCCTAAAAACCATAAAGGAATTATAATAATACCATATGGATGAGTTCAAAAAGGTAAGAAAGAAATAATAACTCATAATAGAAACCTAGATATACATTAAATGAGAGAATATAAGATAAAAAAGAGATCCCCTCTCTTATTAGCCCAACTACAAGATAAATAACAAGAAACACAAAGAATAAAAATCACATAACTTAGAAACCCACATCACATATCTAGAACTGTAGTGGGATACCCACACCTCATCATGTATAAGTATCATTCGATAGAGTATCAACCCAAATATAAGACCCGCACCTATTCTATGATCTTTTATGAGGGAGTAATCAACTCTATAGATAGATAACCCAGACCCTAAGTATATCAAAGAGTACCGAACTCTATAAAAAATGAAGGGGGATCAGTTCCCTAAGATAAAAAGTATAATAGGGAATCACCTACCCCATTAAAACTATAAAAAATAAACTCAATCCAAATCATAGGTCATATGGGGATATAAAAAATGAACAAAAAATATCACCTCACACATCACCTCTTATTCCAAAGATAAGGTCACCATCTTGTTCCACCCAGAAAAGAAAAAATTATCACATTAACCCAGTATAAAGACACTATTGTCGCATAAATGTGTTAGTAACACCAGGATGTACATACTTGAAGTGTGTCTCATAGTGGGATCCATTATCCTATAACCCATGATCCTCCCTATTTCTAGGCCATCATGCCATGGAACCCTCCTCCACACTGTGACCTCTCAGCCTTCAACTCATCCTTCAAATCATAGAATCCTGTACCATGTCGTGACCATATGTAAGAGTAAATATTCATGAAGTATGACCCTTATATATGATATGAGACTTGTCCATTTCACCACTTGACACTATCACACTGTGGCAACCCTTTAACATTCCATGACCTATAACCCTCATATAACCTTAAAACCATTCCATCTCTCTCCACTACATGATCTTAAACCATACATCTCATTAAATCATGTGACATAGATCATTTAATAGAGACTTGATCGCAGTATAATTCCATAAATCACCCTTTAATTTCCTTTATTCACTTTAATTAGACCTAAATAAATGTCGAAATTTCATCCATTATTGCCACACCTCTACTAGTTGATTTTCGGTCTTACCTCATCAGAAAAAGAATTTTCAATCAATTCAAACAAAACCTCAGAGCCCATAATAGCACTATACTTCAAGAAACCACATCCCCATTCATTATAACAACCCACTATAGATAATCCTTAATCTCACATGCCCTTATTACCATTTTCACATCTAAATCCACAATACACAGGATTTAAATCCTAATTGATCATTAATCTAGGACCGATTCATCAGGACATCGACTATGACAATAGCTAGTGGAAAAAACTTGAAGAACAATGGGAAATAGTTAAAAAATCACTAAAGGGAGCTGTGGTGGCCAATTTTAGGATCTAGCCACTTTTCATCGATCATTGATCTTCTAGTGATGAATAATAGAAAATAAAATAGACCAAGAGCAAGGTTATTAGGAAAAAATTACAAATAAAATATATCATAAGGCCTGTAAATTTAGGAACTAGCCCAATAAAGAAATTACATTATTGAAATTATGAATTATGGAGTAATATAAAAATAAAAAATCCATTCACCATGCTTGTATTGATCTTTTATGAAGACCATCTTGATTTTTTTGGGTATGGTGACTCTCCTCTCGATAGTTATCATTTGGTGGATCAAAAATATTCCAATCCGACACTCCTCTCACCTATCTAATTAGGTTCCATGTCAAACCATAATTAGAGGCCATATAGATGTTTAAATACTAAGGGATTAGTGTTAACTGAAATAATATAAAATAATAAATTAATAAATTAATAAATTAATAAATTAATAAATTAATAAATTAATTCATTAATTAAATTAATGAAACTTTAGAAGTTAAAGACAGTAGAATCAATCACCTTCCAAGGAATTAAACATTGGAATATATAGATACACCTTGATAAAAACCCTATTTCCATGACTAACACCCTTCACACCACGACACCAATGACTATGAAGTGACATCAATGGCCATATCGTGACATAACCTTTCTTTCAAATTTTTTAATATATATATATATATATATATATATTTCCAAATCGAAGTGTCATTGAAAATCAACAAATATATGAAAAAATGAGGGTATTGAGACCATATATAGTTCTCACACCCTTATAAAATATCACAAATGTTCCCATGCTGCCAAAGTGCACACACACCAATGGAATAGATCTTCCATGAAGAGTCCTGTTTTACTGGTCATTGATCATCACTAGTACATTGAGAAGGTGGAACCATTCTTGATTATAGGATTAACCAAGTCATTGATGTGTGATGGTCCATGCATGTAAACCATTAGATGTAAAATGTGGAAGATTCCATTACCCTGGTCCAACTACAAGGGAAATTCTAAGTAGAGAAACCGATCCCACCCTACGTAGGACCTGGAATATACTTATGAACCTCATAGAAAACTCACCTCCCTAACCATTTCTTAAAATATTATTTCATGATGAGGAAATTATGGAAAATAATATCCTTTATCATACTATAAAGGCATCTATATTCGGTTTTCACATGATGTCTGAGGGATCTAAATGGTCCTTAGCCACTCCTAGATCACCTAAACCTTCTTTGTCATCACTTATAACAAATTATACTCCATAAAATATGACTATATTACTTATATATATTATAGGGGTTTTATTAAAGGTATTCTATATAGGGCCTCTAAAGGAGTCATGCTAATGATTTAGTGGTAACTGTTATTGTATGAGAAGTCTACAAAAAGAAACTAATCCTACCAGTTCCAATAAAAATCCTACATAAAATACATAAACATATCCTTAAAAAAAAATTGTTTACTCAATATGTACATAATTTGAAGGGTAAAATTCTACACTCAAGAGAAATTGAGTCCCAAATTTCTCTTGGAAACCTCTACACAACCTGGATATAAACTATGCATCTCAATCAGAAATTATCCTTGAGGGTATACCTTATAGCCAAAAGACCTACTCCACATACAATATTACCAAGATCTCCATAAAACTCTACTCCCAAATAAAAATGAAGTGAGATGACATGGTCAACCAATAAATGACAAACTAGATATAATCACGACCTATCATTGATCATAGGATCCCTATCATGAAATCCACAAATATGACATTCAACTTATACTCTAAAACATCATGGGAATGGAAAAAATCCTTCAAAACATAGTTATTTGCCTTCAAATGTTGATAGGTTGGGCATAGAGAGATAAAATATCCAAAACTCTACTTTATACCTTGCCACCAAAACTAATAACAGAGGTCTTGGTATATATTAATCACCCTAATATGTACTGTTAATGGTGAATTACAGAACTCCCTTGGAACCACCTTAGTAGCATGACTAAAACCACTATCCATACCTAAAAGAGTATGATTTTCTCCCCAACTTTGGAATATTTATATGGCACACTAACTTAAGGTATATAGTTATAAAAAACCTCATAATTAATGTTTTCTTACTAGGCCTCCTTTATGAACTGAAGAAGATGAGGGTACCCCACTATCAATCAAAGATAAACCACTTCTCCCTCATAAACCAAGGACTGTAACAAAAAGTCAAAATATTCACATGCCTACCAAAAAAGAATAGAAAAAGACTTCTTACTAAGGGAATCATCGAATAAATTTCCCTTCCCTAGAGTATATACAATCAAAAATTCGCAATCTTATATAAACTCTAACCAATTCCTCTACCTCATATTAACATTTTTTGAGTGAAGTTAGACCTCAGACTCTTATAGTTAGTACAAACTAAGAATCACTTTCCAAGATAGTAGTGCTTCCAAGTATTCCAGGAGAACTCTACTACTTTCAACTCTAGATTATGGGTTACATGGATTTTCTCATGAGAGATAAAATTTATAGACCCATACGCAATAACCTCGTGAAATTTTATTAGCACACAATGAATCCCCTAACAAGAGGAATATGAATTAATGATTCCCTCATATAGAAACCCCATAATGATATCACACATTAAACACCAATTTAGTTACTTAAAAATATCTCTATAACGTAAACTAGATGAGTGACTGCTTCTTTTGAGTAAAGATACTCATGGGGACCTCAATCTTGGAGAAACCAGCAAAACATATTCTACAGAACCCCACAATCCTAAAAAATATAGGTACCTCAAACATACTATTTGGCTGTGTAACACCCTACTATTTTATGATATATACCTCTTTAAATATATTTTAAGTGTTTAATAACTTGCTTAACTTGCAACAACACAGTTTAAGTGAACTATGATATTCTATAAAAATATTATTATTTAAATATGATCATTATAACTGATCCATTAATATTATTAGAGTTAATAGGAATAAAAAATTATGAAAAATATGTATAAATGTTTTTTATAATGTTTTCATAAATTCATAATAAACAAGTACTTAATTTTTTGTAAAGTCATTTTTTATTCAAAAATATATTTTCTTCAAAAATGAGATTTATTACATTTTATGCATGAATATTATAATAAATTTATACCACTTTTAAAAAATTTATTTGAAAAAACTGATATCATTTTTGATTAATTATATAAAATTTATCTTATGGTGATTTTTTGGGATTTTCTAAAATAGATGATTTTTTTGAGAATAGTTAAAATACTATTTTTTCAAATACTATCACTTTTAAGGAAGTATTATAATATAATCACGACTTAATATATTTTGAAACCTTTTTCTTGAACAAATATATGGTAAATGTGTAAGATAATATACATTTAAACATTATTTTTAATTTTATAACCTAATATTTATTTTTTTGAACATAACTAATATTTCATTCAAATTTAAAACTATATTTGGGTATTTCTATTTAATATTGGGTTAGAAGGTGATATATAGTTTTTGATTGATCCAATAGTCTAAAAAATTCATTTTTTTATTAAATTATGAAACAAATTCATATAAATTAACTTTTTTACTTGATTTAATGTAAATTTATTTTTACACTTAAATCATATATTTTCCTAAAAACTCATTTTCATGCATTTATTGTTCTAATATTAAAAGTAATTTCTTTCACCTATAAAAATTTAATATGGTAGAACAGATTAAAAATTTTGAATCATCATTTACAAATTTTTTTAGAAGGTTACTTTTATTTTTATCCATATAACTACATTATTATGGTAAAATACAAAATTGTCATAGTTAAGGTAAAAATGGGTTTAAAGTGGTTTATGTATGAGATAGTCTTAAAATGAATGAAAAACATGTATAAATGTGATTGGTTGAGTTTATTTAGAACCTATCGCATATTATATTAGAATTTGGGGTTCCTTTTTACCACTTTATATGATTATTATATATATTTTTTATTTAATCATTTATGTGTTTCCATGTATTTTCTTTCCCTCTTTTATAAAAGAGAACCTCCTCTCCTTTATTATCAACAATGTCTAAGCTCTCTATCTTAGAAAATACCTACCAAAAAAACTTTCTAGATTCCTTTCCTTCATTCGATAAATTTTTTATTCCCATAAGGCCATCCTATTAAGGCTTAAGTTGTACACTAAAAGAAGTCTCTCAAAGAGGAGGTAATAATCTTACCCGACTCTTTGAATTCTTATTTCTTCTAATAATTTATTTAAATATATATTATCCATCATAACATGATAAATATAGTATAATAAATATAGTGATATTTTATTATGATTACAAAACTACCATTTCCCACCTCCATTCCATGAAATGGGAAATGAAAGAATCACTCATGTGTATGTGTGGACTACCACCTACACACAGTGATATGATTCATTTTCCATCAACATTTTTCATAGATGGTTATTATTATGAATATTATTTTTATAAATTATATATATGAAATAATTATACTTCTTTAATTATAAAATATTATATATTTTCTTACCTTTTCATGTTCAAGAAAATTATAATGTCTCTTGTGCCTACATGTGAACTACCACCTCTACAATCCATGTAATTCAATTTTCATCACCATTTTATATGAATAAATATAAATATTTATATGATGAATATATATATATATATATATATATATATATATATGATAATTATTTCATGATTAATATTTTAGATATAATGAAACCATGATTAATGTGAAATTATTGAAACCATCAATCCAAAACATGCATGGAAAATGTAACAGTTTTCAACCGAATGTTCTATTTAATGAATAAATTTTAAATAATAAGAAATTTGGAAATTATAATGGAATGATAAATAGAATATTATATATATATTAATATGTATAATTAATATATATATATATATACATATATAGAAAATAAATAATTTTTAACATGATATTTTGACATGCACAAAGCAAGACATGACTTGAGGTAAGAGATTTATGTTTACATCTCATTTTAATTGGAATTATTTATGATTGGATTTAAATTGGGGTAACTTATATGATTATAATCAGATAAAAAAATTATACTTCATTATACTATGTTTATTCCTAGAATTTTTAAGTATTATAATCATTTCACTCTCTTTTATACTTAAAATGATCAAGAACATATTCTTAATGAAACTTCAACCATATTTTCTTTTTGGATGAAGTTTTTTTCATCCATATCCATACTATTCAAAGAAAAAAATTATAAAAGTTTTTAACTATAATGGAAATGTTTTGAAAAATTCCATTTTTATTACCTTTTACTTTATTTAAAGAGGTTTAAAAGTATTCATTTTAATGAAATGTTTTCCAAACAAGCTGTTTTTTAATTTTTGAAAAGAAATATGAAAGGAATGTTATATTTTAACATATATAGTAAGAAATTATTTTCTCACCATCATATATTTTCATTGATTTGAATATTATTTTACATGTTTTTGTGGTTATTTTCAAATAAAATAAATTTTCAATATTTTGGGAATTTTTTTATAAAATTTTATCAATAGAAAAATGATAGTTGTCTCATGTTCTCAATAAAATATCAAACGATCTTTTAAAGGTATTTACATCTATGTAAACATAATTTAAGGATTTTTATATTCACCAAGGATATTATCTTAGGATACCATACACTTTTTTTTATCTGGATGGATTATGATGAGGATGATTTAAGGATAATTCTATAAAAACCATTTCTTTCCCAAGGTAATTAAGTTATGATTAAATCTTTATAAAACCCATTTATTTTCCATGGGTTATGCTAAAATTAAATAATGGAATGTTTATGAAACAAATTTCATTACTATAGGTAATTATATGATGGATTGATTATTTTTTATGATCCTGTGGAATATATATGAATGGATTATTATTAAGAAATGGTTGGGTCTATTATAGCCCTCTAATTCATTGGGTAATGTGATATTGATTTCCCATGATATGATTATGATAAGATTTAAAATTATTGTGAATATATTTTTATACGTATTAATATACGGTTTTGATTTATTCTAGATATGATCACAAGATTATGCGTGGACGTGATTAAGAATACATCTATTCACATTTTTATGCATGAGTGTGATTGATTCTTGCTATGATTACAATATAATATGTGGAAATTAATGCGAATATTTTTTCAAAAGATTAGGATTTACTATATTTAATATGAAACATTCCTATGTTATGAATCTTGAATTATTATTACTGCTTTGACACCCATATTGATTACATTTTTTGATGTGACTTGATTTTCAAGTTTATGATTTATGATTTTCTAGGTATGAATATTTTATGTTAATAACATGAAATTTTTTATATTATCATTACCATATTATAATATTATGCTCTATTATGAATGATATCTTATATTTTTACCCTTAACAAGAATCTGAGCTCACCATTTCTATAAGAACCTGGTTCTTATTCTTAAGGTACGGGTTTGTTCTTTTCCCTTTTCCTTAATTTTTTTTGAGAAAACAAGGGAAATGTGGGAAAAATCCCAAATTTATGGGTACATGCCATGTACTTTTGTACACATTACATGTACTTTGGCCATGTGGGATGAGAATACAGGGCATGTAGGCTTGTCGGTAATTAAAGGTGTAAAAACTAACTACATGTCATGTACTTAGTAATTCACATCCTATAATCAGTTAGTAGGTAAACAGTAAGGCAATGAAAGTAGCCACCAGAGGATGATAGTACATGCCGTTTACTTAGTAATACACACCATGTAATCAAGTTGGCAGATGAACAGTGAAGCGGTAGAAATTAGTCGCCAGAGGAACAATTAAAATGGACAGTACACGCCATGTACATGATAAGTACATGCTGTGTAGTTATTTTCTTTCGTTAAAAATAGGCAGTAGCCTCCTCATTTAGAAGAGGAGGAAAAGAACTCACCAGGAGCTGCAGGAGAGGAGGCCGAGGCTTGGAGGAGATTTCGATCGCTCACCGAGACTCTGATTCTTTTGTCATTGATTTCGTTTGAACCACATGGATAAGGTCTTCCCTCTCCTCGAGTCTTTCTTTATAATTATTTCCCTAAGGGAAGTTATTTAGGATTGAATGGGTATTTTTTCATCTCAGATCTACGTCATTCTTGGTTGTTTTGGGAGGTGCCTTTCACGTATATCGATCAGAGGATATAGAGGTAGGTGGTCTTGTGTTTAATTCTAACTGTCGAGTTGATTTTGTGTATTTTTGTGCCACACACCCATGTTTGGGGTGTCGTATGACTGAGTCCTTCACTATTTAAATACCTAGAACTGCATAGGTAATCTAATTAATAAAGTGTAAAATGCTGTTTGATATCTTTGCTTTGATCTAGGGCCACCCCGAGGGTGTGTTCCCCTTATTTAGCAGTTTGGACCAGATACCCGTGAGTATGCCATGATTATAGAATGTTTTGAGTTTTTCCTTAGAGGAAACATATATAAGCTTCTTGCTTATGCGTTGGGCTGGGCCTGATTACTTGCTTTTACTATGGAATGCCTGAGGGAAGTGTTAGGTTTATCCTGAGGTTAGTGTTTAGTTTAACCTGAGGGCAGTTTTTAGTTTAACATGAGGGAAAATTTTCTTGTGCCTGTGGGAAGTAGCTTCCATGCCTGACGGAGATATCTCGAATACCTGAGGGAAATATTCGTTATGCCCAAGGGAAGTCACCTGAGGGTTTTATTTCTACTTACCTGAGGGTAAGGATTTTCATGTATGAGGACAATGTTTACTTTGAATATTCACTATGGCGATTTCTTATGTTTTACCTTCCAAGAAAAATCACATGCTTGGTGTTATTATTATCCTTTACTTGTTAGATAGCTTATTGTGGTTTCTGATGTCGAACTGGTATAGGATATTGTTGGTCGATGCCGATTCACAGGATACTGAAAATTCAATTATATGGAATTGTTAAATAATTATTAAAATGGAAATATAACTGGTAGGAATGGTTAATTTTTAGTACTTGCTAGTTTATTGCATTTAATTATTGCACACTACTATTGCACATTTCACTGATAGTCTGGAACAGGCCTTTGGTGGTTGCCTATTGAGATTTATTTCTCACACCCTATTTTGGGTCATGTCTTGGGCCCAAACAGATTATATTTCTATTGGTGTCGATAAGGGATAGGGTACCTAAATAGGTACATGATTATTGCAGAGGAGTAGGAGAGCATGGTACTGAGCTTAGGCTTGGATGCTGCTGCGTTCCTGTTGCACTGCTTTGTTTGGTTTTGCAATACTTTGTACCTTATGCAGTATTGTATCAGATTACAGTGTATCCTATTTTGGATACTTTCTTAAAATTAGATACATGTTGAATCATTATATATATGACTATTGGTTATCTCTTACTTCAGTTCCGTTTTCCATTTCAGGTTTATATTGTTTACTGTTTATACCTTTGTATATTTATAGTTATTTATGCTGCGCTACACTTTGACAAATGAGGGCATAGTTTCCCCACTATCAGTCCTAGGCCCTCGCTACTAGTCAGCAGCCTCTGGAGTTTGGGGAAATGTGCTTGTGGTCATGTGACCAACTGGGTTTGGGGAACCCATTGTGTGGCACCAGAATCAAAGATGTTCAAAGTGGTTTCAAAGGATTTTCTTTTCTTTGAGTTATTTTATTATTTGGTGACAACAGAAAGAGATAGATTTTTAAGGGATTCGGTAATAAATTGTTCCCGTGATTAGCTACCCTGTGTATAGGTAAAGTCCGGATGGACTCGAATTAAATTGTGATTTTCTGTTTAAGATTATTACAGCCGATTTGATTTTCACCATTGGGTGATGCACTTGTGGTGTTTTGTTTACATTTTTATACTTGGGGTTCTATTTAGTTGCAACCCGATGAGATGAGGGTATGCCATTTCATGCATCATTTAGGAACATGTTAGAATCACATGTCCTACATTGTTTTTATGCCATGTAGGTGTATTATAAATTTCATGTTATTGTGATAAATTTTGTGATAAAAAATGAATGCTGTTGCGATAGGTACCTTGATAGATACACGTACTGTTGATTGGTATTCGTACATGTTACGGTTGGGTTTATGGATGCTAAATGTTGGTTCCTGAGAAGTATGGGCTCTCTTGGACCAGAATTTAGAAGATCATGATCCATGATTTTGTTGCGTTTTGTGCTATAATGTGAAATTTCAGGTGCTAAACTTTGGTTATCAGGGAGTATGGGCCCCCATGGATCATAATTTGTCATACTGATGCTTAAAAATTTTAAAAAAGGGTTCTCTAGAGTAGTTTCTAAGGCTTAATGTCTGGAAAAACCCAGAATACACTCTGTGTACTCTTATGTTCAGAGAAGGAAAGAAAAATTATAAATACACACTGTGTACTTATATGAACATGCTGTGTAGTATAAGGCCGTGTAACCCACCGAGTGGGAGGGAACACAGGTCTTTAATATTTTACCGAGGACATGCCCTGTACCTATGGGACATGCCATGTAGTCTTGACCGGTGAAAGACCATGTAGATTTTTCCGCGTGGTTGGGGAAATAGGGTGGTGTACATGCCGTGTGTGGGTGTAACACACTGTGTACCTAGGGCAGAAACATGGGACAGGGAAGCTCTTTTGGGAGCACGCCGTGTACCGGTTGTACACGCTATGTCATCATGACCCGGTGTCCACCTGTGTGACTAATAACACGGATGGAGAAATCTTAACTTATACATGTCATGTCAATGATGAACATGCCATGCAGTGTAATCTTGGGATCTGGTCATGTCACGAACAACACAGGTCAGTGTTATCATTTCAAGTACACGCTGTATCCTTCTGGAACTCACCGTGTAGTGTAAGCCATGTATCCAGCTGTGTCACGAACAACACAGGCTAGTGAATCTCATCTAGTACATGCCGTGTCTGGAACAAACACACTGTATAGTCTCATTATAATGAGAACCGTGTGGCTTACCTATATAGAAGGGCTCAGCCAGGGGAAGAAAATTCAAGTACACGCCGTGTGTTTGGGGTGTTACACGACCAGTTCTGGCAGAGGTACACACCCATGTGAAATACTTATGGGAACACACTGTGTAGTTATTATACATGCTGTGTAGTCTTGTTTTGTAAAACATAAATGTTTTATTTCTCCTATTCCCTTCATACGCTTCTAGTTCTTAGTCCTTTATGATCGTAGTATAAGGCGTGTGTTTGACCTTGTAGAGTCATGCCGCCGAGATGACCACGAGTTGTTCACCTAGAGAGTGGCGATGATTATACTCCATATATGGTAGGTGATGGGCTACTGATGAATCCTGTAGTAGTTCCAGATACGGTGACAACCGTTACACCAGACACAGGCACATATGTGCAGTTCCGTGAAGGCTTCATGCGGTTCATGTAGACCTTCCAATGGGCACTACCAATTTCCACATCTATGGAAGAGCTAACATGTATTTTCCAGCAGCAGCATCTGCCTATATTTTTAGGGGATAATGGACCATAGGATATGGATTCATGGCAAGATTCTATGAAGATGATCTTCGAGCATCTAGAGACGCCTCTTGGGAGCAGGGTCAAGCTCGCTACTTACATGTTGTGTGATTCCTCCAAGAGATGGTGGGATGTTACCACCCAGACTGAGCATCACCAAGACATGGCGTGGGAATATTTTCAGGCAGCCTTCTATGAATTTTTCTTTCTAGAGATTCTAAGGGAATGTCGAGATCAAGAGTTCATGAATCTGTAGTTGGGCACCATGTCAGTGATGGGATATTCTTCCCGCTTCACCGAGCTATAGTGTTTTACACCTATTCTGGTGGGTGATGAGACGTTGAGGGCTAGACATTTTGAGGATGCTCTTTGATATGACATCTATGCACTGGTGAATGTTTTTAGGTTGCCTAAAGTGAATGATATTGTGAAACAGGCGTTGATTATTGTGCAGAACCCGCGGGAAGCTAGTGGTGCGGACAAGGGCGGTTCGGCACCGGTCTCTGGTACTATTCCTAACGGCAAGAGGAAGAGGCAGATGGATTTCATTCACGATGGTAGTACTAGCCAGAATAATTCTTCAAATGGCCAGGTGATGTGCTAACAATGTGGTAAAGAGGTTCACAAGAGACCTCAGTGTCCATGTGATCCATTGGAGTGTCGAGCTTGTGTCAGGATGGGTCATCTTCAACATTTTTGCAGGGAATTTCCACTAGTGACTAGTGAGAGGGGTTCTCTTCAGACTCCGCATGCAGGAGTAGGGGAGAAAACTTCTTACCTATCAGGGTATTAAAATATGTTAGGACGTTCAGGCTGAGGTGGTGGTCGTGGCCATGGTAACCAAACACCAGGATCTCAGAGACAGTAGGGCAAGTCAGATCAGGGCAGCCAGGCTGTGTCGCAGGGCTGCGACATTGGACAGGCATATGCAGTGCAACAGAACCAACATGAGAAGGATCCCTAACCTTCCACTGTCATATGTACTATTCTAGTTTCTTCTATTTTATCTTCGGTACTTTTAGATACTAGTGCTACACATAACTTTATATCTGTGCCTATGGTGTAGAGCCTTGGGCTCTGCGTTTATTCTTCTTTTTATATCATGACTCTAGACACTCTGTTGGGAACTAGAATGGCAGGTGTGTGTCAGTGCAAGGAGTTCCCCCTAGAGGTTGGTGGGTGAGACTTTCTATTGGTCCTCTATGTCTTATAGATGATAACTTATGATGTCAATCTCAAGATGGACTGGTTGGTACCCTTTCGAGCCTTTGTAGATTGCTATTGTTGCATGGTGAGTTTCACATCACCAAAGGGCAGAGAGTTTCTATACAAGGGTGAATGGGATGTCCAGGCAAGCCGAGATGGACCCGAGCATCATGGGCGAGGTGGAGTGACAACCCAGATTGCGAGTTTATATCTAGTTGACCAGGGAACTTGTCAAAAGGATTTCCCTCTGGTGGTGAATTGTTTCAGGGATGTCTTCTTGGACGACTTTTCAGGCATACCTTTAGGGAAAGAGGAGGATTTCTCTATTGAGCTTGTTCCTGGAGCGGCACCGGTGTCCATTCCTCCTTATAATATGGCTACACCAGAATTGCAGGAGATCAATAAGTAGTTAGAGGAGTTGTAGGAAAAGGGTTTCATCGGACCCAGTACTTCTCCTTGGGGTTCGGATCTCCTTTTCACTATGAAGGAGGATGGTACCCTCAGACTCTATGTGGATTATTGGAAGCTGAACTAGTTAGCCGAGGAATTCCTTTTTTGATTTTAAAAGGCTGGTTTATGGGATTCTGGATCCCAAACTTACAAAAATAAAATCAAACAAGAGAAATGTAAATGCAGACGACACAACCAACACATAATTACAAATCAAAAAAACCATACTCATCTCTGCATCCCATGACAGATTCATCCTCTCCGATAGCCGTAGCCGATTACCATTCTGGTGACCTCCAGTTGCTTTCACTTTGAAACCGAATCCTAAACTGATCTAGTAATGGATTGTATGGTGATGTCCTCTTGACCACACTACCCTTCTTAAAAGACACAATCACCTCATTATCCCTCCTAGAGGCAAATCTAGTCCGCATCGGCCTCGAAAGGAATGTGTAATCTCTTCATGGACATCTCCTTGGAGTAGCAGACAAAGGTCCTTCAACAGTTCCCAATTTATAATTCCCACTTTGAACAACATCGCAAAAAGAATGACCAACTGGTCCACTCAAATTTTCTTTTCCTCCCCCAGAAAAATCATTTCCTTTACCGGTTTGCTCCCCAAACCTAGAACAGGTCTCCCAGATTCTAGAGTTTTATTCTCCATCAAAGGCAGTTGCTCACTTTCTACAAACACATTTTCCACAATCACCGCATGCGCCTCTTTCACACCTCCATCATCCCGATGAACCGATCTCCTATCTGTTTCCACCAAGGAGGGGCTCCTGACCCCTGAGAGGTTTTTCTCCACTTTCAAACTAGAAAGCTTCTGCCCTGCAGCCTGTTGAACCTCCACAGCCTCCTCTCCTACCATACTGGGTTCATTTTCCAAACCTTCAACCAGACATCTCTCTGGAGACTCCTCCCCATCATCCCCTCCTGAAAGACCCTCCTCCTCCAGACCCTCATCCTTCAAACCATTAGAAATACCATCAAACCTGTTACTCAAGGAAAGGAAAGTGGGATCCAAAGGATCCAATCCTCTCTACTCCTTCGGACCAGCTGAGAAAACCACTTCCGCTACAATCGAAACCATCCCATCCCCATCCTTCCCTGCACCCTCACAAACCAATGCGCTAGTGAAATCGCCAACCTCCTGCCTTAAACTATGAGAACTCTCAAAAACCTTCAGGATAGACTTATTATTGACACTCAAAGCTCCAGAAACAAGACTGAACTCAAAAGAGACCTTATGAGACCCAGCTGCCTTACCATCCAAATACGAACTATACACACCAGAGCACCTCCCTCTATCAATAGGCCCTAGAGAACTCATAAGAGGACCCAACACTTGGCTTGTCTCCAAAAGATTATCATCAGTCATGCTCACAGGAGCAGCTAGCCCTTTATGACGGTTCTCCCTCAACCGTGGAGGATGTCCACTTCGACATACCTCAGTCGAATGTCCCAACCTCTTTCAATAATTATGAAACTTGGTCCAATATTCATAAACAACATGCTGTCGACAATGATACTCTTCACCAATCGTAATCCAAAAAAAGTCAAATGGAATGTGAGACGCATCAATTCCAACACACACCTGGGGGATAAATAGGTGGAAAACCGCCTCGATACGACTATTAGAACAAAGAAATAGGCCAACCATGTTGCCTAGTAATCAGATTATCGAAGGGTTTTGAAAAGGCATAGGAAGTTTAGGAAAATATACCCAGACCGCGACAGAAGGTGAGTTGTGGTTCATATGAAGGTCAAAGGACCAACGAAGGAACATAAATCGGGATCCCTTGCAGTAGAGAGGAGCCTTCGACCACACTTAAATGAGATCTCCCTCTGTCTTAAAACGAATCATGATTTGTTTACTGTCAAGAAAGCTGATGACCGCTGGTTCCTAGAGATCCCATGAACCAAAAACAAATCGGTCGAAGTCATCCATAGAAGGCATCTTGTTCTTGAACCGATCCACAAGGGTGAGATTCAAAAAGCTATAAGATTCCGTAAACTCGGATGAAGAAAGATGAAGATTCAGCACCCCTTCGACCAGATCTAGGACCTTAGGGTTTATAGCAATATTCAAGAAAGGTGGGAGGAACTCAGGATTGGAGAATGGGTGGAAGATCCTTTCTCTCCTATGGGACATCGATTCCCCCTACCCCACCGAGGGGGGAGGGGCCGGTAAGGAGGCCGTTGTCGTTACCTACAGGGAAGAGAAATCAAAGGATTGAGAGCGCCGTCAGGTAACCTAACCGAAGGAAACTACCTCCGGAAGCTGAACTAGTTGAAGGTCACAAACCAATATCCCTTACTTACCAAGGATTGATGATCTTTTTGATCAAATTTGAGGAGCATGAGTTTTCTCAAAGATTGAAATGATATCTAGATATCATCAGTTGCGTGTTAGACCATCAGACATACCGCTTACAAACTTTCAGAGTAGATATGGTCTATACGAGTACTTGGTCATGACATTTAGAATCACGAACGTGCCAGCAGTTTTCATGGATCTGATGAATCATGTGTTCCACCCATATTTAGTTTTGTTGTGGTATTTTTCATGGAAGATATCTTGGTGTACTCTCAAACTCGACACGACCATGCTACCCATATTGATATTGTTTTGATTACACTGAGAGATCATCAGTTATATGCTAAGCTATCAAAGTGCCACTTTTGGATGGACCAAACTCACTTCCTAGGTCATATTATCTTAGGGTCATGAGTCGCGGTAGACCCAGAGAAAGTGAGAGAAATAGTTTCCTGGGAGAAGGATAAAAACGTGTTTGAAATATGGTGTTTCTTGGGGAAGGCTAGTTACTACATGCACTTTATACAAGACTTCTCCCACTTAGCGGTGTTGTTGACAGGTTTGACTAAGAAGAGTATGAAGTTCGTTTGGTCAGAAGCTTGCAAGATAGCCTTTCAGAAGATGAAGGGATGGTTGACATCAACACCAGTTATGATACTTCTAGAGCAAAGGGAAGAGCGATACAGTTTACTATGATGCATCAGGTATTGGGATGGGAGTAGTGTTGATGCAAGGCAATCGAGTAGTTGCATACAAATCTCGGTAGTTGAGGCCACATGAGAGTAATTACCCGATGCGTGATCTCGAGTTGGATGCAGTTGTTCATGCATTACACTGTTAGAGACATTATCTCTTGGGAGAAAATTTTGTGGTGTTTACAGACCAAAAAATGTCTTAAATATATCTTTACCCAGCTTGACTTGAATTTTAGATAGTGAAGGTGGGTTGAATACCTTCATTCCTTTGACTTTGAGCTTGCCTATACACCTGGTAAGGGTAACACAGTAGCTGGTGCACTGAGTAGGAGGACTGAGATACATGCAGTGCAAGAGGCCAGTGGTGAGAGGAAGCATATGGATTTGTTCTCAGAGATGCATTTGGAGGTGTATGATAGTCAGGGGAAAGCCTATCTTTATCCCTAGTTGTGACTTCTACCCTCCTGGATAGAGTGAGTATGAGACAACTATTAGATTTAGAAGGCCTAGTTCTATGGGAGTTAGTGGAAAGTGAGGACCCTCCTCCAGGTTGGACAATGGGTGATGATGAGGTACTATGTATCCATGGACGAGTGTGGGTTCTAGGGGATATACGTGGAGAGTTGATGTGGGAATTTCATTCTTCATCTTGGGCAGTGCATCCTGTAGTTACCAAAATGTACCGTGACTTGAGACGTCAGTATTGGTAGCCGGGTATGAAAAGAAAGTTAGCTAGTTTTGTTACGAGATGTTCTATCTATCAGGAGGTGAAGGCGGAGCATCAGAGTCCAGCTGGAATGTTACAATAGTTACCCATTCCGAAGTGGAAATGGGATGATGTCTTGATTGACTTTGTGACTGGTTTGCCAAGGTCACCTTGAGGAAATGATACCATATGGGTTGTTGTGGACAGACTTACGAATGTAGCTCACTTTTTTCCGATCAAGGAGGCCTTCAGCATTGACGAGATCAGGAAGTTGTATATCTAAGAGGTAGTACGTCTTCATGGGGTCCCTCATTCTATCGTTTCAGATAGGGATTCCCATTTTACATCTCGTTTCTAGCAGAGTTTTCAGAGGGCACTGGGTACACAGGTTATTTTGAGCACAGCTTACCACCCTCAGACCGATGGCCCATCAGATTATACAATACAGGTGATAGAGGACATGATACGAGCATGTGTCCTGGAATTTTGGGGGATCTTGATAGAAGCACATACCCCTGTTTGAGTTTGCCTATAATAATAGTTTTTAGGCAACTATTGATATGAAAACTTACGAGGATTTATATGGTAGCGATGATGATCACCCTTGTGTTGGTTGGAGGCTGGTGAGACAGCTTTACTGGGACTACGTCTCATACAGGAGACTTCAGAGAAGGTCCAGTTGATTCAGAAGTGGATGGCTACTACACAGTCTCGTAAGAAATCTTATTCTGATTTCCGCATACGACCCTTGGAGTTCGTGGTCCGGGATCAAGTTTTCTTGTGTGTTTCACTGAGGTTGGGACATAGGCAGATCATGAGATAGGGTAAAGTTTCACTCAGGTATGTAGGTCTATTTGAGATTCTGGAGAGAGTCAGGCCGGTTTCCTATCGGTTACAGTTACTACAGAGGTACTAGGCCATGTATGAAATCTTCCACGTATCTCAACTGTGCCATTATCACTCAGACTCATCTCGAATTTTCAGCTCGAGGAGGTTTAACTTCAGGTTGATGCATCTTTTGAGGAGCATTTGATTTGTATTGTTGACAAGAGCATGAAGGTTCTTCAAGGCCGGTCATTTCATCTCGTATAGGTGCTATGGCAGCATGGCCGAGTGTAGGATGAAACCTGGGAGCATGAGACTGAACTACATGCTTAGTGGCTAGAGTTTTTCTTAGCTTTATCTTGACCGTCCTTGGAAGGACAATTCGAGGACAAATTGCTTTAAAGGGCGAAGTTTGTAAGAACCCGGTTCTTATTCATGAGGTACAAATTTCTTCTTTTCCTTTTCCCTTAATTGTTTTTGAGAAAACAAGGGAAATGTTGGAAAAATCCCAAATTTATGGGTACATTCCATGTACCTTTATACACACTCCATGTACTTTGGCCATGTGGGATGAGAATACAAGGCGTGTAGGCTTATTAGCGATTAAAGGTGTAAAAACTAACTACACATCGTATACATAGTAATACACACCGTGTAATTAGTCGGCAGGTGAACAGTAAGGTGGTGAAAGTATCCATCAGAGGATGATAGCACACGCTGTGTGCTTAGTAATACATGCTATGTAATCAAGTCAGTAGATGAACAGTGAGGTGGTAGAAAGTAGACGCCAGAGGAACAATTAAAATGGATAGTACACACTGTGTAATTGATAAGTACACGCCGTGTAGTTATGTTTTTTCGTTAAAAACAGGAAGCAACCTCCTCATTCGGCAGAGGGGGCAGAGAACTCACCAGGTGCTGTGGGAGAGGAGGCCAAGGCTTAGAGGAGCTCCTGATCGCTCATTGAGACTCCGATTCTTCTGTCGTCGATCTCTTTTGAACCGCGCGAGTAAGGTATTCTCTCTCCTTGAGTCTTTCCTTCAAATTCTTTCCCTATGGGAAGTTATTTAGGTTTTAATGAGTAATCATTAATCTCAGATCTACATCATTATTGGTTGTTTCAGGAGGTGCCTTTCACGTATATCAATTAGAGGAGATCAATGTAGGTGGTCTTGTGTTTAATTCCAACCGTCGAGTTGATTTTTTGTACCATTGTGCCACACGCCCATGTTCGAGGTGTCGTATGGCTGAGGCCTTTACTGTTTAGATACATAAAACTGCATAGGTAATCTAATGAATAAAGTGTAAACTGCTGTTTGAGATCGTTTCTTTGATCTAGGGCCACCTCAAGGGTGTGTTCCCCTTATTTAGCTGTTTGGCTAGGATACCCATGGGTATGTCATGATTATAGCATGTTTTAAGTTTTTATTGAGAGGAAACATATATAAACTGCTTTCTTATGCATTAGGCTCAGCCCGATTACATGATTTTCCTATGGAATTCTTGAGGGCAGTGTTTTGTTTAGCTTGAGGGCAGTGTTTAGTTTAGCATGAGGAAATTTTTTCATTTAACCAGAGGGAAACTTTACTTATGCCTATGGGAAGTAGCTTCCATTCCTGAGGGAGATATCTTGAATACCTGAGGGCAATATTCGTTATTCCCAGGGGTAGTCACATGAGGGTTTTATTTCTGCTTTCTTGAGGGTATGGATTTTTATGTCTGAGGACAATGTTTACATTGAAAATTCACTGTGGTGATTTCTTATGTTGTACTTTCCAAGATAAAGCACATGCTTGGTGTTATTATTATCTTTTACTTGTTAGATAGCCTGTTGTGGTTTCTACTGTGGCATTGGTATAGGAGATTGTCGGTCAAGGCCAAGTCTCAGGAAACTCAGAACTCAATTATATGGTATTGTTAAATACTTATTAAAATAGAAATATAACTGGTAGGAATGGTTACTTTTGAGTATTTCATAGTTTACTGTATTTCATTATTGCACACTACTATTGCACATTTCACTGATAGTTGGGCATGGGATTTTGGTGGTTGCATACTGGAATTTATTTCTCACACCCTATTTGGTTCATATCTTAGGCCCAAAAAGATTATATTGCTACAGGTTTCGATAAGGGAAATGGTCCCTACACAGGTACATGATTATTGTAGGGGAGTAGGAGAGCATGGGATGAAGCTTAGGCTTGTGATACTGCTATGTTCCTGCTACTGATTTATTTAGTTTTGTTGTACTTTGTACCTTGTGCTGTATTGTATTAGATTGCAGTGAATCCTATTTTTGCTACTTTCTTAGAATTAGAGACATGTTGCATAATTATATATATGACTGTTGGTTATCTCTTACTTCAATTTCGTTGTCTATTTCAGGTTTATATTGTTTACTGTTTCCACCTATGTATATTTATAGTTATTTCCGCTGCGCTAAACTTTTACAAATGAGGGCATAGTTTCCCCACTATCAGTCCTATGCCCTCATTGCTAGTCAGAAGCCTCTTGAGTTTGGGGAAATTCACTTGAGGTCATGTGACCAACTGGGTTCGGGGAACCCATTGTGTGGAACCCGGATCTAGGACGTTATAGTTTCTTATATTTTTCTTCCCCAGTTTTGATGGAAGTATTTAAGGGTGAAATTTCTTGAAGGGTATTAATATAAATATATTTATGGGGGGTTTTTAATATATTTTAAGAAATAATATTATTATTTATCGTGTATATAAAGAAACTTAACATTTACTATCTTCAAGCATACATTTTTGTGATGATTATGGAATATTCATATAAAATGTTTTAATATTTATTTTTGTTATTCTCAAGGTTACTAAGGTGGATTCCAATGTAGAAATGATTTAATATTCATTTGATCCATAGATAATCCACCATATAATATGAAAATATCTAAAATTAGACCTCTCAAATCCAAAAAAAAAACATTTCAAGTTCTCTCAATAAATTTGATGCTCCCAAATTAATTCTAGGAAAATCCTTAGATACTTAACATTTTTTCCTTTAACAATAAATAAATGAGGTTATTATTGATTAAGAAAACTATTGACTAGTCCATAAAGGGTTGAAATATATGTTTTATAATTACTATTAAAATATTTTATGAATTAATCACACTGAAGGGAATCACTAGAAACTCATGTTGGCCATAATGATATAAAAATTCCATCTTCAGAATATCCTACTCATGAACTCGAATATGGTGGTAACCTAAAATACGAATGATATTAAATAACCACTGTGATCTCTTTAGATGGTCAATGATTCCATAAATAATTATTATAGGGTATTGTTTCTTTACTATTACCAGATTTAGGAGTATATAGTTAACACAAAGACTCAAAATTTATTCCACCTTCTTGGAGAACAACACAGGAGCTACCTAGGGGACTAAATGGGTTTAATGAAATCTTTCTCTGTAAGATCATACAACTTCAAATTCAGTTCACAGATCTCTTACTTTTACTTATGATAAGATAAGGAAGATTTAAAAGTGGTATTGGCATATAGATTGATATAAAAGTAAACCTATCGAAGAGGGGGAAGCCATGAAACATCCTCAAGAAACATGTTCATATAATTTTCCACAATGATAAGAAGTTGATTTTATGAAACATATACTAAAAAATATATAAACCCACAAAATAATGAATTATTGGTTATAAATTCCCACACAGAGGTTCTTATAATCTCAATTTAATTTCATACCCATCCATGAAAAAAATATTGATCCATCAGATTATTAGAACATCATCAGCAACCAGCATCTATCTATCTTGGAATGAAATGAGAATAGCCAGTCTATACTATTTATGATATTGTGTGGGATTCATAAAAACTATTATGAGGTCCCAATAAAAAATCTCTTCACTAAGCACAGTCTCACATTATTGGCATAAGTGAGTGAGAGAGTGATCACCTATGGTAGGAGTCTCTATCTATATTAGTTAAGCTAAGAGTTATACCAAAATATCTATTTATTGAACCAGGGATGAAACAATAATGAAATGGATCATGATAGTGACTATGAGAAGATATTATAGGGTAGGGAAGACAAAAAACCACCCTTATATCATGTCAAGAACTTCTTGGTCATAACCCTCAATTATAAATATCTAGTTGTATTTTTTATCACTGTCCGTTTGAGACTAGTGTGGACTACCTGGGGATGGTAGTGGTGGAAGGGGATCATTGAAAATTCCTTCTAATTATCCTCATACAAGTGAAATTCCATATCCTATGATAAATTAATCTTCCTAAGGATCACTGTGACTACTTATGAGAGTTTCATGGTCACACTGCTGCCTTTGACATGGAGGTTCATCTACATCCTAATTTCCCTCTATTTTATAATGGGGTGGGAAGTAAAATTATATATGACTTATTAATCCAAAAAAATTGTAAATCCTACCCCAATTATGAATGGATAATTTATACTAATTCTTTATTACTGATCCTTGTGTCTAAAACTGTGCATGTGAATGTCTCATCTATTGAGATCTTGAAGCTTACCATTGACCAAATGCAGTTGCTGACTCTGATCCTAGATGACCAGCACCGATGCCTACCACCTACTATCACTATTATAGGAATATATATATATATATATCATAAATTCCTAATACAGAACACTAAAATAGCTGGGGATATAGAGGGGAAAAATTCTGACTCAAATGTATCTGCAGAGGCCGAGTTCAAAATTCTATGCTCGAATGAATATGTCACAAATATATGGGGGGAGTACCTAATGAGATTAACGAATCCTGACATATAATCAATAAATTTTTTTCCCTTTTATAACCCCAAGAAATCCTTGATATTTCTTGGAAACTTCACTCAAACTCTGCGCATGGAAGTGTCATCACATCATGGGTTTAGATGATCAAGGTCAACTAGTGACTAACCGTTCTGTGTAGAAGGCTAGAATCTAAGACTAATATTTTATCTATAGGTTACCAAAGACGTTTTAATAAACAAATCATCATAAAAAACAAGTCCTTTTCCACCTATATGTTAGGATTTCTATAATTCTCAAGATTCAATAATAATATGTAATCTTTTATTTCTAAAGAAATAACAACATAATGTACATAGATTTATTCAAGAATTTGATTAAAAAATAAATTATAAAATTTTATAAATTCAATTTTATGAAATTAACTTTATTTTTTAATTCATAATTTGAAAATTATCTTAGGATTAATTTTTTATAAATAGTTGATTTTAGGTGAATAGTGAAAAATACCAATTTTACAAAACTCTCATTTCTATGAAATTATAATGATATAATGATAAATTTAAGGTTTATGAAACATTTTTGACAGACCAAATATATTTTTAATAATTAATATAATTCACAAAAAAAAATTTGAACTTATAAATATATGGTTAACATTTTTGAAATATAAGTAATATTTTTGTTCAAATAAAAACCATTTGTAGTTATTTTCTTTTAATCAAGTATTTATAAGGAAACATTATGTTTTGGTTTGGTTTTAATCGAAAATAAGTATTATTTTATTATACATAACCTAATTAATTCCATTATAATCTACTTTATACTTTATTTTTTGGTAAAATAAATTTTATGACTAAAACAACCATTCTTCTAAAAATGGTTTTAGTTGCATTTTGAGAAAATATATTAAAAGTAATTTATAAAAATAATATGGGTAAAATAATGAAAAATTAATTTCATATTTATAATTATAATTAATAATTTTAGTTAATAATGGAAACATAATTATTTTATAATTAATAGTAACCATGGTAAATATTCATCTCTTCAATTCGGGGTAAAATAGTTTAAAAGGGTAAAAATGGATAATGATTCAATATAATAAAAAAAATTAATTCAAATTTTTTGGTTTTATTTCATACTTATAATTATCACCTTATAATATTATTCATTTGGGATATTTTTGGTTTGAGAAAGATAGTAATATATTTTTAATATTTTGTAAATTCAAAGTGTGACCCCTCCCTCACTTATAAAAGGACACCGCCTATCCTTTATTCTAAAATATTAAATAGCCTCTCATATCATAAAATAGATACCATAATACTCTCATAAAATACCTATACACATCCTATAGGTCCTATTTTAATTATAACACCATCCTTATAATTCTTAAGATGTAAGACAAAGGAGGTGGTTCAATGAAGAGGTATAAATCCTAACTGAGTGTTTTTATTTTATTTATTCTTATAACTCATTAAATTATATTATAAAATGTTTGGTATAATAAAATAAATATATTACATACACTAATATGTTATTATATCAATTTTATAACCTAAATTCATCCCATTCTTTATCAAATGGTAAATGAAAGCATCATTCGTGCATACATGCAGACTACCACCTGACTAAGTGATAAATTTATTTTTTTTCACCAATATTAAAGGATGGATATTATGATGAATATAATGTTAATATATGATATTTAAAATATAATATATCATTTATATTATTACCCTTCCACCCTCTAAAAATTGAGAACAATGCACCTGTGTACGTGTGAGCTACCACCTCCACGAAGCAATGTGTTTCATTATTCATGTACACCTTTCATAGATTATTTTGAATATGTATATAATTAATATATATGATATTTATAACACTATAAAAATTTATAAGGTTATGTAACCATGATTACTATTTATGTATTGAAACCATTGAACCAAAACAAACATTAAAAATGAAACAAGTAACACTTGGAAATGATAATTTTAATAAGGAATTATTAATACAACAATGTGAAATTAAATAAGTGGATAATATATAATGTTACAATTATGTATATAGTTATATTATATAATTATAGTAAATTTAAATTTATTATACATGAGGTTAAAATCACTTAAAAGGAAATTAAAACTTGAGATAAGGAATTTCTATTACATTCTCATTTTAATATGGGATTTTTTATGATCAGATTTTATTTAAGAAAATTATATGATACTAATCTCCTAAAACCAATATATTTTATATTCCTTTAGTAATGTTTATATTTTATATTTTTATTTTCCATTTTTTCTCTTATTGGATAAAAAATCAATAAGTTTGTTACATGTAAGGGACTTTCTTTTAAAAATATTTTTTAAATTTTCCATTCAAACAACTTTTATTCTATGTAAATATTTTCTATAAATTGTTTAAAATAATGATATAAATATTATATAAAGATTTATTAAATTAATTTTTACCTACTTTTTTATTTATATAATTTTTTTAAAAGTAATATTCTTATCATTTTTTGAATAACGAACTTTTTACCAAAGGTTTGTAAAATATTATTGTTTTAACGTATAAGGCATGAAAAAATTTTACTACCATAATGAATACTAATTTATTTTAAGATTAATTTAAAATTTCCATGTTTATTTTCTAAATTTTGTTTCCTAATATTTGATTAATTTTTTATATTTTATAGAATTTATTTTCACAAATGAAAAGTGAATTTTTCTCAATAATTTTTTTGTGATCATTTAAAGGTATTTTCGTTTATGAAAAAAACAATTTTTGTTATTGGGGATATGATACAATGATATAGAAATTATTATTTCTTTTTATGTTTTATTATTATAATGAAAAAATATTTACGTTCCACATTATTTATTCAATGTAGATAATTGTTGAGTTATGAGGAATTTTGAGAATTAATTTTATTCACCATTCAAAATATGAGGAATTAATTGGATGTGAAGGTGATGAGTGAGGATAAGTTATAGATATACCTTTTATTAATTGATAGGTATCACGAGAAAAAAATAAAAGGAATTCCATATTATAAGGGTATTTGATTTTGACCTAACTATGCATTAATAATGATATCATGTTTGAGAGGTGTTGATAGTAATATTCAAGATATCTTTGGTAAGAGTCTTTGATCATTATTGTATAGAATTATGAATTTTCATTATTAAGAATTTATTTTCCAATATCCATTTGACTTCATTGTTTATATTAGCCATATATGTTCATAGAATTGATGTTTTTTATTGAATGAAATGTGTTTTGATTATCCTCTCTGGCATATTGATTATGTCTAATTTAGACATGAAAACTTCTACTATATATAAACCTTTTTGAGAAACTGGGCCCAAAATTTATTTGTTTTACTTTACCCAAGATATGAAGAAGGACATTATAAATGATATCATGGATTTTAAAATGTTTCTAAAGATATGTTTTTATATTTTCAATGTAACATGTTAATTAGGTATGTATCTAGTTTACCAATATTTCTAAACTAATCAATCCTGTATGGTGAAAGTATTTGTATATTTTACCAATTTAATAAAGTATAAATCCACTCTGATTCACTAGATTATGGTTTTTATGGTTAGAATAAGAGCATGTTGAGTATAAACCCTGGAAAAATATATTTTTATTGAACACATCTAATAGAAAAAGAATGATAATACCTTAAGGTATTTGATAACTTTTACCATTATAGTTATTTTTATTTCATGGATCAATACTCATTATCATTATAAGATAAATCAATTTGTTCCATTTTCAGGGATGAATCCTAATAAAGAAATGGAATTGAAACCCATAGTCCGTGTAGGGGTTGCCTCACTGATAAATCTAATAAAACTAGTGATGGAAATAATAATATCATGATTATATTATGTTAAATGACTTAGTTTATTATGAATAACCCTTAACGTACAGAGAAAACCATTGTACCATAGTGTGATTCACCTATTTTTAATTTATTTGTGTGATAGAATATCTTTAGAATGTTTTGAAATGTATCTAAATAAATTTAATATTTTAAAAATAGGTGGTTGTTCTATATAAATTTCTTCTAGAACAAATTCATTAAGGAAGGCACTCTTAACATTCATTTGATATAAAGTATAATGAAGACGAGTATAAGTATAAAATTATTTAGATATATTAGAGACAAGCTACCAGATCAAAGGTCTCTCTATAATCCATGATTTCATTTCATGGGAAATCTTTATCAACAAATGTTTCCTTATTCTGATTGATAATACCATTTTCATCACATTTATTAAAGAAGACCTATTTTACACAAATAACTAAATCGACCATAGGTTTCTTAAATAATATCCAAACCTTATTTCATTAAAATTTATTAATAACATCTTATATAAATATTATCCAACTTTCATCATCAAGGTATTCATATTCCATTCTAGGTTCAAGTTTAGAGAAGAATGAAACACACACAAATTGATTTTATAATAAATTTATAATTCCAATCTATTGGATTGTATCACTAATGATATTCTTAGTGGGATGATTCATTAAAACTATATGATTTTTTGGTAAATAAGAACATTAATCTTCATATACCAATGGTTTAAATTTTATTGTCCTAAATTTTGGAGGGTATACATCAATTTATTTAGTTTTTGGTATGTAAATTTCTGATTGATGGGATACAATAAGAAGGGGTGTAAAATCATAATCTGGATGCAAAACATCAGGAAATTTTAGATAAGGGCCAGTCTAATCAAACATGACATTAACTATTTCTTATATAGTTTGTGTCTTTCTATTTAAAACTCAATACACCCTACTAATAGTGGAATAAGAAAGAAAACTTCCTTTATTATCCTTCGGATCAAAATTATTATTATTATATTTATTTTCCAGAATGAAAATTTTTCATCCAAAAACATATAAGTAACTAATTTTATAGTTCCTTATGATCCCCAAATCATAACATGTTTTTAAAAAAATTAGATGGAATAAAACAAAAATTAAATTGTCTAAGGATTTACTCACAGATTTTGCCCAAAAATATTCCGTAAATGAGTATTCATACAACATTTTCTTGGTAGTTATTTAAGGGGTTTATTCCATAGTTTAACCAATCCTTATTTTAATTAGTTCAAGGTGCTGCATATTATGAGTTATAACTTTTTCACTATAAAAGGTCTCAAAACATTAATTTATGAAATCTATACCTCTATCAATTTAGACAGTGACTACATATTGTTTTTCATGATTTAAAAATGATAAATAAATATTTTGAAACTATTGAGTGCTTTTAATTTAAAGTTTAGAAAATAAGTCCAACTATATCTATTTTAATCCTTAAAAAAACATACTTGAAAATAAAATACAACATATTTATTTAAAAATCCATAATGTGGTCCTAGATTTATTTAAACTCTAAATATTGAATGTGATAACTTTGGGACATACATAAGGAAAGTAATGAGATATAAAGTCGAGTAAAAAATAATCAAAACTTAACATGATGATATATAAATCATATGAGTCAATAGGCTAATCATGATATCATAAACAAGTATGAATCATTTATACTTTCATGGTAACATGGAATAGAAAAAAATAACTCATGAAATCATGGTATCATAAAAATGTGGAAACAATATAAAATGAAACATCATAACAATAAGTTGAGGCTAACATCCAAGTCATCATAAAATAGTGTGATTATGCTAACCTCACATGAACCATACATGGTATCACATGAGATTAAAACATTATCCAATACTTTGTAGTGTTTTCAGGAAGAACCCTTCATATTTTATAACTTTACATATGACACACCAATCATATAATGCAAGAACATATTTCATAATCCTAATCCCAAGATTAAGTAATATGGTTTTAATATAAGGAATTCCCCAATAAATTAAGGATTGTAAAATAACGTTGAATACCTTTGAATGAAAATATGTATGGGTGATCATAGAAAAAAAAATTAACATGTAAAATCAAGGGATTATTTTAGAAACATAATGGATGTATATAAAATTTAATGGAAGGTATTAATGAGAGTGAAATATGGTCTTTCTTGGGAATTATATTGATAGTAAATGAATGTGTATAAACTCATTAAAACATGGCCAATAGAGAGTCAAAAGGCTTAATTCAATGGAAGTACTTAAATGAAAAATTAGAGAGAGAACAATTTATAATGAGGGGATGTTTCTTAAATCTTGGGAAGATATCCTTAGAAACTTATATTTTCATTGGGAGGTATTTGGAGGGAGATAAGAATGGGATAATGAGTGGGTATTTATAAGAAAATATAGGTGTATTATTTATTAATTTCTAAATATTTGTTTTGGAATATAAGTTATAAAATATTAAAAAATATTTTCTCTCGAGGGTTTTAAACCATGAATTTTTCTAAATGGATATTTTTATAAATTTTAATGGTTCATGTTATGGAATTATTTAAATAATATCATTAATGATATGTATGTGAGTCATGTTTAAAAAGTTTTTTTAAGTCATAAAACATCCTTTTGGTTTTTTAAATTTTTTTATAAGTTTTTAAAAACAATATTATCACATTAAGATATGTTATTTTAATAAAAAAAACTATTCTTAGTCGAGACAACCCTTTATAGAATTTATTACATCATTTATGTGTCATTAGGATGTCATAATAACTCTAAAAGTTAACTTTTTATTAAAAAATGGGTAGGAAGAAGAAAAAAAAAGGTAATGGGTATGAAGGCGGTGAATACGCACCACATCAATGAAAATATTGTTTTTACCATCCAAGGGAAAAGAATCCAAGCAGTGGTAGATGATAATCCTCTTTTCAGAACCAGAATGTCGATCCATATCATATATAGAAAAGTTACCTTCTATTAAAGTGTGACTAGTCCCAATACCTTGGTTGAGGAGAATCCTAAACTCCATTATAAGATAAATAAGATCACAAGAAAATGAACTTTTTAATCTAAGGTATCCAAATAGGGTAGAATAATTGGTCTTGGAAACAAAAATACTTAGGTTGAATAGATCACAAATCTCCAGGCCACTATGCAAGTCCCAAAATTCATCTTCCAATGGAGTCCCTAAACCGAAGTAGACACTGAATCCAAAAAAAACAACAACATCAGTGTCTCACACCAGAACTCCTCCATGCATAATTCCCTACTCACAAGAGCCATCAAAATACATATTTAAACCCTGTGATGGAGGCATCCATTTGACACAATGCCCCTGCCCAGGTTGCCACTTCCACCTAGGATTAAGGGAGGCAGTGGAAACAAATATCTCTATGAACCCAATTTATCACCACCTCCCAATAGGTGGACATGCTTGTCTATCAAGGATTTGAAACAAATCATTATACACATAAGTTAGACCTTGACACCATTACTAGATGACTTCCTTAACTCCCAGATGGTCCAATAAACCACCGTAGTCACCAGATAAAGTCCCTTAAAATCCTCTCTAGAAAATATATTTTCAAGAATCCAGATCATCAGGGACTTCTCCATAGAATCTATTTCAAAATGAGCACCCACTATCTATATAAACACACTTATCTGGGCTAATATACAATGAAATACTCATATAGAGGACAAGATAATCATATGCAAGTATAGATTTGATGAAACTTGGGTTCAGGATCGCCTCCCTAAAGGAAATTTCCAGCATGGGATAACTAGGAAAGAACAAAAGTTCATGGCTAGCCTAATTATCCTTCTAAAAACAAAGATCACCACTTACAAACACCCCAATAACCTTCCATTTCCAAATATCCACATGGTATAACATGCACCGTTCCAGATGCGAAAACATCCTAGAACCCTCTCCTCATGATCTTAAGTATTCCTTATACATCCTGTGCATGAAAATATCCTTTAATGACTTCCCCTTGACGATTTCCAAGGCTAGTTTAGCCGACAAATATTTCATGGATCCCCGGATGCTATAGATTCCAACACCGATTTCATTAATATACTTTGATAACCTCTCCCAAGAATACCAACAACATCTATTAGTTTGGTTGGTGTCCCAGATGAAGAATGAAAAGATCTGCTCAATACTACAAATGGCCCCCTTTGGAGGTCTAATTATTGCAAGTACATGCATAGGAATTGATGAAAAAACAATCAAACAAATTGATCCTTCATCTGAAAGAGAGAAAGTTGTTCTTTGAGTTAAGGATGCGCCCCATAATATTGTGGATGATACCCTAGAATATCACTTTTTTGAACCCGAACATCCGATAAAGTGACCCTAAGATAGACTATAAGAAGAGATCCTTAGGAAATCACAAGCATCTCCTAGATTCATATACTTCTCATGGTCGAATAGTTTTTGGGAAAGAGCACTCTAATTTTATTCTTGTTAATCCACTTCCCACTCATAAATTTTTTTCTATATTTATATTGAATTTAGTTTTTAGAAAAAAAATTGTCTTGGAATATTATTAAAAAATTACCGTTGTCTAATTTCAATGTTCTAAATTCAAAAATGACATTTATTTTATCATTTTTTAAATATGATAATTTTAATTTTTAAAGTAAAATTATTATTAAAAATTACTAATTTTATTACATGACTGAATTAATTATATATATATAAAACAATTATGATTAAATAAAATCATTTTATTATTTATAATTCAGTAAATAATTATTATTATAAAATTTATATGAAAATAAAAATTTATTTTAAATTCCATACTTTATCGTAAAAATAAATAAAAAAAATAAACACATATATTATTGCAAAAAATATAATTTTGGATTCTATGTATTGGAAATCCATTTTATCACTTATATTCTTCATGGGTATTTTATTATATATATATGGTTGATAATAAGGAAAAAATATTTGGGAAAAAACTATTTTATTTAAAGAATATTTTTACCTTATATTTAAGTCTATATGGAAAACCCCTTATTACACTAACATATGACCTCGAGATAAGTTTCATGATGATAATACAATCATTGGGTGGTTCAAAAAACATATTTTGGTGGTGATGTCTATAAGCTTGAACTTCTCCCATAAATGGTTCTGCTTGATTTTTAGTTATTGAATCTTAGCTTGGGATTGTACAAGGGAAATGCCCAGTGATGCCATCTTCCTCTGAAGCTCTAAAAAATGAGCCTCACAAGGTATGATTATACTAGTTGAGGCTATCACTCATTCCTTTTAGGTCAATTAAATTTTATTATAACCCTTAGTATATACTAATCATATCGATCAATGTATAATGACTATATTTCTAATGGGAGTTTTTTAATAAGTTTTTATAAAATATTTTTTTTAAAATGACCAGGTTAAAAATATTTTCAAAAATAAGCCACAAAGGTGGCATCAACGTCTCCTCCTTTGGGCCTCGGGTGATAGGTGACATCGCCAATGTCGTCGTTCCCCTATAACCAAAAAAATTATTTTAAAAAAATTATTTTAAAAAAATTATTTTGAATTTTAATTTGTTTTTTTCACACATATATATATATAAACAAAAAAACAAAAACAAAAGTAAAAATAAAAATAAAAATAAAAATGAATGTAAAATTTTCAACAGAACTTATCTGCTATTTAAAATCCAGCAGTACTGCCATTACAGCAGTTTGGATTTTGACATAAGCTCTAACCTAGGGCCCCTTTTTATAAGAAGGATTACCCAAAAAATCATTATGTATTTTTGATATGGGGTTCTGGTTCTCCCTTTCCTATGTAGAACATTCTTCATTTTTGATGTGGAATTCCGTTTCAAGTACGTGGCTTTGAAAGACTATAAAATATAAACTATAAGAACAATATAAATGAAACTTAAAACATGGATTAAACATTTGAGAAATAGTTGAAAACAATTATAATTTCCTAAAAAATGTTGATGGAAAATAATTTATAAGGTTTCAAAGACACCTACTTAAAACATAAAAATGTTTCAAGTACGTGACTTTAAAAGCATATAAAATATTAACTATAAGGACAACATAAATAAAACTTAAAACATGGAATAAATATTTAATAAATACTTGAAAAAAAATAATTTCATAAAAAATGTTGGTAGAAAATAATTTATAAGCTTTCAAAGACACATACTTGAAACTTAAAAACAGTTCAAGTACATGAATTTGAATGTCTCTAAAACATAAACTATAAGACCAACATAAATGAAAATTAAAACTTGGATTAAATATATAACAAATAATTAATAATAAAAAAAATAAAAAAAATGTTGATGGAAAATAATTTATAAGCTTGACACCTACTTAAAACATAAAAATGTTTCAAGTATGTGTCTTTGAAAGCCTATAAAATATAAATTATAAGAACAATATAAATGAAACTTAAAATATGAATTAAACAAAAATATATTATTTAATTAGTTAATTAATAATTATTAATTACTAACTGATAATGAAAAACTATAATGAAAAATTATAAAGAATAATTATATTACTAATTAATTAATTAATTATTATATAATAATTTTTAATATTTACTATTTAATAATTATAATGAAAAATTATAATTTAAAATTATATTACTAATTAACTAATTAACTATTTTATAATTAATAATTATATCACCAATTAACTAATTAATTATCATATTAATTTTTAATAAATAGTATTTTATAATTATAATGAATAATAATAATTTATAATTATATTACAAATTAACTAATTATAAAAATTTTCTCAACTCTATCTTTCTCAAAAAATTAACAAATTAACTATTATATACTTAATACTTATATTACTAATTAACTAATTAATTATTATATAATTAATAAATATAAGACTGAGTAACTAATTAATTATTAAATAAATAATAATTATATTTCTAATTAACTAATTAATAATTATATAATAAATTATTTATAATTACTAATTAACTAACTAATTATTATACAATTAATAATTAAATAATTAGTAACTATTTTACTAATTAACTAATTAGTAATTAATAATTAATAATCAATAATCAATAATTATATTGAATAATTATAATGAATAATTATAATAAATAATTATAAAGAATAATTATGCTACTAATTAACTAATTAATTATTATAAAATAATTTTTAGTAGTTACTAATTAATAATTATGATAAATAATTATAATTTATAATTATATTACTAATAAATTAATTAACTATTACATAATTAGTAATTATATTACCAATTAACTAATTAATTATTATATAATAATTTTTTATAATTACTAGTTATTAATTATGACGAATAAATATAATTTATAATTATATTTCTAATTAACTAATTAACTATTATATATGTAACAACTATATTACTAATTAAATAATTAATTATTATATAATTAATGATTAATAGTTACTAATTAACTAATTAATTATTATATAATTAAAAATTATATTACTAAGTAACTTATTAATTATTAAATAAATAATAATTATATTACTAATTAACTAATTAGTTATAATATAATTAATAATTAACTAACTAATTATTATACAATTAACAAGTATATAGTTAATAATTATATTACTAATTATCTGATTAGTAATTAATAATTATATTACCAATTAACTAATTAATTATTATATAATAATTTTTAAGAATTACTAATTATTAATTATAATGAATAAATATAATTTATAATTATATTACTAATTAACTAATTAACTATTATATACTTAACAAATTTTATTACTTATTAACTAATTAATTAATATATAATTATTCATTAAAAATTACTAAGTAACTAATTAATTATTAAATAAATAATAATTATATTAGTAACAAACTAATTGATTATTATATAATTAATTATTATTTACTTAATTATAAATAATTACTAATTAACTAATTAATTATTATATAATTAATAATTATATAATTAATAATTTTATTAAAAATTAACTAATTAATAATTAATAATTAATAATTATAATGAATAATTGTAATGAATAATTATAATGAATAATTAAATATAATAATTATATTACTAATTAACTAATTAATTATTATATAATAATTTTTAATAATTATGAATTATTAATTATAATGAATAATTGTAATTTATAATTATATTACTAAGTAACTAATTAACTATTATATAATTTATAATAATATTACCAAATAACTAATTAATTATTATATAATAATTTTTAATAATTACTAATTATTAATTATAATGAATAAATATAATTTATAATTATGTTACTAATTAACTAATTAACTATTATATACTTAATAATTATATTACTAATTTACTAATTAATTATTATATATTTAATTATTAATAATGATTAATTAACTAAATAATTATTAATAATATTAATTAAATAATTAAATAATTTATAATATGTTTAATCAATTTTTTAATTTTCATTTATATTGGCCTTATAGTTTATATTTTTTAGGCTTTCAAAGGCACATACTTGAAACATTATTATGCTTCAAGTAGGTGTCTTTGAAAGCTTATAAATTAATTTTCATCAAAAAAATTTATGATTTTTTTATTTTCAACTATTTGTTATATGTTTAGTCCACGTTTTAAGTTTCATTTATGTTGGTCATATAGTTTATGTTTTATAGACTTTCAGAGTCACATACTTGAAACATTTTCAAGTTTCATGTAGGTGTCTTTGAAAACTTATAAATTATTTTTCTGTCAACATTTTTTTTGAAATTATTTTTATTTTCAACTATTTCTTATATGTTTAATCCATGTTTTATTTTTTATTTATGTGGGTTATATAATTTATATTTCATAGGATTTCAAATTCACATACTTCAAACAGTTCTAAGTTTCAAGTAGATATATTTGAAACCTTATAAATTTTTTCCGATCAACATTTTTTTCGGTTTTTCTTTTGGTTTTCAACTATTTCTTATATGTTTAATCCATATTTTAATTTTTATTTATATTATTATTATGGTTTATATTTTATATTCTTTCAAAGCCATGTACTTGAAATATAATCCCACATCAGAAATGCAGAATGTTCTACCTAGGAAAGGGAGAACCAGAATCCCACTTCGGAAATACAGAATGATTTATAGGGTATGTCCTCTTATAAAAGGGAGCCTCGAGTGAGAGATTCTGATAGAATCCAGACTATTGTAATGGTAATACTGTTGGATTTTAAATAATAGATAAATTCTGCTAAAAATATTAATTTTATTTAATTATATATATATATAAACAAAACAAATAAAATTAAAATGAAAAAAAAATTGTTCTAAGGGAAAGGCTGTAACACCCCGAGATTTTATGAAAAATATTCTTTTAATTTCATTAATGTCTTGTGTTGTATGCTACACTAAGATTACCTTGCGCTATACGCAACACCGTATTAGCTTGTAGTATACGCAACACTATTCTTGGATCGTGTTACACACAATTTTGATAATAGTTATTCTACGCAACATTGAGTATATATATATATATTCAATGTATAAATGAAATATGGTTGGATTCTATTATACGAAACAACGAAGTATTCTTTCACAACACGCAACCCTGACTTGGCTTGCATTACACGCAATCACGACCTTCCTCGATAGCGTGTGTTGTACGCAATACCGGGTTTTACTAAACAACGATATATTATTATAATATTATTATGAACTAGCCGTTATGAATAGTATTAACTAAATTCTGAATTTTATAACATTATTATTAATCTTACACATTTTCTAGAACATGGTATAAGAACAAAATAAATTTTTCGGGTAAAATAAGTATTTTAAAAAAAATGCAGTTTTGCCGCCTTTTGATGGCGCACCCACTTTAAATATAGTTTTTGACATTTTTATAAGTTCCATTTTACAAAATAAAATTATTTTTTGGAATCAAGAAATAAAAATTTACTTTGGATAAATTTTTCATTTTATTCTGATGACTTTCATATTTTAATGAATAGTAAAAACACGCTATATTTTAATTAAAAACAACTTTTTTCATCGTAATATATTATGTGGTTAAATTATAATATTGAATGGTTTTAAAGTATAAATAGAATTTATTTTTAACATTCAATATAATGTATGTCATTATCATTGATTTTACCTTGAATTCGTAGGTTAAATCAATTCAATCTTTTGCAATGTTTTAAAGAAAAACCCGTTTTCTTTCGACAACGGGATTAATTTTAATTTAATTTCTGCAACTTTTGTGTATTGAATTTGGAAAAATGGATTCCATATTTGGAATCAGTGGGTCCAAATTATGTTAATAAGCTACTTTTTATTTTTGGGCATTGTGAATAGTAACTACGGTAAATTTTATTTACTATAGTTAAAGGTAAATCGGGTAATTAAAGGTAAATATAAGATTATAAAATTACCCTAAGACTTGGAAAAATCCTATTGGATGACTAAAGGTCGACCCATATCACCTAAGGGTCGGATTAGATTCATTTAATGGACTTTGTTTCGTGAAAATAATTTAATTATTATTAAAACCAAAGAAAGTGACAACATGTCACTCTCTTAAATACTATAAGTATAATAATTTTATGTTAGTGATAAAATTCATGAAACTTCGAAAATTAATATTCTACAGAAAGATAACAAAATTATCGACATCATGAGAATTTATTTAGATTTTTTTTGGATTAAATAATTATCATTAATTGTGACACAATAGTGATACAGAAATTATTTATCTAGTAAAAAATCAAGAATATAGTTTTTATTAAACTAATAGTGACCATAAAAGGAACAAAACCCTGACCAAAACTTATTGGTCATGTAAATTTAAACTATAATCATCCAATGGTCTAATATTTCACCATTTGGAGTCTTATAAAAGCCATTATGACACTTATATTATTTTATTTTAAATGATGCCAAAGTTGTCACCTTCATAATTTAATAAATATAACAATTTAAATATTGTTATTTTTAGATGATAAATTCTAGTAAAAGTATTATTGTGAAAGGTAATATATTTATCTTCATCATAGGATTTTATTTTAAATTTTTATGCAACAAATCATTATATTAAATAATTATACAAAAATTCTGTAGTAATTATTTTATTAAGAGATAAACCAAATAAATGGTTTTAAAAATAATAAAATAAATATTATATAAACTATTTAATGTGATAAACTAATCTTTTAGCTACATATGAATTTTATGAATATATTAAAGCTTTTATTTTGAACATATCTTCTGTATATATTTTATTTAAATTCAAATAAATGAATAGTGTCAAAATTGACACTATTGTTATTTTATAAATATAACATATTATAAAAATGTTTAAAAATCACAAAAATATTTAAAAATTATAAATTTAAATTTATATGGTCTATAATGTTATAAAGTAAACAATTATGGAAAATTCACAACAAATAAGTAATTATTTGTTATAATTTAAAATTTAGAATTTTATTTCCACAAATAAACTTAAATAGATTAAATAAGGATAAATCAAAATGATAAGGTTTAAAATAAAATCCAAACATGTATAAATATGATTGGTTGATGATATTACAACCCTATCTCATCTAATCTTCTAATATGAGTCATTTTTGGAGGTTTTTAAGTGGGGTTATATTTATTATAAATTAATATTTTTAAGAATTCCAAAGGTGCCCCTCTCCTCCCTTATAAAAGGGAACCTCCTCCCTCTCTTCCTCACACCACTTTGAGCCTTCAAGCTCGGCCAAACCCTAAAAAATTCTCTTCTCCACTTCCCCAGAAACATCTTAGAGGTTCTGGTCTTCTTAAAAGACCAATTTTAGTGCCCTAAAAGGAGATCTCAAAGAGGCGCTTCAAAGAAGAGGTAACGTCCGTTACTGATTCTTTCAACTTTATTTCTTCTTCCACTTCTTCTTCTTAGGTTGTTTCATTATGAAGTAATAAAATCAGTATCACTCATATACTTATATGTTATTATAAGTATGAAACAACCCTATTTCATCATCTATCCATCCTACGGAAAATGAAATCACCGCGCGTGCGCACGTATGGAATACCGTCTCCACGCCGTGATGTAATCTATTTTCCACCACCACCTTACTTGGATGGGTATAATGGTGTAATAATGACTATATAAGACTATTGTAAAGTTATATTGATTCTGAAATAGTATAAATACACTCCAATACATTTCAACAATCATGAGAACGATATCATCGCTCGTGCGTACGTACGGACTACCGTCTCCACGACGCGATGAGATTCATTCTCCACGTTAACCATTCATGAATGATTATAAAGTATATATAATAACTAATCATGAAATATATGACATAATAATGATACTAGTTTTTTTTTGTATATATATGTATTTCATATACTTAATTCCATTCAACTCAATAAGGAAACGAAAATAGCGTTCATGCGTACGTACGGCATACCGTCTTCATGAACGGTGTATTTCTTTCCATTAAATGATCTATTATATATATGTATATTCTGAATATATATTATATATAAATCATGTTTTATATTCTGGAATTAAGTAATCATGATCTAAGTATTCATATGAATAATTACAAGTCAAAACATGGACGACAAATGAAACGATTTTACCCAAAACGCTCTTTAACATGGAATTTACAAAAGAACGGGTAAAATAAAGTCATAAATGAACCATATATGATATCATAACAATGATTATGATTCTGGAATAAGTCAATTCCATTATTTAAATCATTATACAGGAGTTTCAGACACTTACGAAGTAAATCGGACCTAAGGTAAGGGAAATATCACAATCTCATTTTTATCCGAGATTGTTTATACTTTGGTATTTACTGGGGTGTATTTTATCATCCACATCCATTTTTCCTCAATATTTAATATTATTTCCATCCACCTACAATTGTTTAAATCCAATTTTACCCTTCGGTGAGTTTTTAGTAAAAGATATGAAATGAATCTTTTGTCGTTTTTCATACGAGGTACTTTTTGACTTTTCCGACAAAAGTACGAGAAGAAGGTTTTTTTAACTTATACGGCATGAATGGATTTTTAAAATATTATTTCCAAGAATCTTCCTTTACAAGTTTTCAAGTTTTTTTTAATCAACTTCTTTTAGTTTAATATTGTATGACATGTTAAGAAAGGAAAAAAATTTTTGAAGTAGAAAGGATATTTTCCTCAAGAATGGAGTTCAAGTGTTTTATCAAAATTATTTTCCATCTAATATAATATAGGGTTTTGTTTATATCCCTACTATTACATGGATTTTATTATGTTGTGATGGAAATATTTTTATGAATTCCTTTATCTTATATGAATTGTTTTATGATGTCATGTTGTTTAAGAATCCCATTTTTACTACATGGGTTATGCAATGATGTATGATTTATGATTTTGTGGCACACATAAGAATGGTATAATTATGAGATGGGTGGGACCTATATCTACCTCCAATGTATTGGGTAAAGATTTTATATCTCATGATATAGACATGGCTGGAACGGTTTGTTATACATGTTCAGTGAAACAGGACTGAAACGAGGAGTGAACTCAGTTCAGAAAGGGACTTTTTCCACTAAGATAGTCTTGGCAATGAGTCTTGACTAATAAAAAATGATTCTCTATGATTATGTGTGTAAGACACAATGTTTCATGTTTTAAGTTATGATTATTGGGATTACATTTCATTACTATGATTTATCCCATGTTATGATATTATGATCCCTTTTGCAGGTTAAGAATTCCAAAATGTTATGTTCTTATGAATATGATGTGATTGATATTTCTTTTGTTTACCCTTACTAAGCATTTGAGCTCACCCTTTTATGTTTTATTTTCCCCAGGATATAAAGAAAGGTTTTAGGTATAAAAAAAGGGAAGATCTTTATGGGATATGTTGAAGATCTTTCACCACGATTAGAAGATTATATTCTGAGTTTCCAAAGACACAAAACTATTACGGTCCTTGTGTGTGTGTTTTTGTTATGTACTAAGTATTCCGCAAAAGTAATGTAATGTCCATGTACGTCAGGCTTCAGGTCTCTATAGTTGGTATCAGAGGAAAGGTTTAGTCAACCTTTAGAAACTAGGATGTGAGAACTTTAGTGAGATCCCTAGAGATATTTCTAAGGTATGTCTAGGGATGTCTCTAAGGTTAAGTATACGTATAGGTTATAGTCCTAGAATTTCACTAACGATCTTATAATTTAACCTAAGATGCTAGATATTGAGGGTACTCCCCCTTTTATTATGTTGTTTTCCCTAGCATGATTTTTGCCTCTCACACTATTCTTTTTGGGTTTTAGACGATGGCTGGAACCCGAAGGAACCGTGTTGATCAATGCAATGATTGTCCTCCTGAACAAACAAATGTTATGGGTGATGGAGTGAAAAATATTATTGCTATACTTACACAAGCTATGAATCATTCTGGAATTCCAAATGAGCAGAGAAGGGAACAATATTCTATTAAATCCTTCATGAGGCAACATCCACCTTCTTTCAGTGGGTCTTCTGATCCACTTGTTTCTGAACAATGGATTAGTACCACTGAAAAGATATTTTCAGTTCTTCAATGTTCTAAACATGATAAATTCATCCTAGCAGTATATCGTTTGGAAGGTGAAGCTGATCAATGGTGGAATCTTATCAAGAATATGAGGCAAAGAGATGAAATTGAGTCCATGGAATGGGACGAGTTCAAGAACTTTTTTTCAATAAGTACTTCCCTCGTATTCTTCGAACAATGATGGATAAGGAGTTTCTTGAACTAAAGCAAAAGGATGATGAATCTGTTGGTATATACAAAGAGAATTTTACGAGGCTTGCAAGGTATGCATCTGGATTTATCATCCAACCTGAAAGTAAAGTTGATCGATTCTTTAGTGGCTTAAAACCAAATATTCAAAGGGCATTAGCTATAAGAGACTTCAGTAGCTATGAAGAAATTGTACGTTGTGCTATCAAGGTATAAATGGAAGCTGGTGTTACTTATCCATCTCATAGTTTTGACAAGAAACTAAAGATGGAGTTCAAGGAGAAATCTCAGAATAATGGTGAAAAGAAGATGAATGTTTCCTTATGCTCAAAGTGTGGAAAGAAGCATGGTGGAGATTGTCTTAAAGGGACTAGTAAATGTTTCAAATGTGGAAAGGAAGGTCATCGGGCATTTGAATGCCGCAATGATGGGAAGAAGATGTCTAATGATGCAAAAAAAGGAAGGGATACATAGAATTAACCTACTACACTTCAATGCTTCAAGTGCAAGGAAATGGGGCATTATACTAATAAATTCCCTAATCCAAGGGTTAGTGATGATCGACATGAGAAACCACTTAAGGCAAAGGACAAAGGGAATTCACATGCGATCACCATTGGCGATGTTGAATATGACAACGATGTGGTGGAATGATTAAGTGTTTGTGTAATGGGATTCCAAAATAATGTTGTATATAGTATCGTGGAATATTGGAATATTTATGTATTGGTCTACTGTGGTTTCAATAATTTTATGGTACCGGTAACCATGGAAAGTGATTGAGATATTTTTGGAAAAAAAATATGATATGTACATAATGAAGGGAAAACGAGAAAATGAAATATTTGACAGTATTCATGAGCTCATGATTAATATAAGGACTAAGTGATATCATGGTTAGAGTATATAGAATTTTGAGGATTTTGGTATGTGGAAAGAGTTAAATTTTAACAACATTCATGTTTTCACTAAGATTCAATGGGTATTCAAGAGAATACATGATTAAGGCCTTTGAATGTTTGGAATGTGACCAACAAGACATATCTTATGATATATGGGGATCAACGATGGTATTAAATCTCTGGTAATCATTTTCACTATATTATGAGAGTGGACTGCAGTATTATGGATAAGCCCAAAGATTGGAATGGATTATGTTGGACATAAGTTAGTATTGTTTGTTTTTTTGATATTATTGATGGGATGTTATAGTAATATATTTTTAGAAAAAGGACAACCTACAGGACGAGTGACAGCCCATCACGTCGGACAAGGCCGTGGGAATCGAACCCACAACCAAAGTGCGACTGACCTTTATCGCCTACCATTGGCCTACAGGAAGTCCCTGTTTAGTAGAAACTAGTTTTATTATATTAAGCAGTATGATATATGAATTATAAGTCCATTTTAGGAACCATATATGATTAATCTCACTATAGATGGACTTATGTATTTTTTCTGATAACTTTTCTAACCTTTTGTTTGAGACAGATGGAATGACCCATCATTCTATCACATGATCTGCTAACACATCAGGAATGACAAATTCAACTTCATTTATTTAAGAGATGACGTGGAAATTGTCCAAAGAACGACCAACTGTGAGACTATACCGAAATCACGAAAGTATTTCTTCTAATTCCAATTTCATCAACTTTAGGGAAATGATCTTGAAAACCAAACATGTTGTCCTAGATCCCTTATATCCAATGAATCAGATGGTACCTCAGATCATCACAAATCAATAGCTTTGTGATTGTTGGCTATTTCATAACCATGTTCTCTATCACTCTCCATCAGAACTTGATGGTTAGATTTTTCTTCTATATTCATATTTTCACCTATGTCCTCCTACGTGGAAACCCAGTGATGAGTTAATTTGGGTAACCGTTACATTTCATATTTAGTTTTTAAAGCCATGTTTTGGTATTCCTTTTTACGATGTGGGTTTCTATTAAACAAACTTTCGAGTAGTAAACAATTTGTAACCCTGATGAATTTCGAGGGCGAAATTCATTTTAAGGGAGGTAGAATGTAACACCCCAAGATTTTATGAAAAATATTCTTTTAATTTCATTAATGTCTTGTGTTTTATGCTACACCAAGATTACCTTGCGCTATATGCAACACCGTATTAGCTTGCAGTATACGCAACACTATTCTTGGATCGTGTTACACACAATTTTGATAATAGTTATTCTATGCAACATTGAGTATATATGTATATATATATTCAATGTATAAATGAAATATGGTTGGATTCTGTTATACAAAACAACGAAGGATTCTTTCACAACACGCAACCCTGACTTGGCTTGCATTACACGCAATCACGACCTTCCTCGATAGCGTGTGTTGTACGCAATACCGGGTTTTACTAAACAACGATATATTATTATAATATTATTATGAACTAGCCGTTATGAATAGTATTAACTAAATTTTGAATTTTATAATATTATTATTCATCTTACACATTTTCTAGAACATGGTATAAGAACAAAATAAATTTTTCGGGTAAAATAAGTATTTTTCAAAAAATGCAGTTTTGCCGCCTTTTGATGGAGCACCCACATTAAATCTAGTTTTTGACATGTTTATAAGTTCCATTTTACAAAATAAAATTATTATTTGGAATCAAGAAATAAAAATTTACTTTGGATAAATTTTTCATTTTATTCTGACGACTTTCTTATTTTAATGAATAGTAAAAACACGCTATATTTTAATTAAAAACAACTTTTTTCATCGTAATATCTTATGTTGTTAAATTATAATATTGAATGGTTTTAAAGTATAAATAGAATATATTTTTACCATTTAATATAATGTATGTAATTATCATTGATTTTACCTTGAATTCATAGGTTAAATCAATTCAATCTTTTGCAATGTTTTAAAGAAAAACCCGTTTTCTTTCGACAACAGGATTAATTTTAATTTAATTTATGCAACTTTTGTGTATTGAATTTGGAAAAATGGATTTCATATTTGGAATCAGTGGGTCCAAATTATGTTAATAAGCTACTTTTTATTTTTGGGCACTGTGAATAGTAACTACGGTAAATTTTATTTATTATAGTTAAAGGTAAATCGGGTAATTAAAGGTAAATATAAGATTATAAAATTACCCTAACACTTGGAAAAATCCTATTGGATGACTAAAAGTAGACCCATATCACCTAAGGGTCAGATTAGATTCATTTAATGGACTCTTTTTATGAAAATAATTTAATTATTATTAAAACCAAAGAAAGTGACAACATGTCACTCTCTTAAATACTATAAGTATAATAATTTTATGTTAGTGATAAACTTCATGAAACTTCGAAAATTAATAGTCTACAGAAAGATAACAAAATTATATATATCAGGAGAATTTATTTAGAATTTTTTGGGATTAAATAATTATCATTAATTGTGACACAATAGTGATGCAGAAATTTTTTATCTAGTGAAAAATCAAGAATATAGTTTTTATTAAACTAATAGTGACCATAAAGGGAACAAAACCCGGACCAAAACTTATTGGTCATGTAAATTTAAACTATAATCATCCAATGGTCTAATATTTGACCATTTGGAGTCTTTTACAAGCAATTATGACACTTATATTATATTATTTTAAATGATGCCAAAGTTGTCACCTTCATAATTTAATAAATATAACAATTTAAATATTGTTATTTTTAGATGATAAATTCGAGTAAAAGTATTATTGTGAAAGGTAATAGATTTATATTCATCATAAGATTTTATTTTAAATTTTTATGCATCAAATCAGTATATTAAATAATTATACAAAAATTTTGTAGTAATTATTTTATTAAGGGATAAACCAAATAAATGGTTTTAAAATAATAAAATAAATATTATATTAACTATTTAATGTGATCCACTAATTTTATAGATACATATGACCTTTTATGAATCTATTAAAGATTTTATTTCGAACATATCTTCTGTATATATTTTATTTAAATTCAAATAAATGAATAGTTTCAAAATTGACACAATTGTTATTTTATAAATATAACATATTATAAAAATGTTTAAAAATCACAAAAATATTTAAAAATTATAAATTTAAATTTATATGGTCTATAATGTTATAAAGTAAACAATTATGGAAAATTTACAACAAATAAGTAATTATTTGTTATAATTTAAAATTTAGAATTTTATTACCACAAATAAACTTAAATAGATTAAATAAGGATAAATCAAAATGATAAGGTTTAAAATAAAATCCAAACATTTCTAAATTTGATTGGTTGATGAGATTACAACCCTATATCATCTAATCTTCGAATATGAGTTATTTTTGGAGGTTTTTAAGTGGGGTTAGATTTATTATAAATTAATATTTTTAAGAATTCCAAAGGTGCCCCTCTCCTCCCTTATAAAAGGGAACCTCCTCCCTCTCTTCCTCACACCACATTGAGCCTTCAAGCTCGTCCAAAACCTGAAAAATTCTCTTCTCCACTTCCCTAGAAACATCCTAGAGGTTCTGGTCTTCTTAAAAGACCAATTTTAGTGCCCTAAAAGGAGATCTCAAAGAGGCGCTTCAAAGAAGAGGTAATGTCCGTTACCAATTCTTTCAACTTTATTTCTTCTTCCACTTCTTCTTCTTAGGTTGTTTCATTATGAAGTAATAACATCAGTATCACTCATATACTGATATGTTATTATAAGTATGAAACAGCCCTATTTCACCATCTATCCATCCTACAGAAAACAAAATCACCGCGCATGCGTACGTACGGAATACCGTCTCCATGCTGTGGTGTAATCTATTTTCCACCACCACCATACTTGGATGGGTATAATGGTGTAAATAATGACTATATAATACTATTTTAAAGTTATATTGATTCTGAAATAGTATAAATACACTCCAATACAATTCAAATATCATGAGAACGATATCATCGCTCGTGCGTACGTACGGACTACCGTCTCCATGACGCGATGAGATTCATTCTCCACCTTAACCATTCATGAATGATTATAAATTATATATAATAAGTAATCAGGAAATATATGACATAATAATGATACTAGATTTATTTTTATATATATGTATTTCATCTACTTAATTCCATTCAACTCAATAAGGAAACGAAAACAGCATTCATGCGTACGTACGGCCTACCATCTCCATGAATGGTGTATTTCTTTTCATTTAATGATCTATTATATATATGTATATTCTGAATATATATTATATATAAATCATGTTTTATATTCTGTAATTAAGTAATCATGATCTAAGTAATCATATGAATAATTACAAGTCAAAACACGGACGACAAATGAAACGATTTTACCCAAAACGCTCTTTAACATCGAATTTACAAAAGAACGGGTAAAATAAAGTCATAAATGAACCATATATGATATCATAACAATGAGTATGATTCTGGAATAATTCAATGACATTATTTAAATCATTATACAGGAGGTTCAGACACTTACGAAGCAAATCAGACCTAAGGCAAGGGAAATATCACAATCTCATTTTTATCCGAGATTGTTTATACTTTGGTATTTACTAGGGTGTATTTTATCATCCACATCCATGTTTACTCAATATGTAATATTATTTCCATCCACCTACAATTTTTAAAATCCAATTTTACCCTTCGGTGAGTTTTTAGTAAAAGATATGAAAGGAATCTTTTGTCGTTTTTCATACGAGGTACTTTTTGACTTTTCCGACAAAAGTACGAGAAGAATGTTTTTTTAACTTATACGGAATGAATGGATTTTTAAAACATTATTTCCAAGAAGATTCCTTTAAAAGTTTTCAAGTTTATTTTTAATCAACTTCTTTTAGTTTAAAATTGTATGACATGTTAATAAAGGAAAAATATTTTTGAATTAGAAAGGATATTTTCCTCAAGAATGGAGTTCAAGTGTTTTATCAAAATTATTTTCCATCTAAGATAATATAGGGTTCTGTTTCTATCCCTATTATTACATGAATTTTATTATGTTGTGATGGAAATATTTTTATGAATTCCTTTATCTGATATGAAATGTTTTATGATGTCATGTTGTTTAAGAATCCCATTTTTACTACATGGGTTATTCAATGATGTATGATTTTTGATTTTGTGGCACACATAAGAATGGTATAATTATGAGATGGGTGGGACCTATATCTCCCTCCAATGGATTGGGTAAAGATTTTATATCTCATGAGATAGACATGGCTGGAACGGTAGGTTATACCGGTTCAGTGAAACATGACTGAAACGAGGAGTGAACTCGGTTCAGAAAGGGACTTTGTCCACTAAGATAGTCGTGGAAATGAGTCTTGACTAATAAGAAATGATTCTCTATGATTATGTGTGTAATCCACAAAGTTTCATGTTTTATGTTATGATTATTAGGATTACATTTCATTACTATGATTTATCCCATGTTATGATATTATGATCCCTTTTGCAGGTTAAGAATTCCAAAATGTTATGTTCTTATGAATATGATGTGATTGATATTTATTTTGTTTACCCTTACTGAGAATTTGAGCTCACCCTTTTATGTTTTCTTTTCCCCAGGATATAAATAAAGGTTTTAGGTATAAAAAAGGGAAGATCTTTATGGGAGATGTTGAAGATCATTCACCACGATTAGAAGATTATATTCCGAGTTTCCAAAGACACTAAACTAGTATGGTCCTTGTGTGTGTGTTTTTGTTATGTAATAAGTATTCCACAAAAGTAATGTAATGTCCACGTACGTCAGGCTTCGGGTCTCTACAAAGGCGGCATCGTCGATGCCACCTTTCACCTAGGCCCAAAGGTGGCATCATATATGCCACCTTTGTAGCATATTTTTTTTAAAAAAATTAACCCATTATGTTTAAGAAAAATATTTTTAAAAAAAAACTTATTAAAAAAATTCCCCAATAATGGTCATCATTTTTAACCCTCTTTTATCCTAGAAATCAATTTATGGTTATATTTTATAAACATTAAAAAAATGAAATATATAGAATGAGTTTTATATAAGTAAATTACATATTAAGGTGTATATTCATTCAGAATAAAATTTCATTTAATGAATTATGGTTCATTACATATAGGTATGATAATTATCTAGGGAAACCATTGGTGGTGGCACATTGAGTTTATACTCTCACCATGAATGAGCCCTCTAAGGCACACGACGATATTATGCTTCATGAAAAAAATCAAGTTAAAGGGAATTATGAGTTGTTTATATATGGAAGGATCTATAATCGATACAGGGGTGGGACATTGATGGATTTTGGGGAATCACCAGTTGGATCCTCAATTCCATGATAATAATGTTTTTCTGTACAATTGGGTCATGTTTATATATCATTATCCTATAATAAATCTAGTTTACACTTTTATGACTCATGTGAAATTTTAATATTATTTTCATTCCACGTGTTATGTTACTGGACACACATTTGATATTAAGTCATGCTAATAACCCATATGTTTTTCCCTTTTTTGTGAGGTTTTTTAAGAATATGGTATAATATCCCCAATATCTTGTCTTTTATGACGGTTTCTAGTAAGAATCATCTTACATACTAATATGAGAATTTGAGGTTGATGGAACTTTGATCATGTATTTTTTGGGTGATCCATGTTTGAGACATTACACTAGTCATGTGTGATGAACATCCAATGTCATGTATCTATTTTTTGGTATTATATCAATAGGATATCATCTAGATCATCCTTTGTATATTTATTCTATTATTTCCTTAAAACTGTAACACCTGAGAATTTATAAGAATTTTTTTTTTATTTTATATAAATCATCAAAGGAATCTTTCACTACACACAACACTGTCTTGGCTTGCTTTACACGCAATCATGACCTTCCTTGATAGCTTGCGTCGTACGCAATACCGAGTTTCACTAAACAACGATATGCTATTAAAATATTATTAAAACTAGTCATTATGAATAGTAATTACCACTTTTTGAAATTTTTTAAATTTTATTTTTCAAAATGGACTTCATTTTTGGATTCGGAATATCGAAATTAGCCTAGGGTGAAATTTTGGTATTTTTCTGGAAACTTTCAATTTTTGATGAATAGTGAAAACACTGGGTTACTATTTAAAAACTGAATTTTTATTTAAATAATTATTTATTATATTTAAATTTATTTTATGTCAAAATTGATACATAATACCTATATAAGTTCAATGTAATTCATTGGAGTAATTTTATTATAATTTTAGATATATTACTTTTCACCGTCTTTTACCCACCTCCTAGGAGAATTTACAAATTTACATAAAACATAATTTTACTGCTTCTATGAGTGGAATTTCAAAAATCCGAGAGACGTGGTTGATGTCCGTAAGTAAAATGTTGTTCAATGAGATGAAAATAATTTTTGGTGAATAGTAACTTTTTACTTTTATTTACCACGGTTAAAAGTAAATAGGGTAATTAAGGGTAAAAATGATATTATTATTACCCAAAAACATGTCCTAATTCTATTGGATAAGTTTTAATAGACCCAAAACAACCATAGGAATAAAATATGACCATTTAGGCCCACATGGATTAGATTAGGACATTTATTATTAATTTATTTAAAGAAGGGTTAAAATAGTTAAAATCAAAGTTTAATAAGTAAATAATTTTTAATATAGTGTTATACATAAGATAAATTCGACTATAAATATTCATTATAAAGATAAAAATATTTCCTACATAATGGTATTTTATTTGTAATTTTTAGACATTAAATAATTTAATTTATTTATGACACAAAGATGAAGCAGTAATTATCTTATTAATGGAATATTGACATAATTGATGTTATAAATACACAAATAAATGTAATTTGAGACTTTTTATGAATTCCACTAATTTTTAAGGTTAATATGATATGTTATTATTTATTTAATTAACTTTTTTCGAACTGATAATTCTGTTATGATTTTCACAAAAATCAATTACTAAATAGTGTCAAAATTGGCATAAAATATTTTTTAAAACAAATATTATATTATTAATTGTTATTTTATTTATAAAAATCTAAGGTTCGGCCAAATGACTTAGATAAGGTTATATAAATTAATTATAAACAACTTTGGGTTTTTTTTGGATTGTTATAGTAAGTTTATTAACCTTATAGTGTAAGAACACAAAAAGACACAGTAAAAGTAAAATTATCTAACTTAAAGTTAAATCTAAATGATAAGGTTAAAATAGTATACTAAACTTGTCCAAATTCTATTGGATGAGAGGATTTAGACCCATACCCACCTTATCTTCAAAATAAATCAATTTGGAGCTATTTAAAATAGAATATTGGATTATAATAAAATAATATTTTTAGTTTTTCCAAAGGTGCCCCTCTCCTCCCTTATAAAAGGGAACCTCATCCCTCTCTTCCTCACACCACTTTGAGACTTCAATCTCGGCAAACCCCTGCCAATTTCTTCTCTCCACTTCCCTAGAAACATCCTAGAGGTCCTGGTCTTCTTCAAAGACCAATTTTAGTGCCCTAAAAAGTGGTCTCAAAGAAGCTCTTCAAAGAAGAGGTAATGTCTGTTACCGATTCTTTCAACTTTATTTCTTCTTCCACTTCTTCTTATTTAGTTGTTTAATTATGAATTAATAGTATCAGTATCACTCATATACTGATATGTTATTATAAGTATGAAACAACCCTATTTCCCCATCTATCCATCCTACAGAAAACGAAATCACCGCGCGTGCATACGTACGGAATACCGTCTCCACGCCGTGGTGTAATCTATTTTCCACCACCACCTTACTTGGATGGGTATAATGCTATAAATAATGAATATATATGATTATTTCAAAGTGATATTGATTCTGAAATAGTATACATACACTCCAATACAATTCCACGATCATGGGAACGATATCATCGTTCGTGCGTACGTACGGAATATCGTCTCCATGATGTGATGCGACTCGTTCTACATGATTTTCATTGCATAATGATTACATAAATGAATTGAGGGAATAAATATGATATATATTACACTAATACCATTCTGTAAATGAGGTTTCTATAACCTAAAAAGAAGAATAAGAATTTATTCGACAAAACACGCATAAGAACAAAATGTAATAAACACCCGAATAACAAGTAGCAATGAAATATTACTAATAATAAGATAAGAATATGACCATATATGATATCATAACAATGAGTATGATTCTGGAATAAGTCAATGACATTATTTAAATCATTATACAGGAGGTTCGTACACTTAGGAAGTAAATCGGACCTAAGGTAAGGGAAATATCACAATCTCATTTTTATCCGAGATTGTTTATACTTCAGAATTTACTGGGGTGTATTTTATCATCAACATCCATGTTTCCTCAATATTTAATTTTATTTCCATCCACCTACAATTGTATAAATCCAATTTTACCCTTCGGTGAGTTTTTAGTAAAATATATGACATGAAACTTTTGTCATTTTTCGTACGATGTACTTTTTGACTTTTCCGAAAAAAGTACGAGAAGAATGTTTTTTTAACTTATATGGCATGAATGTATTTTTAAAACATTATTTCCACAAAGATTCCTTTACAAGTTATCAAGTTTATTTTTAATCAAATTCTTTTAGTTTATAATTTTATGACATATTAAGAATGGAAAAGTATTTTTGAAGTTGAAAGGAACGTTCCTCAAGAATGGAGTTCAAGTGTTTTATCAAAATTATTTTCCATCTAAAATAATAAAGGGTTCTGTTTCTATCCCTATTATTAAATTGATTTGATTATGTTGTTATGGAATTATTTGTATGAATTCCATTATCTTATATCAATTGTTTTATGATGTCACGATATTTAAGAATCCCATTTTTATTACATGGGTTATGCTATGATGTATGGTTTATGATTTTGTGACACACATAAGAATGGTATCATTATGAGATGGGTGGGACCTATATCTACCTCCAATGCATTGGGTAAATATTTTATATATCATGAGAAAGACATGGCTGGAATGGCAGGTTAAACCAGTTCAGTTAAATAAGACTTAAAATGAGGAATGAAATCGGTTCAAAAATGGACTTTGTCCACTAAGATAGTCTTGGCAATGAGTATTGACTAATAAGAAATGATTCTCTATGATTATGTGTGTATACCAAAAAGAATCATGTTTTATGTTATGATTATTGTGATTACATTTCACTACCATGATTTATCCCATGTTATGAAATTTTGATCTCTTTTGCAGGCTTAGATTTCCAAAATGTTATGTTCTTATGAATATGATGTGATTGATATTTTTTTGTTTACCCTTGCTGATCATTTGAGATCACCCTTTTGTATGTTTTCTTTCCCTAGGTCAGGAAGAAGGTTATTAAGTAAGATATTCCAAAAGGGACTATAGATATGATGAAATAAATGGGAGACAGTGTAGACGCTTTATGAACTAGTTGTTTATGTTTCCCAGTTTCTAAAGACACTATATCTATATAGTCCTTTGATGGTTTTGTTATATGTTGTAATAAGTGTACTTCAATTTTGAAGTACTAACAATTTATGTAAAGTATGGGTCGTTATAGTTGGTATTAGAGGAAAGGTATAGTCAACCTTTAGAAACTAGGATGTGAAAGCCTAAGTAAGAATCCTAAGGATAAGTCTAAGCATAGAACACAATCTTAGTGTTTTAGAAATGTCCATGAATAACCTAGTATAAGACCTTATGTGTGAAATTTTATTCTTGATTATGTGGTTTTCCTATTATAATTAGTGTTTCTCACACTATTCTTCTTGGTTTTAGTCAATGGCTGGAACCTGAAGGAACCGTGTTAATGCGGAATGCGACGGGAAATGCAATGATTGTCCCCCTGAGCAACCAAACATTATGGGAGATGGAATGAAAAATCTTGTAGCCATGCTCACACAACTTTCTCAAGCTATGAATCATGAAGGACTTCCAAACGAGAAAAGGAAGGAGAAACATTCTATTGAACCGTTCATGACACAACACCCACCTTCATTCAGCGGGTCTACTGATCCATTAGTTTCTGAAAAATGGATCAGTACTACTGAAAAGATATTTTCAGTTCTTCAATGTACTGAACATGATAAAGTCATCTTAGTAGTGTGTCGTTTTGAAGGTGATGCTGATCAATGGTGGAATCTTATCAAGAATACGAGGCCAAGAGATGAAATTGAGTCCATGGAATGGGACGAGTTCAAGAACTTATTTTTCAATAAGTACTTCCCTCGTATTCTCCGAAAAAAGATGGAGAAGGAGTTTCTTGAACTAAAGCAAAAGGACGATGAATCTGTTGGTACCTATGAAGAAAATTTTACAAGACTTGAAAGGTACGCTTTTGGTATTATTATCCAACTTGAGATTAAGATCGATCGATTTTTTAGTGGCTTAAAAAAAGTCTTCGAAGGGCGTTAGCCATAAGGGACTTCAATAGATACGAGGAAATCGTTCGATGTGCTCTCAAAGTTGATATGGAGATTGGAGTAACCCATCAGTCATATGGGTTTGATAAGAAGAGGAAAATGGAATTCAAAGGAAAATCTAAAGAGCAAACAGAAAAGAAGATGATTTTTCCCTTATGCTCAAAGTATGGAAAGAAACATGGAGGGAGTTGTCTTAAAGGGACAAGTAAATGTTTCAAATGTGGAAAGGAAGGTCATCAGGCATTTGAATGCCGCAATGATGGGAAGAAGATGTCTAGTGATCCGAATAATGAAAAGGCTACATAGGTACACCTCCTACACTTCAATGTTACAAGTGAAAGGAAATGAGGCATTATTTCAATCAGTGCCCTAATCCAAGGATTATTGATGATGATCGACGTCAATAACTCTTAAGGCTAAAGACAAAGGAAAGTCACATGCAATTTCTATCAGCGATGTGGAGTACGATAACGAAGTGGTGAAAGGTACACTTACCATCCACTCTAAAGTAGAAAATGTTTTATTTGATTCTGGATCCACCCAATCCTTTATTTTTGAAGAATTTTCTAAGGGTATCACCATATTACCTCAACAATTAGATGTTGAGTTAGCTGTGACAACCCCTAATGGCACAACAGTCGCATCAAAAGTTTATAATTCTTCTCCAACTGAAGTTTGTGGGAAAGTTCTTCCTGAAAATCTTGTGACCCTCCCTATAGTGGAATTTTATGTGATTCTTGGCATGGATTGTCTTTCTCTATATAGAGATCATATCAATTTATAAATAAGGGAAGTCACATTTCATATTCCAGATCAATCATTGATCATCTATTGATGCAAGGATGAACATAACCTTCCAGTGGAAATTTCTTCCATCTTATGGGTCATGATTCCATTAAATGAAGGTTATTTATCTCAAATGGTTGGTGAGAAAATAAAGATTAAGAATATTCCCATTGTAAGGGAGTTTGATGATGTCTTTCTAGAGGAATTTCCGGGTCTTCCACCAAATTGTGAAGTTGAGTTTTCAATAGAACTCGTACTGGGTGCTTTACCTATTTCAAATACACCTTATAGAATGAACCCAATTGGGTTGCAAAAATTGAAGAAGCAACTCCAAGAGAATCTTGATAAGGGGTTCATACGCCCTAGTGCGTCACCTTGGGGAGCACCTGTTCTGTTTGTTAAGAAGAAAGATGGATCAATGAGACTCTATATTGATTATTGAGAACTTAACAAGATCACTATCAAGAAAAAATATCCTCTCTCGTGCATTGATGACTTATATGACCAACTATACAGAGCTCAATACTTTTCCAAGATTGATCTTTGTTTAGGGTATCATCAATTAAGGGTCAAAAGGGAGGATATACCAAAGACGGCTTTCCATAAAAGGTATGGACACTATGAATTTATAGTGATTCCATTTGGTCTTACTAATTCCCCTGCTATCTTCATGGATTTTGTGAATAGATTCTTTAGAGACTATCTTGATCAGTTTGTGGTAGTCTTTATAGACGATATTCTTGTATATTCAAAGAGCAAGGAAGAACATGAAGATCAATTGAGAATTATATTTAAGACCTTGAGAAAGGAGAAGCTTTATGCCAAATTTACCAAGTGTGAATTTTGGCTTCAAAATGTTTCATTTTTGGGTCACATAATCTCAAAATAGGGGATATTTGTGGATCCAGCAAAAACAGAGGTTATAGAAAGATGGTCGAGACCAACAACAGTAACTGAGATCCGAAGTTTTCTTGGTTTGGCTGGATATTATCGACGTTTTGTGAAACATTTTTCATGATTATCTAATCCACTCACTAGGTTGACTCGGAAATGAGTTAAGTTTGTTTGGACAGAGGAATGTGAAGAGAATTTCAAGGAGTTGAAAAGAAGGTTATCTAGTGCACCTATGCTAACACTTCCTTGTAGTGGAGAAAGGTTTGTGATCTACAGTAATGCATCCAAGAAGGGATTGGGGTGTGTTCTTATGAAAAATGATATGGTGATAGCTTATGCCTCACGACAGTTGAAAATCCATGAGAAAAATTACCCAACTCATTATTTGGAGTTAGCTGCGGTTATCTTTTCATTAAAGATTTGAAGGCATTATCTTTATGGAGAAAGGCATGACATTTATACTGATCATAAAAGTTTAAAGTATATTTTCACACAAAAGGAGCTGAATATGCGCCAAAGAAGATGGTTGGAGATGATTAAGGATTACGACTGCTCAATTCATTACCACCCTGAGAATGAAAACAAGGTGGCAGATGCATTAAGTAAACAAGACCATGCAATTTTATCCATGATGAGGATCACAAAAGATCCAATATTTATGTATTTACAAAGGATGGATCTTGGAATTATAATGAAAGGGGAAAAATTGTATCTTTCTCAAATTAATGTTCAAACATATATACAGGTTAAGATTAAAGAGGCAGAAAAAGAATATGTAGAGTTAAAAAAGAAGGTGAGAAATGTTCCTGAATTCAACCTTGATTGTGATGGGATAATAAAGTTCAGGAATCAGGTTTGTGTTCCTACCATCCCCGAATTAAAGAAGGAGCTGCTGGATGAGGCTCATAGTTCTTCATTCTCTATTCATCCTGGAAGCACGAAGATGTATAGGGAACTAAAAGAGTACTTCTGGTGGGATGGCATGAAAAGAGATGTTGCTGAATATGTCTCTCGATGCTTGGTTTGTCATCAAGTTAAAGTTGAGAGACAAAAGTCTAAGGGGATGTTACAACCATTACCCATACCCGAATGGAAATGGGAAAACATCTCTATGGACTTCGTCACGGGACTTCCTAAAACATCCAAAGGCAATAATGCTATTTGGGTCATAGTTGATCGTCTTACAAAGTCTGCACACTTCATTTCTATTAGAGAGGATTTCTCTCTAGATCAACTTTCCAGGATATATGTAAAGGAAGTGGTAAGATTGCATGGAGTACCACTTTCTATTATATATGATCGGGATCCGAGTTTTACCTCCAAGTTCTGGCGAAGTCTTCAGCATACTCTGGATACAGAGTTGAGTTTCAGCACTTCTTATCATCCTCAGACAGATGGTCAGTCTGAGAGGACAATTCAAACTCTAGAAGATATGTTGAGAGCTTGATCTATGGATTTCAAAGGTGGTTGGGATCAAAACCTACCTTTGGTGTAATTTTCTTATAATAATAGCTTTCACTCTAGTATTCAGAGGGCTCTTTATGATGCTCTCTATGGAAAGAAATGCTGGACTCCAACTTTCTGGGATGAAGTTGTGGAAAGAAAGCTATTAGGAACTGATCTTTTTGATGAGATGGCAGAAAAGGTCCGATCTATTCAACAACACATAAGAGCAGCTCAAAGTAGACAAAAAAGTTATGCCGACAACTGAAGAAAAGACTTAGAGTTTGAAGTTGGTGATAAAGTGTTCTTATAAATATCTCCTTGGAAGAGAGTAATGAGATTTGGAAAGAAGGGAATGCTGGGCACTAGGTATATCGGTCCTTTCGAAATACAGGATCGTGTTGGGAAGGTAGCTTACCGATTGGCGCTTCCACCGAATCTCTCTCAAGTTCATGATGTGTTCCATGTATCTCTCCTAAGAAAGTACGTACTTGATCCTTCACATGTACTAAGCTCAGAAGTTGTACCGCTGGAACAAGATCTTCTTATGAAGAACAGCCGATAGAGATTCTCGATCACAGTGAAAAAGTCCTACGGAACAAGACCACTCGCTTGCTGAAAGTTTTATGGAGGAACCACGAATTAGAAGAAGCTACATGGGATCTTGAGGATATGGAGAGGGAGAGGTATCCTCATCTGTTTGTCACAAGTGATGAATTTTGAGGGAAAAATTCATTTTAAGGGGGGTAGAATATAACACCCGAGACTTTTATAAGAAATATTTTGTTTTTATTTTATATAAATCATCAAAGGAATATTTCACTACACACAACACTATCTTGGCTTGCTTTACACGCAATCCCGACCTTCATTGATAGCTTGCGTCATACATAATACCGAGTTTCAGTAAACAACGATATGCTATTAAAATATTATTAAAACTAGCCGTTATGAATAGTAATAACCACTTTCTGAAATTTTGTAAATTTTATTTTTCAAAATGGACTTCATTTTTGGATTTGGAATATCAAAATTAGCCTCAGGTGAAAATTTGGTATTTTTCTAGAAACTTTCAATTTTTTATGAATAGTGAAAACACTGGGTTACTATTTAAAAACCGACTTTTTATTTAAATAATTATTTATTATATTTAAATTTATTTTTGGTCAAAATTGATACATAATACCTATATAAGTTCAATGTAATTCATTGGAGTAATTTTATAATAATTTTAGACATATTACTTTTCACCGCCTTTTACCCACCTCCTAGGAGAATTTGCAAATTTACATAAAACTTAATTTTACCCCTTATGTGAGTTGAATTTCAAAAATCCGAGAGAAACGGTTGATTTAAGTAAATAAAATGTGGTTCAATGAGATGAAAATAATTTTTGGTGAATATTAACTTTTTACTTTTATTTACCACGGTTAACACATGTCCTAATTCTACTGGATAAGTGTAATTCGACCCAAAACAACCTTAGGAATAAAATATGACCATTTAGTCTCACTTGGAGTAGATTAGGACATTTATTATTAATTTATTTAAAGAAGGGTTAAAATAGTTAAAATCAAAGTTTAATAAGTAAATAATTTTTAATATAGGGTTATACATAAGATAAATTCGACTATAAATAAATAATTATAAAGATAAAAATATTTCATACATAATGGTATTTTATTTGTAATTTTTAGACATTAAATAATTTAATTTATTTATGACACAAAGACGAAGCAGTAATTATCTTATTAATGAAATATTGACATAATTGATGTTATAAATAACCAAATAAATGTAATTTGAGACTTTTTTATGAATTACACTAATTTTATAGGTTAATATGAAATGTTAGTATTGATTTAATTAACTTTGTTCGAACTAATCATTCTGTTATGATTTTCAAAAAAATCAATTACTAAATAGTGTCAAAATTGACATAAAATTGTTTTTAAAACAAATATTATATTATTAATTGTTATTTTATTCTTAAAAATCTAAGGTTCGGCAAAATGACTTAGATAAGGTTATATATATTAATAATAAACAACTATGGGTTTGTTTGACTTGTTATAGTATGTTTATTAACCTTATAGTGTAAGAACACAAAAAGACACGGTAAAAGTAAAATTATCTAACTTAAAGTTAAATCTAAATGATATGGTTAAAATGGTAAACTAAACTTGTACAAATTCTATTGTATGAGAGGATTTCGACCCATCCCCACCTTATCTTAGAAATAAATCAATTTGGAGCTATTTAAAACCGAATATGGCTTTATAATAAAATAATATTTTTAGTTTTTCCAAAGGTGCCCCTCTCCTTCCTTATAAAAGGGCACCTCCTCCATCTCTTCCCCACACCACCTTGAGCCTTCATGCTCGGCCAAACCATTCCAATTTCTCCTCACCACTTCCCTAGAAACATCCAAGAGGTCCTGGACTTCTTCAAAGACCAATTATAGTGCCCTAAAAAGAGGTCTCAAAGAAGCGCTTCAAAGAAGAGGTAATGTCCGTTACCGATTCTTTCAACTTTATTTCTTATTACACTTCTTCTTCTTTCTTTGTTTCATTATGAATTAATATCATCAGTATCACTCATATACTGATATGTTATTATAAGTATGAAACAACCCTATTTCACCATCTATCCATCCTACGGAAAACGAAATCACCGTGCGTGCGTACGTACGGAATACCATCTCCACGCCGTGGTGTAATCTATTTTCCACCACCACCTTGGATGGGTATAATGGTGCAAAGAATGAATATATATGATTATTTTAAAGTGATATTTATTCTTAAATAGTATACATACACTCCAATACAATTCCACGATCATGGGAATGATATCATCACTCGTGCGTACATACGGAATACCATCTCCACGATGTGATACGACTCGTTCTACATGATTTTCATTGCATAATGATTAAATAAATGAATTGAGTTAATAAATATGATATATATTACACTAATAACATTTTTTAAATGAGGTATCTATATCCTAAAAAGAAGAATAAGAATTTGTTCAACAAGACACGCATAAGAACAAAAAGTAATAAACACCCGAATAACAAGTAGCAATGAAATATTACTAATAATAAGATAAGAATATGACCATATATGATATCATAACAATTATTATGATTCTGGAATAAGTAAATTACATTATTTAAGTCATTATACAGGAGGTTTAGACACTTAAGAAGCAAACCAGACCTAATGTAAGGGAAATATCACAATCTCATTTTTATCCGAGATTGTTTATACTTTGGAATTTACTGGGGTGTATTTTATCATCCACATCCATGTTTCCTCAATATGTAATATTATTTCCATCGACCTAAAATTGTTTAAATCCAATTTTACCCTTCGGTGAGTTTTTGGTAAAATATATGAAATGAATCTTTTGTCGTTTTTCGTATGAGGTACTTTTTGACTTTTCCGACAAAAGTACGAGAAGAATGATTTTTTTAAATTATACAGCATGAATGGATTTTTAAAAAATTATTTCCAAGAATCTTCCATTATAAGTTTTCAAGTTTATTTTTAATCAACTTCTTTTATTTTAGAATTGTATGACATGTTAAGAAAGGAAAAGTGTTTTTGAAGTAGAAAGGATATTTTCCTCAAGAATGGAGTTCAAGTGTTTTATCAAAATTATTTTCCATCTAAGATAATAAAGGGTTCTATTTCTATCCCTATTATTACATTGATTTGATGATGTTGTGATGGAATTATTTTTATGAATTCCTTTATCTTATATTAATTGTTTTATGATGTCACGATGTTTAAGAATCCCATTTTTATTACATGGGTTAAGCTATGATGTATGGTTTATGATTTTGTGACACACATAAGAATGGTATCATTATGAGATGGGTGGGACCTATATCTCTCTCAAATTAATTGTGTAAAGATTTTATATATCATGAGATAAACATGGCTGGAACGGCAGGTTAAACCGGTTCAGTGAAACAGGACTGAAACAAGGAATGGACTCAGTTCAAAAATTTACTTTTTCCACTAAGATAGTCTTGGCAATGAGTCTTGACTAATAATAAATGATTCTCTATGATTATGTGTGTATTCCACAAAGCTTAATGTTTTAAGTTATGATTATTGTTATTACATTTCACTACCATGATTTATCCCATGTTATGAAATTTTGATCTCTTTTGCAGGGTAAGATTTACAAAATGTAATCTTCTTATGAATGTGATGTGATTGATATTTCTTTTTTTTACCTTTATTGAGCATTTGAGCTCACCCTTTTGTATTTTTTCTTTCCCCAAGTCAGGAAGAAGGTTATTAAGTAAGATATTCCAAAATGGACTATAGATATGATGAAATAAATGGGAGACATGGTAGACGCTTTATGAACCAGTTGTTTATGTTTCCCAGTTTCTAAAGACATTATACCTATACGGTCCTTTCATGGTTTTGTTATATGTTGTAATAAGTGTACTTCAATTTTTAAGTACTAACAATGTATGTAAAGTATGGGTCATTATAAAAACATTATTCAATATTTGTTTATTTCTAGTATAAAATTAACATTACACAATTTAAATATCTTTACTATTGTATTCCTCTAGAATAAAGAATTTATTCTTCACTGGAATAGTTTTCATTGGTTTCTTTCCATGTCCTCTTGGATCATATAAAGTCTTAGAATCAAATATCTAACTGTGTATTTACATGATTAATCAACACAGTTATAAAAATTGAGTTAATATAAATTAATTTAAATTTTCCATTTATAAATGAAATATCTATTTATTCTCCTATATTTGATTTCCATAGTTTAACCTCTCTTGCAGATTTTTTTATTTCTTTAAAATATATTCTTATGTGATATATATAACAATAAAACCAACACTTCATAAATGGAAATATATTTTTGGACTTCATTACTATAACTTTAATATATCATATATATTTTGACAATATTCAAAATATTAATTTTGATAATTTTTATCAATCATTTTCATTCCTTTTATTTTATCCTTACTTAATTAAGCTTCACATTATCATATTTTTATGATTCTCCATTGTATTAATGTCTAATTTTATCCAAACAAGCACCCCTTTGAGTTTTTAAATAATCTTTCAATTGATCTAAATATTTTCAAAAAAAATTGTTTCCTACTCACTATTATATCACCCAAATAGTATCTTTACCCTAATTTTTCCTATATAATTATGTATCATGTTTTTTTCATAAAAATAACATCATAATTAATAGATTCCTTACACTTGATTTTTTCATCAATTTAATCATTTAGATCATAATAAATATATTCTTCTTATTTAACCATTTAATTGAATCCATCTATGTATTCTAAATTTTCTTATGTGATATAATGTTACATAAAAACATGTTCAAGTATCGTAATCAAAAGTTGAAGTTCATCTACATAATTATATGATTCTTTAACCAAACATCATATCTTCCTATTTTATGTACTTGAATATATATAGTCATCAAGATAAGATTTAGGATAAACCTTTAAGTCAATAATTCCCTCTTATCAATTATATATATCATTAATTATATCCACCAATACTTATTTAGTAACATATAAAAATTACATCTCATTATCTTCATGGGATTATTAATTATCCCCATTTTCTTTATATACATATCTTCTTCATTGAAACTCTTTCATTCACATTAAACCAAAAGTAAATTTTCTATCAATATTTGTTGAAATACTATTTGATATTTATTTGGATAATTCAACCACCATTCCCTCTTATTATTATTGATATACCCTTGGATATATAGCTACAATATGACAAAAGTTTCTGCATTTAAAACATTTAAATGGTAATATACCCTCAAAATAAGACTTCGCCTCATTCTAAAATACTAGAAATTAATGACATGAATTAATCACTAATATATTCATCATTTTGCTCCCAATTTAACGTAGTTATATCTACTGATTAAAAATAAATAATTTTTTTGATAAAGTGAAACAACATTTTAGTTTTACCTTTATTTCATAATAAAATAGACTATTTATTAAATTATCAATAATCTTCTAACTCTAGCCTCTTTCTTTAATTTTGGAAAACTTTATGTAGTACAAAGGTGGGTGTAACCTTAATATAACCATTAAAATATAAATATATTTAATTTTATTATAAATTACTATCATTGTACCATCTTAATGAATAATATTGTTAAAAATTAATCCATATTTTTATTATACACTATATAAAAACCATAAAATTTATTTCTTAAATCATAACATATTTTTTCTCTTATGACGTTAAGGTCTTCATAACTGGTGGATAATTAGTACCAAATAAATTTAGAGGATTTTTATCCAATTAACATTATGTAAATAAAATTTTATAGATATATTGATAAATAATTTTTTACTTTAACATCTATATTTAACCACTTCTTATCTAATACACTAAAAACCATCTCTATTGGTTCTTTCATTTAAATAACATAATTGAAAATAACATATACAACAAGCTAAAGAGATTTAAGATTTGATTTCATATTTCTCTTTCAAAATTCATAATTGAGTCTATCAAAAATTTGAAAACCTTTTTCATTAGTTATATTCACTATAATAAAAACTTTGAAAACATAACTTCAACCTATATATGATATACAAAGATTCAAACTTCTTTATTTAATATCTCACTCTAGTTCCAAGTTCCCATTAGGATACTCTAGGGGAATGTTAATTTGGGTATTAATACTTTATAAAAAACATTATTTTAAATATTAAACTTATTTCACAATATAAGTAATAAAAATATGATCACCCATCACATATAATTTCCATGTATGATATCATATTAAGAATTAAAACATAAAGAACATGAAACACATAAAATTTACCTTGTTAACCAAAATGGTATATATATAAGGATCATAAAAACAATTTGGTGAAATTATATAAATAAATAACTATATTACTGATGTTACAATCAAATTATTTAGTTAAGATAACTCCATGACATGGCTCATTTACTTTAAATGTTTGGGAACTACACATTGCTTCCAAATGGGTCCCTCCCTCATCTTTTATCCATCAACAGTATCCAGAATATTAATAATTCAAATTGTATTACAAGGTATAGAGTGAATAATAGTATATAAAACAATTAATAAATGTTCTAAATGTATTTTTTTATCTTAAATATTATATTAAAATGAAAATAATATTCATTTTACTTCAAATTATAGATATTTATAAAATTTTCTAAAATCCATGAATCCATTATTATTCATAATAATTATTCATAAATATTGTATCTCTATATATTCAAATAACATATCTCTTAAATTTATATTATTGAGTGTAATTTTGATATACTCCATCAATATTCACCATTTTTTTGAAAGAAATATCAATTTAAATTAGTTTAACTCTTCTTCTTGAATATTAACTCATAAATATCATAACTCTTTTATTAGATATATGAAAAAAAATATTTTAATTAAAACTTATAAATTTTTTATTCAAAAACCCCTTGAAATATTCCATAATTACTCATTTAATTATCTATATAAATCATTTTTAAAATAATCAGAATTAATTTCTGCAAATTTAGAAAACAATATTATACAAAATTTTGTGAAAATTCGTAACTAATATTCTTAATTAATTTAATTTTTAAAAACATCATCCTAAAAGTAAAAAATAACTCTAAAATTTAAATTAATTTTTTTGTACCGTTTAACTAACCTTTATATATCCTATGAAAAATACCATTCACTATTATAAAATAACTCTCTTTCTTCTTCAACTCTTACATAGCTAGTTACAATTGGAAATCAAACTTAAACTATCTATATAACCTATTATATAGACTTAAACAGTGAATTAATATTCATTTAACTATTAGAAATCATAAAAAATATTTCAAATATATTACGACAACACTTGTACCGTCATGTAAATTGTTATTTTTTCATTTTAATATTATACATCAACCTCATTCTTTAACAAAATTATCAAAAATTATTTAAACACTTCCAAGATTCTCCATTACAATTTCATTCATTCAAATATAAATGATTACAATTAAAAAACCAATATATCAATCATTTAATCACATAATATTTCATAAAAAATATATATAAATTTATAATTTTGATAATTCTACATTTTGATAAATTAAAAAATCCGGTTGGGATAATCCTACATGGAGGGGGACTATCTCTACTCCCATGAAGCCTCTACTTTCCTTCACCATAAATTATATTCTAATCACTATAGTTTAATAATGTGTTCTTATTTATCTAAAAAATAGTCCTAGTAGTGGTTAAGAATATAAAAGTACCAAAAATCACCCATAAATGAAGCATATTTTCCCAAGAAATAATATAGTAATTAAATTTTAATCCAAATCCAAAATTTCAAAATATTTTTATTTATATTTTAAAGGGCCATGTTTAGAAAAATTCATTTTTATATTTTGTCTAGAAAATTATCCTGGTACTTTTTGAAATATTATAGGAGAATAATTTAGTGAGTAAAAATATCACTAAAACCAATAAAACTAAAATATAAGACAAATATAAATAGAAGAAAATTATTTCTCATAATAACACATGCTTTTACATACTTTTTCCTTTAAAAATTTTTTATCCCCAAAAGAAAACACAACTGAAGGAATATTCTCTTGTATTGTTAAGCTTATTTCATATACTCAAATGATTAATTAAAATTCATCAAGTCTCTAAGGATATTATAAAAGGAAATTTTTATACTTTTAGTCAAATATTCCCTTACTGGTGCTCTAATGTAACATGCTATTTAAGGAATAGATGCTTCTATCCAACATCTAGATTAAATGACATACAATTACACACACATATATATAACAACTAATATATGAATAATAAATTTCATTAGGCATATATCCATCCATGAGTAATATTAAAAAGTAGGATATATAATGTAGACCATTTAAAAACAGATTCATCACATGAACCTTAAAAAGAGTTCAAATTTATTAATCGATACACACCCACTCCCAACATAAAAAAAATTATAGGCATTTCCAATTTCATTCCAAAATAAATTATGCATGATCATTTCATATCCATATAGACATCACAAGTCAAATATATTTTTAACTATTTAAGATTAAAAAATCATACTCAAACATTACTGAGTCTCCATACCTCTGAGAGATTATCCAATAATTTGAATTGAAATAGGACTATAGATCAGTGAAAATTACTAATAGAATCACATATAATTACATAATCTCGTCTATGAATTTTTATCTGGCATATATTATAAAACACAGGTTCTGAATATTTATGTAATGAGTATATTATGTTAATCCATCAATGAATACCCAACCGATGTGTTGAAAATCTATAAAATTTCCACAATATTCCATAAATCCCATCACAATATTACCTCACTCCTATCATAAGAAAATTAGGGCCAAACTCATATTCTATTTAGAATCCCATCATTTTGTTATCATAAAAAAACATATGAGAAATCATGCTACCATTACGATGATTTTTTTCATAATAATTAAACAATTTATGCACTAAAACTCTTGGTATAACCTCAAAATATCTTGGTGTATCTTTAATATAAAAGTGTAAATATCACTCAATAATTTTCTTCCATATTATAACTATCACAACAAAAAATACCAATGTTAGAACATCATGCTTCTCACCTTTAAGAAAAAACTATATGGTGGGTCATGTGGAGACATATAAACACATCATAACTCAATGACTAAAAATAACAAATATTAGACATGAGAATTGGAAATATTAATCATATTATACAACCAAGTGAATATATTCTAACTATTAAATCACTGATATAATTTATTTAAATATTAATTTTGTGGACCAACACATCACTTCCCAATTTTTCATCCCAAGGGAAAAAATTCATATGACATGCATATAACACTAAATAGATTTAAATTTCGCACTAATATAAAAATTAACCATATTAGTTATTCTATTTTTAATTTAAATTAATTAAAAATAAACATTATACTAATAGAACCTTTTCATCATGAATGTCAATGATAACATACTATTTAGTCTCATCACTATTGCATTTTCCCATAAGTTTATGAAATTGAATTAATTTCACTATCTCACAACATGAAAAAAGAAACACCAACATTATAATTTCACTAACACTTATCCAACCATAATGAATATAGTATTGATATATCATGTATCTATAATTAGATTTCTCTGGAAGACTAGAATTCCAATTCTACTAACTTTAGTATATTCTCATTTCATCAATAGTTTATCATGGATAATGGTAGGTCCACAACCATAAAATTCATAAAAGGTATTTTTATGCTGCTCAAGTAAGTTAATTTAAGATCCATACACCTTCTTATATAAATAAAACCTCTTTTAAATATCATTCCAAAATGATAAATAGCCTTTTAGGGTCCCATACCACTATGTCCTAAGTGTACAATTCTAATCATAAACAATCAATGAAAACTACACACTTTAAACCTCAGTGTAATTATTATTGAAATAAGACAACCTAACCACTACAATAATGGTTTACATTAACCAATAAATTCAGTCAGTTACCAATATACTAAAAGTATTTGTTAATAAGAAAAATATATTGTAATAAATTTACATAAATTATTATTCCTCACCCTTTATAATATTCCATCATTCCTAGTAAACTTATCATGAAGTCCTCCATATAATCTTAGTATATGAAAACCATATTTGAGTTTAAGATCTCATTTTTATAAACAATTCACCTTATTTATGTAAATAACCATCAATTTATCTTCATTTAACTAAAACTCTACCACATATATAAATAAAATTCCTCCTCTAGGATACCTTTTCCATGAAATGTAACATGATTAAAACTGATCATGTCTAATTCATATGTTAATCAAGAATCATATCTAGCAGATAAAAATTCCACAAAAACTTTTTAGCACATATAACACTAATTTTTTTGTCACATACAATATATAACTAGTTTTCCCTATTTTACAATTCCAGTCCATCTTTTTTATGTACTACATTTGAATTATAACTTAAGGAGTTTCTATTTAACATTACTAAACTATAGAGATAATTTATATAAAAATAAGATAACTAACTCTACTTGAATAATTTTATTCTACTCCTGAAACTCATTCTATAGGTAGTTCTAATTATTTTAACTCAATATTGGTCTCCCTCATTAAAACTTAGGATTATAATGCTATATTGTTGACCCCAATGAATCAACTATAGCACCCTAGGACACCCTGAGAGGGGCGGGGTGAATCAGAGTTTCAAATTTTTATTTTAAAATAAGGATCTTGTTCCCACATTTTTAGGAACTTGTTAAACCTATAAGAATGATGAGAACATAAATCAAACAATCACATGCACAGAAAACACAAAACACTTTTAATTGGTTCACCAATAAGGGATACATCCAAAGAGAATATGCTGATAGTGGTTGGTCATAACAAAATGCACTAAACCTCACTTCTTGTAGAATAAAAAGGTTCATTCATAGTAACTCTATGCTAGGATCACTACCTTTACAATGGTTTAGGGATAGCTCACTGCTTCTCTTAGAACACTTCTGTCAAATCCTCCAAGATCACTACTTTGAGAAAATTCTAAATCATTTTATTGACTTGAAGATTGATTCAATGATTTGGAATTAAATACGTGGCCCCTGGCTTAGCAAGATACTTTTCTTACACCATAGACAAGATTTGATTCTCTTTGAAGTCACTGTTCAATAAAAACAGATGTTCAAAATTTCTCTTTGTGAAGCCTCTTTACGAGACACAATTCTTCACGAATAACCCATGCCTCTATAGAATAAAATTTCTTTGTGAATCCCCCTACCTTTTCTAAATAGACAGTCATCATGAAACTCACTGAGTCAATGCAGAATACCTCATTTTTGTGAAGTACCCTTTTTTAAAAAGCATGGGGTCAGTTAAGACTTACAGTTTCTTCACGATGCACCAACTCACTTAGAAATCCTTGTTCTAGAAGCTCTTAGAAAACTCAAAGTGTCTCTAGATTTTCCATCAAAATACTAATGATAATGAAGAGGGTTAGCCTCATATTTATTGGATTTTCTATTCACAAAGCTCCATTAGCTCTTTGCAGATTTTATAGATCGTCAAAAATGTCCTCGCAACACTCCTCACTTCGTAGAGAACCATAGAAATTATCTACTCGACAAGCTCATCATTATCACAAATTATTACATCAATTCTCTTCGCAGCACCCATCAAATTCGCAAAGCATTCCATCAATGACCACAGAGACCAAAACTTGTAATTGTGAAGAAATCCATCTCCGATTGCAAATCCTATCGCAATTGTGAAGAACACCATCAGAAAACTTTATGTGTTGACAAAATGTAATTCTCAAATCCCATCTTCATGAAACTAATGCCTTTTCCATATTTTCATTAGGCCTACAAGAAAAACCACTTTTCACATTGAAATACAACTTACAAATTTTTGACCCCAAAAATTTTACAAACACTGGGAAACGACACCAAATTCGATACTAATTTTGGCTTGAACTATATGATATCTTTCCTTGTAATATCTCTAATCATTCAGGTATGGATTGACAAAAAACACAAACCAAACACTATTTTTAGAAAAGAAAAACCCTAGTTATAAAATAAACTAAAAAAATACATGGATAACATTATGCTATCAACCCACACTCCATTGAGATGATCTTCCCCTAGATCACTCATCCCGATAGCTTGAATGGAGTCAAACAATGTCACTATAATTATAATTTAATTTATTAATCTTTACCTATATCAATTAGTCCACTAATATAAATTACATAGTTTCTAGAGCATCCTAAATAATTCCATGAGTGAAGAGGAGTTCTCCAAAAATATAAAAATAATAATATAATATATCACATAGATCTTAAAACCATTATTCCACTAAATTTGGGAAAAAATTATATCACAAGAATAGTCTAGGTATCTCCAAGTAACCACTATTTCTCTCAAAATAAAATATCATTATCCATCACCATACCCCAAAATATTGAATAATATTCTTGGGGAAAGTATAATAAAAGATATAGTTATACTTAGTACATGAAAAATACATCCAATATCATTCATCCAAGGATATATTACTTGGCATCGAGCTCACCTTAAAAAATGGGTAACATCAAGAATTGAGACTTATAAAAGGTTAAAATAAGATAAAATATATCTTCTTATGTAGTGGAGATTTATCCTTATTATGAATAGAGATAAAGGTTTCTATAACTCAGGCCACTGGTTTTCAGACCAATCTGATAAGGAAGGTGATCATCTTCAGGTATTTTTATTTTTTTTCATGTATGTTAATGAATAAATGAAACCACATCACTTTGTATTTTTGGAAAATTTGACTTACCATTATATTCAATAAAATTAGACACACAATGTTTAAGAAAGTCTATTATATTGACTATATTTTTTCAGGATGAAGAGGATCACCACACTCATCTTGAGTCTAGAATGAAAGGTTTGATCATAATGGGGACGAATTTTATTCTTCTTGAATTCGATGAAAATGTGAAAATGATTTGATAATATTTGTGTTATCATAAATCACAAGTATTATACAACACTTGTAATAATAGATTAAGAATAGAAAGGGGATAAAATGTGATGGAAATTTTATTCAGTCTAATCGTAATCATTCCAATTGTATTCAGGCTGAGTAGGAAAAATTTTGAACATACTGAATATTATCTTCAATATAATCATATTCATGAAGAAATCAATGGAACAAATTGATGTTTGTGAAATAAGAGAGTTGGTGAAGTTGAAGTTTTTCGGTCTCAAGATCATCATAATGAGTTTTTCAGATATAGATTTGTTTAAAGGCTATGAATGATGGTCATAATGAAGAAAAGAAAGAAGTTTTTGAAGTTGAAGCTGCTGAAACCAATCCATTATATTCAGTATACCATCATATAAATCAATGGAAGAATTGTTTTCATCAGTAAATATTAGAACCATTGATAAAATAATTGATATTTTTTAATCCAATTTAAAAAAAAAAATTAGGGATTGGTCAATAATGTAGTCAAACATTCATCAGGTTGAATTGTTTTGAGTTAAAATTGGTGAAGATAAATCATATTAAAGATGAATCCAATTTTATGAATTAAGGTGAGACAAATAAACCTAAGTAACTAGACAACAATAAATTAATCATATTCAGGATCATTGGCATAGAGAAATAGAGGAGAAGAAGAGTCCTATTTAAAGACTTTTTGAAAGTGCTGAAAAATAGATCAATAAACTTGAAGAGTTTGATGAAGAATATATTTGTTTTTAATTGGTGTAGAGAAAAATAGTGAGATATTATTTGTTATGATATTTTTGTAAGAGGTTCAAGAAAATCGAAGTGACCAAATTCCCATATCATAATGAATATATGTAATTAAAAAATCAAAATGGAGAATCACAAGAAAATTAATGTTTGAGAAGAAAATTAGAAGCGAGGTAAAATTTTTAGAAGATTCAAGAACGATCTAGAAGAATTAATAATAGTTAAGGAATGTTTAAGAAGTCAAGATGCACAAAAAATTCAAAAACAAAAATGTATGTTTAGGTAATTTGGTTGACAAGGAAAATTTTTATAAATCTCGTCCAAACCATTTTTGAGGTTAGTATAAAAGGGAAAGTACCTTGTACTTTTATAATGATGTACTATTCAAGAAAAGGAGGAGAGAAGATAGAGTGATTAACTAATTAAAGAGAGAAGAAGTAATTTTTGAATTTAGTTTCTTGAAGTAGTCATGACAGATAGAACTAAAAGAAGAAGAGAGAAGATTAAAATGTATTTAGATGATCATCATATTCAGATGATCATCGTATTGGGCTAGTTTATAATATTGGTATTTCCATATTGAAGAAGAAGTTATTCATAATTGTCTTAACCATATTTTGAAATAGTTAAATATTTTCCATATTGAGCAATCTGACTGAGAAAACCAGACTGGGAAAATGGACTGAGTTTTATTACAACATCCAAGAAGTTCTTACCAGTTTATGGGTTAGAAAGTGAATAATGTTTTTGAAAGCTTATATTTTTGAAGGTTGATAAAGAAGCATCATAAAATTTTTAGTAACAAAAAATTTTAATAAATTATTTGGTCTAAAAGGAGCACACATAATATTGAATTGTTTAGATAGTGCTACACGAGTGAAAGGGAATATCCTACTCATTGTATTCCACACAAAATGATTTGTTTCTAGTGTAGTGTGTGGTATTGGATCATTTATAAACCAAAACATGTCCATAACTATTCTTATTTAATAGGGAACCTTTTAAATTCTATTCTCCCATGGATGTGAGTATGAATTTTTTTCTGCAAGGAAGGAAATATTTAATAGGAGGCAAATGTTGATCCCTAAGTAAAGAAGAATAAAAGAAAAATATATCACCGATTCACACCTCCACCCCTAAATGATAAAATTATCATGACTGGGAAATTAAAATTGGTATCAGAGATGAAGGTTCCCTTCATTTATTCATTACTGAAGTTTTGAAGAGAAGTTGATGGGGAATTTGAATTTTGTTAGCAGTAAAGGTATCCAAGTTTTTGATGTAAAGAACTATCATATCTGGATGTATAGAAAGTTTCCATATCTTATATCAATTGGGTATGATGTTTTTGAAGATACAACATATGGATTTCCTTCAATTGATAAAATGATTCCACATACATATGTCGATAAGAAGAATCTTGAGAATGATAGAATAAATAAAAATGATTACTGTCATCATTTTTGGAATGTGATTTAATAAGAGTAAACAATGTTTACATTACTAAAGGTATCTAGTTTAATCTTAGAAACATCTATGAACACAAAACAAAAGTGAAGTAGGAAAAATTAAAAATTTAGAGATTGAAGTATGCAGATTTGAAAATGGTTGAGTATGAATCTATTAGGGTTTTCTTTACCAGGGTAAATAGAATTTTCAAAACTAGCAGATGTCTTGGTGAAAAGATAGAATATTATACTATTGTTGAAAAGATATTAAGAATACTTTACAAAAAATTTTATTCTAAGGTTTCTTCATTAGAAGAAAGAGATCCTAAAACATTATCTCTAGATTATTTTTATAGAAATATCATCACATAGGAAATGATAAGAAAAAAATATATGAAAAGAAAAAAAAGTTTACAGACAAATGTCTTTCAAGGATTCCAAGAATTAGAAGTCAATGAAGATTCTTATTAAAGAATAAGATGGTGATTATGATTAAAAAATGAGGTATCTAAAAATTTGATGATATTTTATCCTTGTTATCTAAAAATGTGCGAAGAGGTGAAACTAAATACAAAGGGAAACTTACCTTAACATTATTTAAATGTAAAGCCATTGGTAACTTTGTGTATAATTTTTCTCAAATAAATAAAGAAGATGATAGTGATAAAAAAGAAAAAAGTCCAATAATGTCATGAAAGTAATTAGGTGATATGGATTAATATTTTTCTAGAGGGAAATATAAAAAGTTATTCAAACATAAAATAATTAGTTTTTTTATCTAAATATTAAGAAGAAGAAGAAAATTATGGTGAAATAAAAAAAATATATTAAGAATATTGTTGGGAGTAATTTTATTATAATAGCTAATAATATATAATTTAGAAGTATTAATTTTAAATAAGAAGAACCTCGATTAGAATATTATGTGAAAGATGAAGTGAAAGAATGCCTGTGGAATATTAGAAGGGAAGAGAAACAAATTATCATGTTGAAAAATAAAAGGTCCTAAGAAAACAATCATGAATGTTTTTATGATGAGAAAGTAAAGATGGTGATAGAAATTAATGATTTAAAGAAATATTTTGAGGAAGAAAAGAATCATAATGAACATTAGGAAGTGATGTTGGATGAAAAAGAAGAAGAGTTGGAACTTGTCCAAAAAAATTCAAAATCTGAATAGAGAAATAAAATTTCAAAAAGTCTATCTCAAAATTTGGTTAAAGTTCTCATAAGGATAAACCTAAAAAAATTTAATAAAATTTACCTTGGAAGGTTGATAAGAAAGCTAGTAAAGTTATGTTTGTGGCCAATATTATCAAAGTGGAGAATTTAGAAGTTTATAACAACCCAAAATCCAAAAATGTTTCTAAAGATTATAAATATAGAAATGTTTCTAATAATTATAGTTCTGATAAATATGAAAAGAAAACAAATACGAGAAATAATATTCTAATTCATAATAGAATGGTTAGTGGTTCAGATAATAAAGATAAGAATGTTGATAAGAAACATGTTTGAAACTCCATTCAATATGATTTTTTAGAAGAAAACATTATTTCTAAAGATACTATTGGTATTGTGGTGGATTCTGACATACAAAAAATATGTGTTGGTTCAACCAAAAACACTATTATTATTCCACATGTTATAGAAGTAAATGTTTAAGGGGGAGTTAATCCTCTCAAAAGAAGAATTCTGAGAAAGAAGTTCTGAAGAAACCCAAGAATGTTGTAGTAAAAATTGAAAATATATTCCCTCCATGGGAAATATTTTTGAAAGGAGTCAACAACATGTACATCTATTAAAAGTTTTTCTTGTTTTGTTACTGGAACAAAAAAAGTTCGTTAACAATTCTCAAAATCTGGAGATAAATAAAGAAAAATCCTTTATTGTAGAAACCACTCTGAAAGATACAATAGGATGATGACCTTGGATTATTGATAGTGGGTGTTATTCTCATATAATAGGAGATTTAATGTTTTTTAAGAATGTAAAAGAATTTAAATAAGGAATAGTGACATTTGTAAATGATTAATCCCTATGAATAAAAGGTGTTAGATTAGTCATCATTGGGAAAGAAAATTTTAAATCCAAGAACGATTTATATATTAATGGTTTGAAACACAACTTTATAGGTGTTACATAAATTTTTTATGAGGTTAAAAATTTTATTTTTAGAAAATATGGGTTTATTGTGAAATGCGAGGAAGATGGAAAGATAGTTACAGGAGGCCGAAATACAAAAGCAAACTTGTTTCAAGTTGTTGAAATAAAAAACTATTGTATTTTTGTATAGTGGAAGAGAATAAGTTATGTCATAAAATACTGGGGACATGTGTCAATGAAATTAGATAAATTTATCAAAGAGATATAGTGTTTGAGATATTCTTGATTTTATAAGAAGAAGATATTGGTGTTGCACTATTTTTCAAAATGGAAAAATTACAAACTCAGTGCATAAGAAAGTTGAGATTCATTCAAAATAACCCTTGGAACTTATTCATTATGATATTTTTGGGCCAATGAGAAATAAATAAATAAATGGAGATAATCACTTAATCAAATTCATTGATTATTTTATTCTCATTACTTTTGTTGTGTATACAAAACAAAAGTTATATGCTCTAAACATGCTTAAATGTTTTAGAAGGAAATCTGAGAATGAATATGAGTATTTAGTGAAGAAATTGAGAAATGATAATGGTGGTGAGTATAAGAGTGAATAATTTGAATGTTATCTTAAGAATGAAGGAATTATACATGAGTATAGTCACCCATACACTCCTCAAGAAAATGGGGTTACTGAAAGGAAGAATAGAAGTTTGGTGGAAATGTAGAGAGGTTTTTTTACTTAAACATATACTATCTCACTACTATTGTAGGCAAGACATGAGTTCTGATCTATATATTCAAACCAGATGTTTCTACTAGAAAAATTTAAATGTGACTCAATATGAAATGTTTTATGATAAAACTCAAAGTTTTAAACACTTAAGATTTTTTGGGAGTCCATACATCATAATGAAGAAAGGTGGAAACTTGGGAAGGTTTGAGAAGAAATATGAAGATGGAAATTTTATTGGATATGATATAGTAAGAAGAGGATAAATATGTTTCAATATTGAAATATGTATAATTTCTTATTATTGTGTTGTGAAAATTATTTAAAAGATTGAGTAAGACAAACAGACTCATGTAGATAATGATGTTATATAAGATAAGGAAAGTTTTGTTAACATTTGTAATAAGGATTAATTTTTTTTAATCCTAATCAAGAATAAGAATCAAAATAATCTATTTCTAGTAATGATGAATAATCTCTAAAATCCCATCACAGGTTAGGAAAGAAAGTGGAGGGTCAAAATATTATTAGTGATCAACATCAAAAGGTTTAAATAATAAGAAAATTTTTACATACATATTTGTATTAAAAAGTTTATCCAAATAATTTGAATGAATATTTTGAGTATCAAAAATGGGATTAGGGCATGAATGAAGTGTTGGATCTAATATAAAAAATGATACATGGGAACTTTTACCTTATCCAAGTAAAAAAATGTTGTTGGTACAAAGTGGGGTTTCCAGAACAAGCTGAATGAAGAAGGTGAAGTGATAAGAAACAAAGAAATATTAGTATGAAAAGGTTAATCTCATATTTAAGGTTTTGATTTTCATGAACCTTTTTATCTAGTTAAAGGGTTATAAAAAATATGATTTTTTTCTTAATATTCCAAAAAAATTAAGTATCAAATTATTTCAAATAGATGTAAAGTTCACATTTCTGAATGGGGTTTTTGATGAGGAATTTTTAATTGAAACCCCATGTGGATTTATGGTTGGGAAAATATATTTTTTGTATTTAGATTGAAGAAAGACTTGTATGGGATAAAATAATCTTTGAGGTCATGGTATTCTAAATTGGATACTTGATTAAGGAAGACCAGTTTTAAGAAAGGAAGAGTTAATAGAAATATTTTCATAAAATAAAGTCAATAGTTTTATCTCATCATAATTGTTTATGTTGATGAAATTATCTTTTCTAGGAATAATGAAAGATCTTGTGAATGATTTACTAAATAAATGATAATGTTTTTTAAGATTCCCATGATGGAGGAAATGAAAAACTTTATTAGGTTAATTTTTTTAAAAAAAGAGACACATTTTTATTTCTCAATAAAATCGTGCCATGGAACTTCTTAATAAGTTATGGAAAACTCGAAACCTTCTTTGACACCGATTTTAGTGGGAAAAAAGTTTTCTAAAGAGATAAAAGTCATGAATGTTGTTCAGAATGAATTTTAGATGATGATTAGAAGTTTTTTATATTTTACTACCTCAAGACCTGACACTGTTTATGATATAACCTTATGTAAAATATTTTAGAGTGCTCCTAAAGAATCACATTTACGTTTTGGAAAAAGGATTCACAGATACATCAAAGGAACCAAAAAATTCAGAATCAGGTAAGGTATCTTAGAAAGTATTTTTTTGGGTATTCATATGCTGATTGGATTAGAAATTTTGATGATAGAAAATATAAATATAGTGGAGTTTTCCTTCTTGAGAAAAGTAGAGTTAGTTGGTATATAAGTAAATAGAATCTAGTAACACTTAGTACAAATAAATCTGAGTATATTGCTACTACTTATGTTGCTACATAACTTATGTGTATGAGAAACCAGTTAAAAGATTTAATTATTGAAGTGAATTTACCCTTGCTCTTGGGTTGTGATAATAAAAGTTAAATCAACCATACCAAGATTCTAGTGAAAAATTATCATTCAATACATATAGATATCAAATATCATTTTATCGACGAGTATGTGGAGAATAATGAATTGAACATGGAGTATGTTCCTACATCAGAAAAATATGCTGATATTTTCACAAACAATTTACCTAAGGAACCTTTTTATAAATTGAGGTTCAACATGGGAATCCAACCTTCTTCTAATAAAGTTTGAGGAATGTTTTTCCATCCCCTCTCTCATCTTACCCTTGTATAATGTTTTCATGAGGGATGATTTTTTCATAAATCTATCTTTATCAAAATCATATGTAAAGGGGGAGTTTTGGGTTATCTTTGAATCCATAATTGTATATGTGTGAACTATTCTAAATATTTTTTGGAGTATTTTTAGGTAACAAAAATTGTGTATTACAAGAATCTTGAAAATATGAAGAAGAAAACTAAGGAATAAAATCTAAGAAAGAAAACTGAGGATGTTTTAATTATCATTACTTTTTGGACATCATGGCTTTGTTATAAATAATTCTTCTTTACTATAATGAGTTAGCTCACGTGGGCTTAGAATTATTGATAATTAGTCCATATAATATGGTTACAATGTTTAGTAATTTATGAATCTTGGTTGAAAAAAACCCCAAAGGGAGAGATTATTAGGACCACAATAATAAAAAAGGTGATTGTATTCAGGTATTGTGTTTTTTATTAAGGAATTTTAAGAAGAAAAGAAACAAACACAATTTGTATTTAATAAAAATAGGACATAACATCATATTCAAGAAAATTAGACTCACAATAGTTAATAAAGTCCTTTTTATTGGGAATATTATTTCTGGATGAAGAGGATCATTATAATCAGCCTAATTCTAGAATTAAAGGTTTGATCCTAATGGGGACGAATCAGAATCAACTTGAATTCAATGAAAATGTAAATATGCTTATTTGATCTTGGATTTATCATAAATCATAAGTATTCTATAATTTTTTTGATGAATGATTGATAAAATAGAGGGGATGTGTTGGAAGTAATATTTGATCTAATTTTAATCACCAGAATCATATTTAGGATGAGTAGGAAAAATTTAGATTATTCTAAAGATGATCTTCAATGGAATCTAAGTCATAAAGGAAGTCATGATATAGGATGATGTTTGTGAAATTAGAATGTTAGTGAATCCTAAGTTTTTTGGTCTCAAAATCATTTTAATTAGTTTTTCAAATGTATAATTTGATTAAATTATAGGAATGATGATCGTAATTATGAAAAGAATAATGTTTCTAAAGTAGAAGATGCTAACAATAGTCCATCATATTCGATATACCACAATATTCATTAAAGGAATAATTGTTTTCATCATGAGATATTGGTACCGATAATAAAGTAATTGAGATTATTAGATATGATTCAAAAAGAAACATTAAATACTGATAAAAAATGTACTCCACCATTCATTAGGTTGAATTGTTTTGATTTCAAATGGGTCAAGAGCCATCGTATTGAAGTTGACTCTGATTATCTAAATGAAGGTGATATTGGTAAATAGAAGTACCTTGAAACTGATGAATTAATCATATCTAGGATCATCAGCCTATAGGAAATAAGAAGTAAAATTTTATTTTTTAAATACATTTTGAAAGTGATGACAAAGGGATAATGAAACTTGAAGAGTTTGAAGAAGAATATGTTTTTTTGAAATGGTGCAGAGAAATGTAGTGAGATATATTCAATTATTATTTGTTTGAAAGTTGGTCAATAAAATTTAAGTGACCAAATGACCACATCATAATGAAGATATCTTATTATAAAATTGGAATGAAGAATCAAAATTGGAATAACATTTATAAGGAAAACCATAAGAGATGTGAAGTTTTTATATATTACAGAAGGATAAAGAAGAAGAAATAAGAGTTGATAAATGTTGATAAAGTTAAGATGCACCTAAAATTCAAAAGAAATGAATGATTCAGGTAATTTGGTTGAGTAGGTAAATTTTTAAAAATACTTCTTAAACCATTTTAGAGGTGAGTATAAAAGGGAAATAACTTGTACATTCTGAAAGATAAAATATTCATGAAAAGGAGGAAAGGAGGTAGAGTGTTAAAGAAATTTTAGAGAGAAGAAGTGGTTTCATGATTGAGTTTCTTGAAGAAGTCATGCCAGACAGAAGTGAAAGGAGAAGTGACAAGATTACAATGCGTTCCACTGATCATCGTATTCAAATTATTATCATATTTATTTGATCATCCTATTGCGATAGATTATTGGATTTGGATTTTGGATTGAAGAATAATATGTTCATAGTTTTCTTACTCATATTCTAAAGAAGACCTATAGTTTTTATTATTAAAAAATCAAAATGGGGAAATAGGACTGAGAAATAGACTGAGCTTTATTACAATGTATAAGAAGTTTTTACTAGATTTTGGGTGAGAAAGTGAAGAATTTTTTTTTGAAAGATTATATTTTTTGAAGGTTATTGAAGAAGCATCATATCATGTTTTGTAACAAAACTTTGTACCACATAAATTTAACTAGGATTACACACACTATTGAATTGTTTACATAGTTCTAAATGAAATAAAGAGAATATCATACTCATTGTATTACAAAAAGATGATTATTTTCTAGTGGATTTTATGGTATTTAATCATTTATAAACCATACCAAGGACATAACTACTCTTATTAAATAACCAACATTGTAAATTACTGTGTTCCTATGGATGTTTTTTTAAATTGTTTTCATTAGGGAAATAAATATTTAATAGGAGGAAAAGGTTGTTTCATAAATAAGGAAGCATAAAAGAAAAAGTTATCACTGATTCACCCCACCCCCTCTCAGCGACACAATTATCCAAACTGAGCAATTACAGCTAGATGAAACCCACATAATCTTCATAATTAACCTTTTTTGGAACTATGATATGTAAAAATATGTCATTCTCAATTCATGGATTCATATATAATTTTTTCATGAAAGCATTTACTATTGAAAAGGAGTTCACAATTATAAATTTACTCTTAAATAAAAAAAGCGGGAAATTAAAAAAATGATTACAATTTATAAATTATACATCCCATAATAACAACCCTATACAATGAAAAATACAAAAAATCATTATCTAAATTTTATATGATTCATTTAATTTTCTAATTATGCCCAAAAAAGAATGATCTAATTACCCAAGTTATTTAACTAATGATCAATGTCATTGAATTAGAATGAATTATTTACCACAACCTATTTATAGGTTATATAACCTAATAGACCAATCCTAAATCCATCAAGAATATATTAACAAGTTTTCCAATCCAAAACATAAAATGAGCCACACACCGTACTCCAGTTATAAGATAAAACCTCTCTAATACCAATTTAACAAAATGTATCTCCATAAAACACCTTAAAAATTAGAAATAAGGATGTTTTTACCACCCCAATCCCACATCTAATTAGATAAGGGTTAGTAAATAACTATAAGAGGGTATAATCATATAATGGGATAAATTTACTCAGACAACTTGTAATAATACACAATCTACACACCATTAAAAAATCATATATTATAAATATATTCCAAATATATGAAAATTTATACATTTATATTTATAACACATTAATTAGTTATAAAATATTTATATATCATATTCCATAAAAAATGAATAAAATTTAATACCCTAAAAAATATAAACTTATCTGTAAATGAAAACCCAAGGTGAACACATAATAAAAAATGTAAATATCATTACCTAGATATATAAATTGTTTAAATGGTAGAAAATATATTTTTAGGGAAAATATTTATAAAATGATATGATCTCACAAATTTTATACATATACACAACATTGTGTACATTACTACACATGTAATACCTTAGGCTATACTATAAGAGGTACACTCTACATATAAAAACAATGCATAATGTGAACTCTAAAGAGCCTTTATTACTAAATATATTTAAAAGATATATTTTGTTTTGAATTTTAACATATTAAATTCATTTTTTATTTGGAATTTCAATATTATCATTTGATGAAATTTTGGGTATTTTATGAAATACTTTATTTTTAGATGATTAATTGAAAATACAGTGTTTACCAAAACTAAAAATTTTATGAATTTATAAAAAAGAAATACAAGTGTATAAAACATTTTAATTATAAAAATATATATTTAATATGTAAAACTATGGATTTTAAAAATACTATGTCGAATTTAAAAATTATTTTATTACCATTTTAAGGACATGCGTAATATTTTCCAATAAAAACTGTTTTTTCTCTTTTATTTTAGTTATATATTTTTTTGGAAAAATTTAATTTCATATTCATTACAAAGAAAAATATATTTTATAATAAACTAATTTTTGTCATAACAATAAAGTACATTAATTGTTTTACTATTCACATAAATTTTAATCTTAAAAATAAATATTTTCTAAAAATAAATTTTTACATGTTACATTTGACAATGATAAAATTGATTTTAATTAAATATTTGAATTTTATCTAATAAAATGGATTTTATATAAGTAATAATTAACTCCAAATGAATTAATAATATAAATTTAGATTTTATACATAAAAAAATATTTAATTAGGTAAAGACTTGTTACCATAGTAAATCCAAAAATGGAAAAAGTAATAAATCTGGGGGAAAAGATCTTGAAACATGTTAAAAACATGTTTATAATTGATTATTTAAGATATTATTGAAATTATCACACCCCTAATATATTATTGTCCATTTTTAAGCCAATTGAAATCTGAAACATATGCTATTTTTATATTAAGTTGAAATACTTTCAAAAGTGCCATTCTCACCACTTATAAAAGGGGCCTCTTAGCACCCCTTCGATATTACTCAAAAAACTAGTTTTCAATGAAAATACACCCTTTTTAATTACCTTATAATCCCATTTCATCATATTAATCTTTTATTTATAAGATATTATCCAAATCCCTCCCTTTCCAAGGTATCATCTAAGGGAATTACCATGTTCTCAGTTTAAGTACTAATTTTCAAAATTTATTTTATTTTCCATTTCACCATTAATTTTTTTCTTATTACTATATAATGAAATCAGATATATTTTTATAGTAAATTTTATTATTCTATAGAACTAACTATAAAACACCATTCCCATTTTCCCTTAAGGAAAACAAAAATGGTATTCATGTGTGTGTACAGACTAAAGTCTCCAAAGTGTCATGTTTTATTTTCCTTAAAAAAATTACGCATTCGGTCATAATATTGAATTTTATAAAAAAGTGTGATATTTAAAATTAATTTTATATTATAAAATGATAATTTTTTTATAAATTTCGTTAATTCTATGGAAAACAAAATCATCAACCATGAATATGTGTGGACTATCGCCTCCCTAGAATGATTGATTTATACATTTATTTTAATCAACATATTAGCAATGTTGTCAGGATATTGGATTTAATGGATAAATATGATATTGATTAAATAATTGAGGTTTTAGAAAGAAAAATTATATAACCTATTAATAATACAAGAAATAAAAAACTATGGTAAATTTAGTCATCCAAAAGGGAATTATAAGAGGAAAAAATGATTTATTTAAAATTTCTAATAACTTCATATAGGTAATTATATTATTCTATTTATTTATAATTCTAATATTAAAAAATAATACAAAATAAATTATGTTATTATTATTTTGGAATAACGATATTAAAACCAAATTACTTCATAATCATCCATTAATTATGGTATGTTAGTGTTTGGGTTACTTTAACAATCGACTTGAAGAATGCTATAAATTTATATCATAAATGACTATGGAACATTAATTTCAGGTAATATATAATATAAATAATTAAATAATGGTTTTATTTTACTTATTTAACATAACATTAATATTAGAGTCATTATTTAAGATATCAGTGTCTATTTGTAAAAAAATTACTAAAACATGCTCGCCGTCGATTAAATATTTAAGGTTCATAACAAAAAATAAAATAGAATGAAATTATAACGTCATAAATAATTGTAAATATTAAATTAAAAAACCTTTTATGATCTTGGAATGAATAACTTAGGTATAATAATGAATAACAATGCAACTATTACAATACTAGGTCAAAATGATGAAGATTACCCACACCTGATATTGAAAATAGATAATAAACAACTAATATATATATAAATAAAAAATGTAAATTAATTTGATGAAAGGTTATATGTATGAATAAAGTTATAAAATAGGTGACTAATATGGTGATTTTTATTATATAAGAGGTTTGTAAATTTTTAGCTAAATGAGAATAAATGTGAGGATTCTTTGTCTCGAATTCCACTTCATCAAGACATTATTATGTTATGAAAAATGTTTTCTATTGTATGGTTCAATTAATAACCCTTTTCTATTTTATATAATTATTTTATAATTTTCTTTATTAAAATTTAAATTTAAAATTCTATTTTCTAAGGGATTTTGATTGAGATGATACCTAAGCCATCATAATGAAAAAAAACCCATAAATTTTGGAAATTAATGTTTGTGTGGTTTTCCTATCAATTACATCCATGTGTGGATATGAAATGAGGATGCTGTTATGGACTAGATTCACTTATTAGTAATCAAAAAAATATGATAGTTTTGTATCAACTCAATCTTCACTTGGTCCACGATGAGTGGGCCTAATATTGTAAACCTAGTGAGACACTCACATGGGATAAGCTTTAGGTAATTCACACAATATTTACAAACTACAATGAATGATTTTTTTACTATTTTATTGGGATCCTACCAATGAAAATTACCTAACTCAATTATTATCTTATATTGATAACCCACAACATTTAAAGTACCATACCCACCACTTATTTTTATTTCATTAAAAAAGGTACTTCCTATTATACTGAGACTACCTGATATTTTTTATATTGATTTTTTATATATTCACCTAGATAGTAACATTATTCCACTTAGCAGAGATATATTTTCTTTCTATATTTCCATAATATAGATATCAATTTTTCTATTTTCCCTAATTATGTAATATTTTTAATAATTATTATGAAATTAATCTTCAAATCATATTATGAATGATTTAATCTTAATTAGAAATTGGTGGGCCCTGATATAGATAGCTAGTAGATGTATCACTTTCTCCATGAGACAAACTAGCTATTATAATGTCTTTTTTCTTACCTGTTTATGTTTGATGTCATATCATAAGGCCTTGTATGTTTGTTTATATTTTTCTAGTATTATTAATTCCATTAGTATGAGATTGTTAGTTATTATACATGTTTTAATTTATTTTATATGATATAGTATGTCCTCACTTTAATTTGATTATGGATTTATTTTGATCACATAATTGTTTCCATACTATTTATGAAATTCTTATGTAATAATAGATTCTATTTTACACTACACCTTACTAAGAATCTATGTTCACCCTTATTTTTTTTACATTCCCTAAGAAATCAAGAAGGGAACAATGTGTAATATTAAAGGACATTCTAGAATAGATTATAATGTTATCATGGATTTTGTATGATACACTTTATATTATCAAGTGTAATGTTAAAAATATTCATGTATCTAGCCTTCTAAGACTACTAAGCAATTGGATAATTCAGTAAATCTAGTATTTTATAAAAATAATATAACATAACTATTGAATATGGGTTTATGGAGTCTTGATTGTTACATTTGGAAGTAGGGGAAGTTTAATAAAAAAATTTTGGGAAAATATTTAGAGTAAACTGGTTATATATCACAATCATTATGGAAAACCCTTAAGATTTTAATAATTTTTCACAATAAGACATAATAGGATTTTTATTTTATAAATCAATATTGTAGGGTCCCAAAAATTTAGAAAAGGGAAGGAAAATACTCCCAAAGGGTTGGTAAATAAGATGTATGCATGTTTCACTAAAACATTTTTGACAAAAGTGAAGAAATCAAGATTTTCAATGGGATTTGGCATGATCATGTATCAATTACCGGGAAAGGTTTGTGTAAGGAAGAAGACTCAAACCAATAGTGTGTGGATAACCTAGGATGTGCTGTCCCATGAGGCATTTTCCAGTGAATGAAGTTGTTCGCAGTGAATTTCCAACCACGAACTGAAGCCGCCATGAACTTTTTTCGCTAAAAAGAATTCAAAAATGGTACGCCCTGCACACCATCCTTGAGAATGATGTGGTTTTTGGAAGAGGAGAAGCCAGCGAAATAACTTACCTTCACAAATCATAGTTTTCTGAGTCATATGTGGGATATATATATCTCCATGGGCTTCCGTAGAAGGTGTCACATGAACCGTAGATATAGATTCCCCGACACTCCATAAAAGGACCACAAGGGGAACTAAAAATAAGGAAAAAATAGGATTGGGAGAGAGATCTAGGATGGGTGAAAAGGGGATGAAGAAGCAAGATGGTGTGAGGTGAATTTATCTCACACTCGAAGCAGTTCACGAGACTCCATCCCACACACAAAGCAGTTCATAGATTCCATCTTGCAGACCATATGAAGTTTGTGAACTCCATCCCACGAACCATATGTGGGTGTCCCTTTATGGAACTCCTTACCATGAACCGTATTTGGAAGAACCTCGACAACCAACCCGCAAATATATAAAAAAATATAATAAAAATGGACCGCTAGTGCCCATATGTGGAAGACAGTACGTGGATTCCCTTATGTGAATGATAGTATGCAGACAACCATATATTGAAGACAGTATGAAAACTCCCATATGAGGAACCCAGTATGTGGATGGTCCTTGGAGGCCAGCTCTTTTGCGTACCATCCTTGGAGGTTGGCTCTTCCACGTACCATCCTTGGAGGCCAACTCTTCTGTGTACCAACCTACATGTCCATCTCCTACACGAACCACATTATGAGAAAATCCATTCTTTCCCACCAGTCCATACTATGGGGGCTACACCTTTCTTGGGATTAGTGTCGGGCTGCAGTCCCGGCCCTTAGGGTTGGTCCCTTCGATACCATCATTGACCCCCATGAAAAATGGAGAGTTCACCACAAATTTTTGAGCTAGGTCAATGACATTTTCCATTGCACCCTTACGCTGCCCAAAAATTCGTCCCATAAATACCATGAGAAGAGGAATTTCTTATGCACCTCCCAAAAAACCCATTACCTGCCTCCTATTCTAGGTTGACCAAGAACTCCCTGGACAATCACAACCAGAATTTTTCTTAAATGTAAAAACACATCCTTTCTATCCATCAAACACTATGTACTTGGTGATTTTGGATCCTCATAAACCTCCATAGACATCAGAAGCAGAAGGACAGTGTCCTGCAGACACCATTGTTTGACTATGCACATCATTCCCGGGTGGCTCTGCATATGTTTCCTACAAAACCGCCGTCAACCAAAGGAAAATTCATCCTCAGGAGAGTCCTTTACTACCTCGGTATGCATTAACAACTTCCATTCCCCGTGTAATGTCTTATAATATAGGAATCCCTAGAGTCACAGTTTACACCTCTATTCCCACTCATGTTTGAGGCATGTTAGAACATACCAACCCGATTAACATACGACTAATCATGGAATCAACCAAAAGTGGTCCAAACTCTATGACCTTAAACTATGATTTATCGTTCTGACCACATGACATTAAAAAGTACAGTATTAGTCCATACAACATGAAATTAAACTATAATTCCATTTTCCAATCTATATGACTTTAAAATATAGTATAATGGGTGATTTCAGTTCATCATAGACACCCCTGGCCATCAGATATGGAAGGCCAATGTCTTGAGGAAACCTCTGCTTGACTATGCACATCAGGACCCAATGGCTCTACATATGTTTCCCACAAAAATGGGATGTCAACAAGAGGAAAATTCATCCTCAGCAGATTCCTTTTTTTCCCTCTATATGCCTCAATAGATTCCATGCCTCGTATTATTTCTCTAGATCCAGGATCCTCCATAATCACTATTTATACATTCCGTCTATCTCATGTTCGAGGCACGTCGTAATATCTAAACATGATTATCCCCCAGTTGATCATCATCCAAGTAATACAAATTTAAACTGTAGAATACCTCACATGACATTCTGAGGAACTCACACTGAGTTAAATCCCCCATCTTCCAAGGCTAATCCGCATGACCTTTAATGAAATTTCACATTGAAAGGATCATCACTCCGTGCCCTCGAGAACCATCACCCCAACCTCTTCCACAATAGGCTCTCCCTCTCCCACTAATAGGAGAGGAAGCATGTGGTTGATTGGATCTATCTCATCTGCTTGTTTCTCACACCGAGCATGACCCACATGGGCTTAGATGTTTGTGATGATTACAACATCCACACTATATGAACTACAAGAACTCTGATTCCTAATTAAACTAGTATATGTAGGATTCCTACATGAAGGAACGATCTCAAAAGGGTTCCCATCCAAAATGGTCCAGCCAATCATGTCTTCTTTAATGGGAAGCTTCCATGCGTAAGCCCTAGCACATCTAAACTATGAGAACTCTGATTCCTGATCAAACTAGGATATGTAGGATGCCTACCTAAAGGCCCAAGCTCAAAAGGGTGTCCATAAAAAAGGGTTCACCCAATTATGTCCTCCTAAATGGTAATCCTCCTTGCGTAATCCCCAACAAATATGAACTATGTGAACTCTGATTCGTGATCAAACTAGGATAGGTAGGATGCCTAACTGAAGGCCCGATCTCAAAAGGGTGTCCTCCCATAAAGGTTCCACCCAAAAATATCTTAAATGGGTAGTCTCTATGCGTAATCCCCACAAAATTTGAACAACAAGAACTCTAATTCCTGATCAAACTATGATACATAGGACGCTTACCTAAAGGGCTGAGCTCAAAAGTGTTCCCTATCATAAAGGGTCCACCCAACCATCTCTTAAATGAAAATCCTCCAAACATAAGCACTAGAAAATCTGAACTATGAGAACTCTGATTCCTGATCAAACCAGGATACACATTAAGCCTACCTGAAGGCCCAAGATCAAAATGGTGCGCATCCAAAAGGGTTCACCAAATCATGTCCTTATAAAAGGGAAGCCTCCATATGTAAGCCCCAGCAAATCTAAACTACAAGAACTCTGATTCCTGATCAAAAAAGGATATGTAAGACTCCTACTTGAAGGATCAATCTCAAAAGGGTGCCCTCCTCTAAAGGGTCCACCCAATCATGTCCCCCAAATGGGCAGCTTCTATGCATAAGCCCTAGCCATTCCGAACTATGGGGGTTTTGATTCCTCTCCTGAGGATATGTAGGAAATCCATCTTATGGGTCTGATACCAACATCAAATCACCTTCCATCCCCCTTGGATGATGATAAAATCCAAATCACCTTAATGTAGGGATCAAGTTAGTAGTATCTCCGTAGCATCAAATATATGCATGCCTACAACGATCTTGAAAACCATGTGTAGCCCGTGGAAACACTATTTGGGAATGAATCAAGGATCCACGAACATATGAACATGACATAAATCTACAAGGGAGTCCCAGAACATGCAATAATCCCCCCTAGAAGGGAGTAGTGTGCTTGACTTCCCATCCTCTCAACCAATGGAGTCCTCAAGTGTTGTTGGTTGAATCATAAATCAGCAAGCACCTGCCTTTGGAATTTAGGTCCATGAATCATGGATACCAAGGTCGTTGGGTGTTTTTGGATCCCCAAATAAACCCATTGGAGACCATCCAAAGAAGTTATATCTGAGGAGGACTGATTTCACTAGTACTTGACCCCGCAAAATCTTCTACTGGAATCATCTGACTGTGGCATCTCCTTTGAAATACAAAAGGGGTGAATTTCTCAGCCCTAGTGGGGTTAATACAACATTCATTAAAGGGTAATGATGCAAAAATGGTTGAAACAAAAGAAATGGTTAACTTTACTGAAAAACATCTCTGAAAAAAGGGACAGGTGATGATCCTTGTTGGACCATTTACTCACCACCTGAGACACGCCACATCAAAGGTAGAAAAAAATGGTGAACCCGATGTGAATCGGTAACCAAGGTGGAGGTTATACCGCAATGATAAAAGACAAAAGGATACTGCACATCATACCATTTTTTCACCCCTGTGCACAAAAGATGTTCCACCTCAGAGGCGGAAAAAAATGGGGAACCCAACGTGAATCCTTAACCAAGGTGGAGATCTTACCCCACTCAAGCCCCATTTCCCAACAATCGAATAAAGAGGGAAGGGGCCAAGATGAATCTTCAGATAAGAACATGTTTAAAATAATGCTACTTTTATGAGGTTTTGTGGTCTGTATGCCACATATGTATGTCGCAGGTTCCCACAGAGCAACCTTCGAACCAAACAACATCCCGATGACCAATGCAGACACACATCAGTGATCCCGCTGGAAGTTGGGGATCCAACGAGGAGAAAACCCCCTCTCCTACCCAGCATCTTCAATGTTGGTTATCCAACACGCTAATAAAAGAGTACCACTGAAATGGTATTCTACCTAAGCTAGAGGTCGCGAGACAAGGCCTCCAGTATTCAAAGGTCCACCAGCCGTGATCGACACCTCAACACAAGACGACCTCTTTGGTCATCTCAAACCATTTAGGGATCCTGTCCTTAAAACGTGACAATGAGTACCTCCCATATCCAAGGGAGGCAGATGAATCTGATGAAGAAAACTTAATCCCAACCACACAGGGGTGCCCCAAACAAAGAGCATCGCTGCCAACACCGGATGACCAGAACTCCTCCCACTGAAGAGGACCTTATTCCAAGGGCACCTGCTAATGTCCAAGAGATCCGGGCCCCATGGTCTGTCCACCAAGGGCATAAAATATATAATTAAAAACACACTATCACCCTGGTTCATGAGGAGCAACTCCACCATACTAAAGTTGTGGCATTCAATGGGCAGGCATATGACTCTGCCCCCTCCACTCAAGCCCATCATAGAAATAGGGTGGCACAATATGATCACATGAACGATCCTGCTAGTGCTCACCAACACCACCATGAAGACAGAGTGGAAAAATATAGGCAAATACAGATATCTACTGATGCACAACAAGCCTGTCAACCAAATAGGGCAGCAACTAGCTATACACAGGCACAAATACATGCTAATGCATTTCAATCCCGCCATCAAAATAGGGTGGAAACTAGCTATATGCAGACACAAATACCTACCTATGCATTTCAATCCCGCAATCCAAATAGGTCACCAACCAGCTATACGCATGCACAAATTCCTAGTGATGAATTTCATGATCGCCATCAAAATAGGGTGGAAACCAACCATACGCAGGCACAAATACATGCTGATGCATATTAATCCTGCCATCCGAATAGGGCAGAAAAAAATATGATAAGAGTCATATTCATTCGGATAAATACAAAGTCTATGAGAAAAATGCAGTGGAAAGTTAGAGGATGAAAATCCCCACTCGTGAATGTGAAGACCACCAGTCAAATAAAGTGGCAACCAGAGAAGACAACCACTGGAATACTTGTTCCTCTGTCCCGACATAGGAGAAATGCCAGTATTTAGTAGAAACTCACAGAGGACCAGAGAAGGCACAAAATTCTGCTCTGATATCCGAATAGGCCTTCATACCCATTCCATCCAAAGATTTATCTCAACAAATCATAGAAATAATGAAATATAAAATGTAGATTCCATACCATATCATCCAAACATGCCAAAAATTATTGAATCGGTGGAAAAGGCGAGAAATCGGGCCCATGACCCGGTTTCCTCGAATGGAATGACTCACTCGCAAAATGAGTTAGTCACTCCAGACTAGTTATGAATCCCTGCTCAGGACCAGGAGGGTCGACGACCATATCCCACAATATATGGACAACCGAAACAGAAAAAAATACCCATTCCAACTGGGGGACACCGTTCCAATATGGTGGCCATTCTAGGGCATGCATATATCCCTGCCAAAACTCAAGATTTCCTTAGGTGTATCCCGATGACATCATGGGACCCAATGGGACAACGACCTATATGTTAAGTCCATTACCAACATCAGATGGCCCAACTACCTGTAAGAGAGCACTAAAAAATGAAATGCACCAAAGGAAACTAGAAAATTAAGTGAACATACATGATCCTACTCTGCTGAAATATGGGGTTCTTGACACCCTCAAACATATATCAATAAAGGATCAAGACCATGTCAGTCCATTACCAAATTATGTAAGTGGTAGTAGCAGTTGCGAAGGTCCTACCTGCAATTTTTCCACCAGAAGATCTCAAGGTCCACCCTAGAGCAGCCACAAGGTCTCACTCTATGGGCCATGAATGAATGATCACGAGATCCTATCTCTTGATATGCATCAGGGTATAACTACCCTCAAATTAAATATTAGACAACAAGAAGTTCCTCAACTTTCTATTGTCCGCCCTAAGGGTCCTCCTAGGGTATACTCTATAGATATGATTCTCCCCGTAGTCAGACCTCAAGTCATGATGGTAGTCCTCACCATAATGATAGTCATTGTGAAGGCCCTCCCTGCAATGGAAGTTTCTGTGAAGGCCTTCACCATAGTAACATCAAGTAATGAGATGGTCCTCCCCTCATTACAGTACATCCTGAAGAACCTCCCCATGATGTGCACTATAGAAATTCTCCCTGCAGCCATACATCATGCCGTGATAGTATTCCTCCCCATCACAACAGCCATCAAGAAGGTCCTCCCCTTAGTGACATCAAACATCAAGAAGGTCCTTTGCTCACTATAGCCTACCCTGAAGGTCCTCCCTAGGGTATACGCCATAAAATAATTTCCCACGGTCCGGCATCGAGTTGAAATAGTATCCATCGCTATTTCACCACCAATTACAAAGGTCCTCCTCGTAACCAAAATTCATACTAGCAAGAAGGTCCTCCCCTTGATGACAAAAATATCAAAAAGCCCTCCTATGTTAAGGTTCTTGGAATGATGGAATCAGACACATTGGGAACTCCTTCTATAATGAGTGACATTCTTTCTCAACCAAAGGATAGCCCGGGGCCATGCTAATCTTCTAATCCACCCTTGTGTTGTTCACATATCAATGAGGATCCCACCAGCTCAAATGATTGGAAAAAAATTATTAATAAGCAGTAAATCTAGGCATATCTTGTAGAGGAGCCTCCAGAAGAACAATAGTAGGATATATTACTTGTGAGAAGACAAATTGATAAGGACAATACACCAGCGATGTATTGGCCCATGACCACTTCTCAATTTGACATACCATGAAATTTGTTTGGGGAATGCATGCATGACATTTTCCTCAATATATAGATAACTCTTCGTCATCTGAAAGAAAATTTTTCTCCCTATGAAGGTTATGCAGACCATGTCAACACGATAGGGGAGCTTCACTATCTAATAAAATGGAAAACCCTCTCATCCCCATGACATCCACAATTAGAAAGGTGAAAGAAAAACCTTGAATTGAATTTTATCCATGAACTGCATAAGTTGTGTCACCTCATTGGTGATGCCCTGAATGGAGTTCACATTCGGGGATGGGGAGAACATAGAGCTCTACACTTCACCCCTCTTCCTATCTAGAAAATCCCATTGGAAATTACATCCAACAATTTCATCACCCAAAGGTAGAAATAAAGAAAAATCCATTCTTAGAAAAGATGTTATAATCAAAAAAACCATCCTAGAGTAAGTCTCAAAATCATTAGGGTCTAAGAGATCAATCCATCGAAAATCTTCTGAGTCAGGAAACCAAGAACATCCAGCAAGCTTCCCACCTAAGGGAAGAAAACCAGTGAGTAGTGCTTATGTATCCAAAAGTCCATAGACTCCATTGAGGCCCAATGTCATACTCAGCTCACACCCATGTAATAGTAAGTGAAATTGAAAAGGTGGAAATAACAGTGGCTGCCACCGTGATGTGGGAACAACCCCATCCTTTAGGGATGGAGAATTTTTAAATCAAAATTCTCCTATAATAATAACTAATCTAGGTTGTAGAATATCAAAAAAAGAATGGGAACAACCCTATCCCACAGGGCCGGGGGTATTTTTACCTCAAACCCCTGCACAACATACATATGTCTTCTCCCTTTCGAGAATAATGATAGAAAGAGGAGTCACCCATTCTAACCCTTATTATGGTTCACACCCTCTAAGACAAAGGCACATTACGAGGTCATCCTAGGTCTCCATTTGAGTCAATCATTTCCATGAAACCTGAATATCGTAGAATGGAAGGATAAAGTCCAACAAAGGATGTAGAAATCCTTCCTACCATTCGGCACCAGGTACACCACCCCTAATGCAGTATGCCTCTAGGAATGTGGTAAACACCAACCCCATGGATCTCATAGGAAATGATGTAGAGTGAGAGGACACAAATGAATATAGTTCCCTCCCAGAGGCATGCCACACTGAGCCTGATGGTGTGTATACCTAGAACTAGAGAGCGACATTAAATATGGGTGCCCCTTAGGTAACCTGACATTACCTCCCGCACAAAACCCCAACAAGGAGGAGAATAAATACAAGGTGTCTATGGACCACCTTCCCCTACCCTATAAATGCGTCCCCAACTCTTGAGGAAAGGTTCAACATGTAGGAGGAAGAAATAAATGAGCTCAGGCGAATTAAGGTTGAGCTACATCGAGGGAGCTACCTCACTGAATGTGTTTCCCTTATAGAACGTCAGCAAGTGCTCCTAGAAGCGGTGCCCTTGCCACATGCACTCATCCTAGTGAAAGAAGCCAAGCTCAGAGGCCGATTCAATCCAGTTTTGGGACCAAAAAACTATGTAAACCCAGCCCTGGGAGGACATCAAGACTTATCCCCACTATGAAGGAAACCAAAATATATTCAAGTAAACCCTCAAATAATACCTTCAGCTGGGTATCATCCCCAAATTCTAGCAGCATCGACACACCCAGTCTTGGCCACTACCACACCACCCCAAGATCAAGCCCGAAACGATATGCATCAAGAGCTCTTGAAAACTGTCAAGTAATTAACATCTTGACTGGAAGCCATGGAGGGGTGGAATGCTCTAATACAACCAAATCACAAACCATACCATGGTTGGGAAAGAAATTTTATGCCACATAAAAACATCAAAAACCTTGTATTCCTCATATTAAATGGATCGGGGGACCCAAAACAACATTTAATGCACTACTCATTTTATTGTGACCCCATGATGGTCACTTTAGAGATACAAGAAGTAGTAAAACCTAGGTGTTTTGTATGAACCCTACAGGGCTCGACATTCATATGGTATACTAGCCTACCAGCTAACTCAACCATAGGCTAGGAGGACCTCTTGTGACAGTTTCTCTTCCATATCAGTTCAATGATCCCTAAGACGATGGTTAGTGATCTCATGAACTACAAATTGTGAGAGAACAAAAGAGTCTCAAACTTCATTTCCAGATGGAAAGTCCTGACTTATTCCCTGAACCGGCCAATTCCCCAGGATGAAATGCTCTCCATATTCATTGATAACCTATGTGATGACTTGAGAACACTGCTCATATCAGTGAAGTACACAAGTGGGTTTAGATATTTCTCTTCCATTTCCTAAAGGATAGAATAATCTTTACTACAGACCAATATTAAGTCCCAAGTGGCCCCATCTGCCCCTGGGAAAATAATGGGAAAAGATGAAGTAGCCTCTATCACACTTAAACCACCCCAACACTAGTTCAAGTTGTGAGGACCACACCAAACTGTACAGGACCCCCTTGACGCCAACAACCACCCCCACCTCGGCAAGATAAGATATGGGGTGCTAAAATAAAATAGTTCGAAGAATGAAGAAACAAATTCTACTCATTCCAAGATGACCAGGTCCATGACTATTCCATAGCCTCTATGAATTGAAATTTTCTCCATCTACTGTAGAAAAAGAAATATGATGAATTGGTTCTCAAAGAACATCCAAATTAATGTCCCTACCAACAAATACTGGGATATACCCTCTAGGAATGCTTCGTTTTCAAAGATCTCCGACAGAATATGGTGGATTACAGGCAAGTCAAGTTGGGCCTGACACCAGCACAAGTGGTGTATGTTTCCACCTCATACTCAAGAGAGGAAAAGGAATGGAAAGCAATCGCTAGTAAGAAGGAGAAAAAGTTTGAAAATTGGATGACCCGAAAGGCCATCAACCGAGTCCATGTCATCCTCCAGGCGCAGTTGAAACAACCAACTATGCCCCAAAAGCTCCTAATACAACACAACCGTCCTCCTCGGCCCCACTGTCCTCTAAAGGCCAGAAGGAAAAAAAAGAGGAAGAAGATGGGTTGATGCCAAAGATGAAGTTAGTGTTGTTATTTTCACACTTCATACCAATAGACATATGACTACGAGAACTACCCTGCCAAACAGTACAATGGGAACCACCCTGCTAAACAGAACAATCAAAAGGAGAAAGTTGGAAAAAACATTATTAGATAAAGTACTGATCTTCAGCTCCATTAATGTAATTCACTTGATGGACCCCATATCTAATAGAGACTATGGCCATGAACATATATTCCATGTGCCCAACCAGAGAGTTGTAGGAAGAGTCCGTAGAGGCTGGTGGTTTCCTGGAAGTCACGATCATGGAAGGATTCAAATTCCAGGACACACCATAAGTCAAACCATTAACATCATGGAAACTCGTAGGACTCCTCAGAAGACACAAAAATAACCAAAATGATCATCTACTCCATTAGAAGAAATCCAAGCCCAATTATCATAGAATATCCATCAAGGGAAGAAAAATATCAAATCATCCAAGGAATACTGGCGGGCTGGTTCGGCCAAACATGGAAAGGACCGCATCACCAACAGACCTATTCACAGATGCCACACCATCCATGTCCACATCCCAAACCCCTAAAGTGTCTGGGAAAGAGAAACCAGGAGTAAAGAAGCTCTGACCTTTAGAGCATAAGTATGATATTCCAAAGCATATGGATTTAGTTCCATCAAGAATATCGATCTTGGATGCATTAAGCCTATCCGTATATATTAGGTAGGTTCTCATCAAATCCTTACTAAGTCCCCAAGAATTTAAGGTTGAAGTAGCAGTAGCCAAAGTCTACCGAAAAAAGACCAGTCCCAAAGAATGTCACATCATCATATCCTTCACAGACAGAGATGAGGACGCCATCATGAAAGGGAACATCATACCCATATATGTTTCTGAAAAGATAAATGGAATTGATGTCTGGAGGATCATCATCGACAAAGACTCTAGATTTAACCTCCTCCCACTACGAATGCTTTGTTAGATGGGATATGATGAAGATATCTTAACCCGATACACTAGAGCTCTACTAGGATATAAAAAAAGTGAGCATAAACCATTGGGAAGAATCATGATTAAAACTAAGCTCATAGACCTCATGTCGGATTCCTAGCTCCTGGTAGTATGAAAAAGTATGGCCTTCAATGTCCTATTAGGGAGGCCTTGGATGCATCAGCATGCTGCAATTCAGTCATCATACCATATGTGCATCAAATATTGCACTAATGAAAAAAACAGGACATTACATGCTGATAAATACCCATTTGAGTCCTATGAGTAACATTATATCGATGTAGGGTTCTATGAATCAGAAAAAAAAACATATTTAAACCAATGAAATTAATTGGATTACTACCCCGAATGGATTAAAAATGGATCCTGCCAACCCCCTCTAGTAGCTTGGGGAAGTGTATGTATTACCCATCAACCAAGTTGAATGCATAAGTTCATGTCCAGATGTGACTGAATTGTTTGCATGATCTCTTCCATGTACACCAAGTCCAACGAAATAGAAAAGCAGGCTGAATCCCATGATTTTAGGAAAAACCCTATCAAAGATGCTCCCATCCCATCCACGGGACCTCAAACTACACTCACCTTTCTCACTAGGGACAAATACGATTTCTCTCGTAACATTGGAGAGTTCATCTAAAAAATACTCTCTCCATCCGAAGATGAAGAACATAAAGATGAAGATGATGAATTAGAAGAAGAAAAGGAAGAAGATCTCAAAGATGCCCCTCCTATATTCAAAGAAGGTGTCTCCACCACAATCAATGAACTTAAGGAGATAAACCTGGGCACTGAAAAAGAACAGAAACCCTATCTGATCAGTGAGGCTATTCCTGTTGAGGAGCAGGAGGCATATACCTCCTTCCAAAAGAATAATCGATATCTGTTTTCTTAGAAATACATAGAAATGTTAGGCCTCGATATTGAGGTCACCACTCATCATCTAGACTTACCGGAAGAGCATTGGGGCTATATGCAGGCATCCAGAAGGACTCACCCGATGCATGCTGCCAAAATAGAGGCTGAAGTTGAAATGATGATAAAAGCCAACTTCATATGAGAGGTCTAATATTCTATCTAGCTAAAAAAATAGTCTATGTCAAAAAGGAGAATGGACGGATTATAATCTGCATTGACATCAAAGAACTTAATCGGAATTTCCCAAAAGATGACTTCCCAGTATCGATCAAAGAATTGTTGATCGATTCAACCACCGTATTTGAGGCTCTCTCTTCCGTGGATGGCTATTCTGGATACAACTATATCTGGATGGCCCAAGGAGATTAAGAAGCTACCACTTTTAGGGTCCCTTAGGAAGTGTTCTGTTATAAAGTGAAGCCCTTTGGTATAAATAATTCTGGTTCTACATATCAGCACTCCATGAATCTCATCTTCAGCCCTTCTTCGGAAAATTCATCGAGTGTTATGTCAATGATCTAGTGGTTAAATCACGATAGTGCTCAAACCACTGGCCAATCTAAAAATTGTCTTCACCAAACTAAGGAAGCATAGTTTAATTATGGATCCCCTAAAGTGCATCTTTGGAGTTACCTTGGGAAAATTCCTCAGCTTTTTCAAATGCTATCGTGACATCGAATTCGACCGCGATGATAAAAAATCTATCCTTGGCATGTCTCCATCTCACAACCTCACCGAGTTGAGAGGTCTCTAGGGGAACCTCACCTACATTTGGCACTTCATAGACAACCTAGAAGGTAAATGCTTACCTTTCACTAGGATCATGAATAAATGAGTTATGTATGAGTGGGATAATGATTTCCAATAAGAGTTTGACAATCTCAAAATATATCTACTAAACCTAACTATGCTGATGCTGCTAGTAGAGAGGATATCACTCATTTTGTATGTAACAATCCTTGAATAGTCACTAGGCACCTTCCTCGTGTAGAAGAATGATGCTGGTAGTGAGAAAATCCTCTATTACCTAATTTGAACAATTATTGATGCTAAAACTCGGTTTTATAAAATTGAAAAGAACTGTCTATCCCTAATATTTGTAGTTCAGAAACTCAAGAATTACCTACAGCACCATTAGATCCAACTGGTCTCTTGCTAAAACCCGCCCAAATATATCCTCAACCATCCCATTCTAAAGGGACATCTATCACAATGGGTGGTAATCCTAAAATAGTTTGACATAAGGTACGTACCCTAGAAGGCCATAAAAGTCCAGACGTAAGTATAATTCTTGGAAGAGCACCCCTCTAAGAAAATAACACCGTTGGATTCCAAACTTCCATATGAAAAAGTGTTTTCTGTTAAGGAGGACCCCCAGACATGGGAAATGTACTTCGATGGTTCTTCTCGAAGCCCGAAAGGGAAAAGGATTGAGGATCCAAAGATCAACAAAGTGGGACTAAGAATAAAACTTGTATCCCACAAAAGGCCATTTTTCCATACTCTTTCCTACTTTCAAAAGGGTATATAAATAATGAAGCAGAATTTCAGGCCCTCATTGCAGTCTTAGAACAAGTACATAATGTGAAATCCAAACACCAAAAAATAAAGGGTGATTCAGATCTAGTCATCAAATAGGTCAGTGGTGAATACTCCATTAAGAAATAAGTATTGGTCCCCTAGATGAACCATGTTAGAGTAGAGATGAAGGAATTTCTATCAGAACAAAGGTTGACTTACTTCCCCCAATCACAAAATGAAAAAGTCGACTCTTTGGAAAATGTAGCCACAACCTTGGATGATCGACACTGGGATAAAATGGTTTTCATCATTTCCCCCCACCAGATGGACTTTCCATTTATCCATATAAATACAGAGTAAATTGATGAAATTAGCCTCATTTTTTGAGCCTTGTTGTCACAACACTGGCTGGAAGACTCCAATTGAAAATTACCTTTATAAGGGGGAACTCCCACCAAATAGGGATAGAATGGAGTAGGTCTGAAGATGGGTAGTCAAATTTGTATTGTAGAATGGGGTAAACGAAGAAAAGGATCTCTACAAATGAGGCATTGACGGAGTCCTTCTCAGGTGCGTTGATGCAAAATAGACTTCTTCTGTCATGGAAGAAGTGCACACCGGAGCTTGTGGAGTGCACCAATCAACAACCAATCTCTCTCACCAAATCTAAAGGCTTGGGTATTACTAACCCACTATGATACAAGATTGTACCGTATTCACAAATATGTTACATTCCTACTAAGTTCATGCGAATTTCATACACCGATCCCCATTGTTACTTCATATAGCTATGTACTCCTAGACGTTCTCCTATGGGGGGATGGATGTTGTGGGACCATATCCTCTTGCCACAGCCAAATAGTTCAAGTTCAAACTAAAAGAGGCTGACTTCTTTTTCAAATTTTCCAAAGAAATAACCCTTAAAGAAGTTGGGGTGAAAAACATAATTAGATTTGTGAAGGACAACATCAATACCAGATTTGGTGTCCCTCATAAAATACTGATGGACAACAGAACCAAATTTCATTCTGTTGAGTTGGACAAGCTATACTAGAAGTATGTAATCAATGCCAACCTGTTGTCCCACTATCATCTAGTGGCCAATGGTCATATATATTATTTCAATAATACTTTCCCAACATTCTCCAAAATATGTTTGATAAAGATAATAAATTGTGTCTAGACAATCTCTTTCATGCTTTATGGGATTACTGAACCATGACCCGCATCGCCACCCAGGTAACCACGTACTCACTAGTATATGGGGTAGAGGCAGTTTTTCCTATCAATGTCCAAGTGCCATAAATTTATGTGACCATTTTTGATCAAATGTCCATGGAAGAGTAATCCAAAAGATGGTTTTATGATTTGGACCAGCTAGATTAAAAAAGGATGCACACTTTACACCATTTGGGAATATACCAAAATTAGATTGCATGAGCCTTCAACAAAAATGTTCACCTTAAATATTTCCTTGAAGGAGAAATGATGTTAGTCCTCAGAACCCCAATGATACTTGGGAAGAATCCCCTAAAGATTGAACCAAAGTCGTAAGGACCATATGTCATACATAATGTCTATTCTAATGGAGTATACACCGTGACATCAATGGACAAACAACTCATCATGGATACCATGAAAATAAAGTGCTTGAATAAGTATTTTATTTAGTTATAGTACCCCAATGCCATTGTCTAAACTCAAATAACATAAAATATGTATACCAATAAAGTGAATCCATGGTCCAAAATTTAAGACCTTAAAAAATGAATAATAATACCCCCATGTCATGGTCCAAACTCTAAGACCCTAAAATATGAGTCATTTTCCTTTCCACATGATGTTAAACTATAAGTAAATTGTCCCTAAAACATGAAATTAAAATTTCACTCATCTCCTCACTGTAACACATAAATCTACATGGCATAAAGCATCCTAATTGTAGGAAAATAAATTTCATGGTTTCTCATAGAACTATGTACGAATTGATTCCCACCCTCACATGATAAGTAGCAACACCTCAATCCTCAATATTGTCCCAGCCCCCACAAAAAATTCCCCCACCATATCCACTACTTTCCAAAACTTATGAAGGAAACCCTATGTACACTCCTTGTTTCTCACATCGAGTATAACTCATGTGATATTATGATTATTGGTTAGGATTCTCTAACATAAAAAAATTATAAGAAGATATGGTGTACCCAACACCAGTAGAAAATAAAACAAAAAAGACCCTACACATAGACCAAGCCAGATCAGTACATGGAATGTTTAGAACTATGTATGGATTGATTCCTACCCTTACGAGATACTTAGTGACACTCAAATTTGGAATCCTAGCCCATACATCATAAAAAAATCCCTCACATGTCCTTACACATGGACCAAGCCAAATTGGTATAGGGAACATTCAGAACTACATGTGGATTTATTCCTACCCCTGTGGGATATATAGTGACACCCAGATTTGGCATCCTGGCCCATCCAATATAAAAAAATTCCCTTTTCTCTATGCGTAGGTCAGACCTATACATGGATTTATATAAGGTCCTAATTGCATAACAATAAACTATGAAATTCATCAAGATTTATGTTTAGCCTAGTTCTCAGTTTCATGAGATCCCACACATGCCCCTCACTCATGAGAAGTCAAAATATCCTACTTTCCCCTATACATATGCGTTAGATCTATGTGGAAGCTTCAGTAGTTCAGAGTTCATCACAGTTTGGGTATTCTTTAAATTCCCAAGAATATCTTTCCTATTTTTCAAACTCTGTATTCTGGGAAAACTTGGATCTCCATAACCCTCCAAGGCCATCAAATATGGAAGGCCAGTGTCCTTTGGACACCTTTTTTTGACTATGCACATCATGCCCTAGAGGATCTACATATGTTTCCCATAAAAACTTTCGTCAATCAAAGGTAAATTCATACCTAGGAGAGTCATCTCCCATCTCAGAATGCCCAATGGCTTCCAAGACCTATGACATCCCTCATGATTCTAGTTGCCCCCAGGACTATGGTTTACACCTTCTATCATCACTCACATCTAAGGAATTCCAGAACATCATGATTATGATTAAATCAAAACTATTTAAGATCTTTACGACAACGTAATCATCCTCAGTACATGACTCTAAACTGTACAACATCATGTCCTCACTGTACGAAATTAAACTATGAGGCCAAAATCATCCATGTATTACAACGTTAAACTACATAGTAATGGTTTAAGCATAAAGTTCATTCTGATGATTATTTTTATATTCTTAGATAATAACCCATAATCCTTGTAATCCCTTGTTTCCCTCACCAAGAATATATCACGTGAGCTTTGGGATCTTAACGAGAGATCCAATGTGACATTATATAAAAATAGTCTAGGAATTTGGTTCTAGTAGCATGATCCTAAAAAGCATCTCAAGGTTCCATTTCATGAGAGGAACCCCACATCCTAACCATGTGACATTAAATGACTAGGTACCCAAAAGATGGTATGAATGCCTCAACCTGCATGTGAGCCTGACCTACATAAGGGATACCTAATTCCATGATTAAGTCATAGACCAAATGTTTCTCATATGTCCAAATAAACTTCTTTCATACCTCAAACTCCATAATCTGAGTGATCTTGAATCCCCATAATCATTCAAGGACATCTTAGATAAAAGTACAATGTCCAACAGACACCTTTTCTGGACTATACACATCATGCCTCAGAGGCTCTACATATGTTTCCCACAAAACAACCATCAATCAAAGGAAAATTCATCCTTAGGAGAGTCCTCTCCTATATCGGTACATCCAATGGCTTTTAAGACTCTTTCCATCCCTCCCAATTAAAGGGCCCTCGAATTCATGGTTTAAATTTTCCTCCATACACAAAACCTAGATATATTCGAATATACGAGCTTGATTCATCTCTGGTCCCTTTTGAGATTTCTAAAGATTCCCCATCCATATGGGTGAAGTTGATTCACATAAAAAATAAGAGTTACCACACTCATTTATAGGTTCCCCCCAACAAGTTTAGTTATAACGTCCCTTTTCATGTTTTGGTGAATCCCTTGTCGAAGGTCACATAGAGTATCAAGAAAGTTCCCAACAGCCATCAGAGATGGAAGGCCAATATCCTACAGACACATTTTTCTGACTTTTCACATCATGCCCCAGAGGCTCTGCATATACAACCTAAAAATGGATGACAATAAATGGAAAACTAATTCTCAAGAGATTCCGTTCCATATTCCATACTCTCAAATTAAATTCATGTCCTGTCACACTCCCAGGTTTGGAAAACGTCTTGATAATGACTTACATACCTTCTTCTTTTCAAATTCTCCTAACATAAAAAAGACTTCCAAATGAACTGACCGTTCAATATCTCTCCCTCACACAAGTAAGAATCATGCGGGAATAGTTTCCTACTCAATGAGGATATGAATGTACCAAACATTTTTGGACTTTATTACATAGGCCAGCCACTCACGGTGGTTCCCAACTTCAAAATTAATTTAAAATGTTTCATAACCTTACTTGGACATCGAAGATGGAAGACCAGTGTCCTGTAGATACCTATTATTGACTATGCACATAATTACCTGGTGGCTCTGCATATGTTTCCCACAAAAAAACCATCAATCAAAGGAAAATTCATCTCCAAGAGAGTCCTTTCCTACCCCTGTACGCCTAAAATAGCTCCAGAGCCTTATGAATGTCTAGAATACACAAATCTAGGGTCAAGAAAAATCCCTAATCAATGTCTGAAGTACATTATAACATTCCAAACTGAGTAATACCGAGTCAGGGCCCAACCACATTATGTTTGGTTAATGCTGTTTAACCTAAAACATCAGTAATAAATTTGATTTGAAGAACTATGAACTACCTGAGAAAAAAAAAGATGCCATACTTTCCGAAGGTAAAATCATCATAAGTCACCTCTGGGTAAAATTCATGTATCAGTTTGTTAAAAACATTGAGCCATTAAAAATGGCATAAAGCTTCTTAGGTCAAAAATCCGCAAAGGGAGGCCTAAGAAAAAGTCAAGTTATACCAGCTAAATTCGTGTTAAATAGTCTTAGGAACAAATTAGTGTAATAATGTAAAAGACCCAGAAAGTTTGTGAGGTTTTCCATAAAACCTCAACAGTAGTCAAACTATGCTTTCTGAGCCCCTTGGATCAAAAAATTAGGGCATTATCTTACCATTCATGTCAGGACCGATTCTACATCAAAATAACCTCCCCTTACTTCTGATTAGACCCCATTTTAATGAGGGGAATTTGTAGGGTCCTAAAAATTCCAAAAAAGGAATTTAAATACTCCCAAAAGTTTGGTAAAGAAGATGGATGCATGTTTCATTGAAAAATTGTTGCGAAAAGTGAAGAAATCAAATTTTGCAAAGCGATTTGGCCCTATCGTGTACTGATTAATGGTAAAGGTTCATAGAAGGAATATGACACAAACCACTGGTATGCAGATGGCCTATGAAATGCTGGCCCATGAGGTGTTGTCTAGCGAATGAAGATTTTTGCGGTGAATTTCCACCCATGAACAAAAGCCATTGTGAACTATTTTCATAGGTGAGAATCCTACAGAGGTACACCCCACACACCATCCCCAAAAAAATGTGGTTAAAGGTTGAGGAGAATTCGGTGGCATAACATACCTTTGCAAATCACAGTTTGTTGAGTTATATGTGGTCCAGATATCTCTCCATGTAATTTTGTAGAAGGTGTCACACGAACTACAGATATAGATTCCCCAGAACTCTAAAAAAGGACCACCAGGGGAATAGAAAATTAGGGAAAAAGTGGATGGGGAGAGAGCTCTAGGATGGGTGAAAAGGGGATGAAGAACATAGAGGGTGCAAGATAAATTTATTACACAGCCAATTTAGTTCATATGACTCCTTCCCATGCCCAAAGTAGTTCAAAGATTCCATCTTGGGAACAATATGAAGATCACAGACTCCATCCTACCAACCATATATGGGTGGCCCTTCATGAAACTCTTTACCACAAACCATTTTAGGAAGACCCTCTGCAGAAAACCAAAAAACATATAAAAAATATAATAAAAATGGTTCACATGCACCCATATGTGGAAGATAGTAAATGGACGCCCATATGTGGAAGATAATATGAGAACATCCATATACGGAAGACATTACGCAGACACCCATATCTAGAACCCAGTACATGGACAATCCTTGGAGGTTGGATCTTCTGCACACCATCCTTGGAGGTCGGCTCTTCCATGCACCATCCTTGGTGTCCAACTCTATTACGTACCAACCTACGTGGCTAGATCTTGTGCAAACGAAATTATGAGTAAAACCATTAACTCCCAATGATCCATACCGCAGGTCTTGTTCCCCTACACCCCTATATGGGATTAGTCCTTGACTACGGTCCCGGCCCTCCGAGCCAATACCTTCACTACAGTCACTGACCCCCATGAAAAATAGAGAGTCACACTGTGAACTTTTCAGGCTAGGTCAATGAAATTTTCCATTACACCCTTATTCCACCCAAAAATTCGTCCCTTAAAAACTATGAGAAGAGAAATTCCCCACACACCTCCCAAAAAACCGATCACCTACCTTTTATTCCATGTTGACCCAGAACTCCATGGAAAATCATAACCTGGATGTTTCTTAAATGCTGGAAAACATCCTTTCCATCCATCAAACTCTGTGTCCTAGGTGATTCCGAATCCTCATAAACCTCCATGGACATCATAAGTGGAAGGATAGTGTTCTGTGAACACCTTTGTTTGAATATACAGATCATGTCCCAGTGGATCTTCATATGTTTCCTTCAAAACTGCCATCAACCAAAGGAAAATTCGTCCTTAGGAGAGTCCTTTCCTACCTCTATACACCTCAACAGCTTCATTTCCCCATGTCATTTCCCCTGATCCACGAATCCTAGAGTCATGATTTACACCTCCATTCCCTCTAATGTTTGAGAAATGTTAGAACAACCCAACCCGATTATCCTATAACTAATCATGGATTCAACAACAAGTGGTCCAAACCATATGACCTTAAAATATGAGTTATCATCTTTACCACATGACATTAAACTGTTCGGTATTAGTCCATGAAAAATTTCAATAAATTGTAATGCCATTTTTTAAGCTATATGAATTTAAACTGTAGAATACTGGGTGATTTCAGATCTTTATAAACATTCCTGGCTATTAGAGATGCAAGGCCAGTGTATTGGGGACACCTCTTCTTAACTATGCACATCATTCCCCAATGGATCTACATATGTTTCCCACAAAAATGGGATGTGAACAAGACAAAAATTCATCCTCAGGAGGGTCCTTACCTACCTCTGTATGCCTCAATGGATTCCATGCCACATATCATTTCTCTTGATCCGGGATCCTCCAAATTCATTGTTTACTCATTCTGTATCTCTCTCATTTTTGAGGTATGTTGGAATATCCAAACCTGATTATCCTCCTATTGATCATCATCCAAGATATGTGACATTAAACTGTAGTATACCTCAAATGAAATTATAGGGCACTCCCACTAAGGTAAGTCCCCAATCTTCCGAGACTGAGCCACATGAACTTTAATGTCCTTTCACATTGAAAGGATCATTGCTCTGCGCCCTTGAGCACCGTCACCCTAGCCTCTTCTACCTTAGGCTCTCCCTCTCCCACCAACAGCAGTGGAAGCATGTGTATGGTTGGATCTCTCACATCCTCTTGTTTCTCACACCGAGAATGACTCAGGTGGGCTTAGAGGTTTGTGAAAATTACAACATCCACACTATATGAACTACAATAACTTTCATTCTTGATCAAACTAAGATACATAGGATACTTACATGAAAGTCCAATCTCAAAAGGGTTCCCATCCAAAAGGGTACACCCAAACATGTATTCTTAAATGTGCAACTTCCATGCGTAATCCCCAACACAACTAAATTATGAGAACTCTGATTCCTAAACAAACCAGGATATATAGGATGGCTACCTCATGGACCGAGCTCAAAAGGGTACCCATACAAAAAGGGTTCGACCAATCATGTCATTTAAATAGGCATCCTCCATGCATAAGCCCAAGAAAATATGAACTATGATAACTCTTATTCCTAATCAAACTAGGATACATAGGATGTCGACCTGATGGCTCGAGCTCAAAAGGGTGCCCTCCCATAAAGGGCCCACCCATAATTCTCATAAATGGGATGCCTCCATGCGTAATACCCAACAAATATGAACTACAAGAACTCTGATTCATGATCAAAACATGATACATATGATGTATACTTGAAGGCCCGAGCTCAAAAGGATGCCCATCCAAAAGGGTTCACCCAATCATGTCCTCTTAAATGAGAAGCCTCCATGTGTCATCCCCAAAAAATTTAAACTATGAGAACTCTAATTCCTGGTCAAACCAAGATATGTAGGATGCCTACTTGAAGTCCCGAGCTCAAAAGGGTGCCCTCTCCTAAAGGGTCCTCCCAATCATGTCCCCCCAAATGGGAAACTTCCATGTGTAAGCCTCATATATTCTGAACTACATGGTTTCTAATTCCTCTCATGAGGATGCATAGGAAACCCATATTATGGGTCTGATCCCAACATCAAATCACTTTCTTCCCCATTGGTTGATGATAAACTACAAAGTTCATTATTGTAGGGCTCAAGTCATAAGTATCTTTGTAGCATCAAATATATGCATGCCTACGACGATCTTGCAAACCAAGGGTATCCCATGGATACACTCTTTAGGAATGAACCAAGTAATGAAAAACATATGAACACAACTTAAATCTATAATAGAGTCCTAGAACAGGCAATAATCTTCCCCTAGAAGGCTATGGTGAGCCTGAATTCCCATAATCTCGACCAATAGAGTCCTCAAGTTTCATTGGCTGAATCATCAATCAATGAGCACCTGGCTTTGGAAAGAAGGTCCATGAATATTGGATACCAGGGCCATTGGGTGCTTCTGGATCCATTAATAAACCCATTAGAGACCATCTGAGGAATTCATATCTGAGGAGGACCAATTTCACAAATACTTAACCCCACACAATCTCCCGCTGAGATCATATGATTTTGGCATCTCCTTTCGAATACGAAAGGGTTGAATTGACCAACCCTAGCATGGTAAATCCAAACTTCTTTGAAGGATAATGACGCAAAATGGGTAGAAACAAAATAAATGGGGAACTTGATAGGAAACCATCTCTAGAAAAAGGGACGGGTGATGATCCTCATCAGACAATTTCCACACCACCCGAGACATGCCACCTCAAAGGCGAAACAAATATCATGAGATAAATAAGTGTATGCTATTATTTAGAGATAAAAACTACTATAATAAATGATAATGATATCAATAACCATAGTAAATGTTGGGATGTTCCTCCAAATAATGTTAAGTAGGAGATTATTAGGACTATAATGACCTAGACTTAAAACGTTACATAATCTTGAGTTAATTCAATAATTTTAATTTCTTTCACATTGAGAATCTTTTCAGGTTAAGAGTTTTAGAGTATTAGGCCATAACTCATACATAACAAAACCCTAATATAAAATTTGGAAACATTATAACAATATCCGTTCTTTTCATAATCTAAAATTTTTACAACAAAGAATGATCTACTTCATGAAACTCTTAAAATCATTCAATCTGAATTCTTATAATTCCTTACCCATCCTTAAGTCCCATGAAAAACATTAAAAAGCAATGTATGGACATAAAAATATTAGTAAGGGTTATAATAAAAGGAATCAATTATTTTAATGATGAATATTAAACCCATGAAAATTTTATCATAACGTAATACTTTTCACCCTTAATAAGTATTAAATACTTTTTTTGAAAATAAGTTCATTCCATAAATTTTTTTTGTAATTAGATGATTTATATAAAACCAATTACAAGAATAGAAAATATATAAAGTTATTATGGTAAATAATTATACTTTTCAATATTATCAATGGAATAACAATGCGGTAAAATTAAATAAATTTCACTCCTATAAATAGAATATCTATACAGCTGACATTCACACCCAATGCATCGAAGGGATTTTAAAGACCCACTAGTCGTTGGTTTACCATGCAACCGCCCATCATTGGTTTATAATGGAACCACCCGTCAAATGTTCAAGTACTATTATATAATCATTAAACATTAAAGATTTAAATTTTTAACATTTCACTCATAAAATTTCATTTTCAATCGCAAGAATACATTTCAAGATATTGAAATAATCAATTCATTTTCAAAACCATATTAAGTAACAAAATATCTAGAAAAAATAAAATGAGGGTTTTATTTTTATTTTAAAACATGAAATATTGTAGAGGAATAAAAATACCAAAATAGACATAAAATTTCCTTTATAATCATTTTATATCCACAAATATAAATTTGTAAAATAGTATCAAGAATGTTGAAATGGAGGAAAGGGATAAATCTGTAAAAATTCCATGCATCCCATACCACTTTAAACATTCAAATAATAAGAAATATGAGAGAATGAAATTTAAAAAATAATAAAATTACATGATAATAGAAAAAATGGATATTTAATTTCATAGGATCTATATATATGTCTTAAAAATGATAAATATGTATATCATCAAGAAATTCATCAATGAAAGGAGATTGATATGAAATCCCGTACAAATATGGTAAAATATGAATTAGAAACCCAAAAAGTAATAATCATAAAATTAAACATTTATGTACCATGAAGATAAAATAATTAATATTATAATATATAAAAATAGGCATTAGATACACCACAAAAAAGTAAGTGGTGATTATGACATTTATCTCACAGATGTAAAAAGTTGGAAGAAAATTATTTACCTTGAGTCCAAATTTTCAGGTGTGTCCTTATCATCAAGAATAATAAACGTTTGTTAATAATTTACTTTCTTAAGAATCTTTTTAATTTTTATCATTAATTATATTTCACTTATTAAAATTTTGTAAAAAACTACATAAATAATTATGTTTACATCAGGTGTTTTGGCTATATTATTTTTATGTTTCCAAAATGACTTTGGTAGGTCAACTATGGTCAAACGGGTCATTATATAAACACATAAAGAGTAATATTCATAACTTAATTATCAAATTTATACATTAATTATACTTTTAAAACCAATCATGATATTTTGTTATGAAAAATGAACTAATGTTACAATCATGGAGATGGTAAACCATATGTACGCATGAGTAACATTCCTATTTTTCAATGATCATTATGGATAGAAGGATTATAACATTTATATTTATATAATTATAATAATATCATAAATACCATGTAATTTAATTATATATAATTAAATATATAATTTTTTGATGCAAAAGGAATCACATTGCGATGTATAGAAGGTAGTCCACACATCCATGAACAACATTATTACTTTTTCAGTGTGTGAAATGGTAATAAATAAAATGATATATTATATTTGTATAAATTTAGATTCATTATTAATATAATATAAATTTCATTTATTAAAAATATTTTAAAATAAACTCATCCTTAATATATTCTATTTAACTTGTGAACCTATGAAATTGTTTTGAGGAGGCGGTAGTCCACACGTCCACGAACAATGTTATCTTATTTACACAAAATGGAAAGCATGATGTTATGATTTATATAAAAATTATAGAAGTATTGATAAAAAAATTATCATATATATTATATAAAAATATTGTTTCCATCATAATTCTCAACCATGAGATGTGGTAATGGAAAAAACGAACGACAACGTTTCATGAGGCGGTAGTTTTCCATACACAAGAACGGTAATTTCATTACCCATTTAATGGAAGTGTTTATAAGTGTAGTCTGAACTATTAAAATAAAAAATATATAGATATTTAGGATACTTATGTTATTATGTAATCATGGAATTATAATAAATTAAGGTATGGAGAAATAAATAAAACACAAATTCATATTGAATAATTTTACCTCTATTTCAGATAATACATTTTGATTTGCACCAAATGGATTCCTTAGTAGTATTTTTCCCAATGTGAGGACTATATGGTTAAGGTTGGAGTTTTTATAACTTATTTTGGGAGAGTTTTTATGATAAAAAGAGTCTTGATATGTGTAATGAAATTTGAAGGGTGAGTGCCTTATTATAGTGGAGGGGGAGCGATTTTCTTGTAAATAAAAAATGTAAACACTACTGAGAGGTATAATTAGCATCATGTGACCCCAATAATAGATAACATTTGATAAAATAGGGTATATGGTCTAATAAATTCCATTAAATTGGTTTTGGATAATTTTATTTGTCATTTAGACTCTTTATATTAATGTTTAACCACTAAGCAATCACATTTTTACATTGATTATTGCAATTAATTTTAATCACTTTCACTAATATTTTTGGTAAAAAATAATTTGAACTTATGATAAAATATAAAATAAATATTATTCAAAATATTCAATCCATTTTTTCAAATTCCAATCACAAAACTGGTAGAAATCAATTTAATGTTAATCCCACAGATAGGTCGATAAAGCATGTTTTTAAAGTAAAAATGTTCAAAAAATTGCTATGTTTTTATATATAAATTAAAAATAAAATTTATACCAATGACCAAAATTGGTTTAAATTAAATATATTGTATCTAATTATAGTTTAAAACCAAATAAAAACATCATTTCACTATATAAATTAATTTTATGAAAATCAATTTTTGAACTAAAATTCTGTACTATTGACTATTCATCAAAATATGAAGGTTCTTAGAAAAATACCAAACAATTTCCCAAAGTAAAATTTTATATCTATATTTCAAAAAATAAGTTTGTTTTTTATATAAAAATTATAAAAAGTTTAAAAATTTATTTTTAATGTATGTCTTCCATTAAAACATGACAAAACAGCTATATTAAATTATAATATTAAAAATATATTATTGTTTTGTATAACTCAATATTGCATGTAATACAAGATTAAATATAAAATAATTTTTTCATGTTGGTTATTATATTTTACAGAGAATCCCTTTTAATGTAAAATTACTACCAATTTGATAAATAATAAAAAATATGAAAAAGACTTATTCTATCATTACCTGAGATGTTAGAGGAACAAATCTGTATTAGGGAAGTTTTCCCATGTTTTGATAAATAACCTAAAACACATAGAGTAATAAACTAATCCAAAAAATGTTAAAAAAATGTTATACCACTTCATGTGATAAAAACCTCCACCATTATTTGTAACTACAAATCTATTGGTAGTTATGAAATAGATTAAGTGCATCGAAAATATATTTATTTCTTTGGGAATGAGTGAAAGGAAAAAGGTCATCATGGAGGTATATTATATTATGGGAGATAGAGATAAATGATGGTCATTGATTTAGATTAATAATGTGTAAGTAGAGATAAAACATACATAATATAAAAAATTTATTGAGATATTCAAGGAAAAATACTTTCCTCATGATAAAATGGTTGAAATGGAATATATATTCCTCAATATAAGATAGAAGGAGGATGAAAACATTTTTTATTATGAGGATAACTTTTTGTGGTTAAGTAGACATGTTATATTATATGTATATAGATAATTAATTAATATTTATCATTTCTTTGATATGATAATGTTGATCCTTTTATGGTAGTTAGTCTCTTGAACATTTTCATCATATGAGGATATAGTCTTATATTCCATTAATATGAAGAATTATTTCTCAATGGATTATGTATTTAATTAAAAAATGGATAATAATTGGTCCTTCAGAACCATATAAAGAAAAGTATGTCAAAGGTGAAGAAATAAGGAGTTAAATTTCTATCATGTATTAAATATCTAAAAAGACACTTTTGACATTCATGAAGGTAATGATAGCTTTTTCTAGTACAAAAATAAAGGAAAACAAGATCATGAATGAAATGAAAGGTATAATTTTCTGATTCTCAATTATTTAAATATAAGGATATGGGTCACTATGTATATAAATTCCCAAAATGTCAAGGAATTTTACCTAAAAAAATCTAAGGGAATATGAATGAGATTATTCATTCCCTACAACTAATGTCGAAGAACCGAATAGTGTGATAATCGATACATTGATTCTAAACTCAAACTTAGAGAATTATTTTTTTTGATTCTGGATATATAAACTCCTCTATATCATTCGGGTTTTCATAGAACATTAAATCACCCCATATACTTTAAGAAATGAGTTTCCAGTTAAGCAACTAAATGAGATTCTCATTTCAACAAATATTTATTGAGCAGTTTATATTAAGATGCATTGGTATTTCTATTTGGAAAACATAATTGTTATACAGATGGTTGATATTGAATTAATAATTGGTATGATTTCAATCTCAATGAATAATTAAAGAGTTTATTGCTAAGAAAATGAGATTACTATTTGTATTAGAAAATACATTATTTTTAAAGGAGTGAATTCACATCTTGGGTCCTTTCTAGACCCACCTCCAACAGATAATCTTAATGAAATTATGGGATAAGTGGATGATAAAACCCTAATTATAGTTGGGAATGAAATATTAAGGATGAAGGATTAATTTGTTTTAAAAAAATACATTTTTGTATTTAGGGAGGAATTATATAATCATCCACCTAAGTGTGAAGTTGAGTTTTTTTATTAAACTTATTCTCTAAGAAAGAATCATATCTAAAACTCCACATTGAATGGAACTTGTGGAGTTTGTAGAGTTAAATAAACAAATATAATATCTATGTGATAATAGATTTTTTCCTACTATTTCACAATGTATAGACTTCATTTTATTCATGAAAAAGAAGGATGGTTATATGCAATTTTAAATATATTAAAAGGAGATCAATTCCATTATCATATATAATAAGTATCCTTTTTCACACATTAGTAACTTTTTTGATCAACTTCAAGGGGTAAATATTTTTCAACAATTGATATTCTCTTTCTTTATAATTAGTTATGTGTTAATAAGGATGATATAGAGAAGATGGAATTTCATACAAGATATAGACACTATTATTTTATAGTAATTCCATTTAGATTGACTAATTAACATTGTATTTTTATGAATTTTATGAATAATGTATTCAAGTATTATCTTTATAACTTCATGTTATTATTCATCAATGATATCATGATATAATAAAAAATCTATAAATATTACAAGAATTATATATAAATAATTATTGAGACCCTCAAAGAAAAAGAATAATATGGGAAATTTAGTAAGTTTAAATTGTGGACACATGAAGTTGCTTTTCTTCACCATATTGTCGTCAAGGATGAAATATCTATTTATCAATAAAAGAGGAATTAAAATAATGGATTGCACTGAATAATAAAACATAGATACATATATTTCTTGGCATAACAAGTTACTATTAGGGGTTTGTTCTAAATATTACCCAATTGACCAAATCATTATTCATGTTGACACATAAAGGGGTGAAATTTCCATGGTCTAGTGAATATGAAGAATTTTTTGAAGAGTTGAATAAAAGATAGATTAATGAAATAGTGTTGAATTTATCGTTAGTAAAAGAATGATTTTAATATATAGAGATGAATTAAATAAAGAACTTGTGTGTATACATATGAATAGTGATATAATGGTTTTATATGAATTAAGGTAATTGAAGATACATTAATTGAAATATCCAACTCACAACCTTGATTTAGAAGCATTAATATTTTCCTTTACTATATAAAGGCATCATAACTATTGGGAAATATGTGACATCTATACAGAAAAAAAGATTGAAATATATTTTATCTCAGAAATAGCTTAACACAACACAAAAAATATGGCTGGAGCTACTCAAAGAATATGATTTATCAATACACTACAATTTATACCAAGAAAGAAGGTAAATGATGATCTGAGTAGGAGTGGGCATGGATTTCTAAATATTATGAGAATTAATAAGAATCTAATATTTAGGGATCAGATAATGTGGAATATGGTTATTTTTATACAAGGGGTTCCATCCTTACTATTTTGAGATTTTTTTGACCATATTTAATAGAAAATATAGAGAAGTAACAACATGATGATAAGGACATAAAAATGAGTATTAAAGTAATAAATGAACGGATATTAACATAATTAGTTTATAAAAATAGAGTGTTGACATTTTGAAAGATGTTATGTGATTTATCTATAAATGAACTGAAGAGGGATCTACTAGATGAAGCACATAACTCATATTTATCTATAAAAAATGAAATTATAAAGATGTATAAGTATTTATGAGAACATTTTTTATTGCATGGTATCAAGATGGAAATTTTAGACTATGTGTAAATATTTTTACTATGTCTATAGGTAATGTATAAAAGAAAATATACAAAGGGATTCATGTAACCTCTACATATACCTATATAGATGTTGGGAAATATTACAATGGAATTTTTCACTAGACTTCCAAAAAACCCCAATGATGAATGATTTTATATGGTTTATCATAAATTTACTTACCATGTGTTTATATGTCATATTTGTAAGGGATTACCTACACCTTGAGTTCTTTACATGGATATATATTGTTAAAATCATGAGAATTCATGGAGAACCTCTATAAATTATATCTGATCAGGAGCCTCAGTTCACATTGAAAGTATAAAAGAGTTTTTAAAATGATATTTATACTGAAGTATATTTGTGCACTTTCAATTATCCAAAAATTTATGGGTCGTATAGAAGGAAAACATAGACACTATTATACATGTGCAAATCATGTTCTCTCAACTTCCAAGGAGCATGAGATCAGTGTATACCTATGTTAAAATTTAAATACAATTACAATTTCCAATAGATAATATATATGGAACCAAATGAGGCATTTTATGGGAAGATTTTTCATACTCCAACTTGATGTGAAGAATTTATAGAATGGAATTTAGCAGAAGTAAAACTTGTGGAAGAGATAACTATGAAAGTGAAAACTATCCAGGATCATATAAAATTATATCAAAGTAGTCAAAAATATCTATGATGATAATCAAATGAAAAACATGGAATATAAAGTGGGGGATCATGTATTATTAATGGTTTCACCATGGAAACAATTTTTAAGATTTTGGTAAAAAGGGAAGTTAATCCCTATATACATGGGAATTATGAAATTCAAGAGAGAATTGAAGTTATAGCTAATTAATTGGCTCGCACACCCAACCTTACTAAAGTACATGACATCATCAATGTTTCATTCTTGTATAAATTATGGATGGATCCATAAAATACACTCAAATATGAGAAAATAGAGTTGGAACCAGACTTGTCTTATAATTAATAGCCTACCCAAATTTTTGATACTAGACAGAAAGTGTTGTAGAATCAGACAACTCGACAGATGAAAGTTTGTTAGAGAAATAAAATACTAGAGGTGGAAACCTGGTAGCTTAAACAATATATGATGAAGGAATACCCATAGTTCTTTTTTAGTTTACATGTTATCAATTTCATGGGTGGAATTATTTAGGAGGGTGGGAGAATCTTAAACCCAATACCCTAAAATTGAAGGTAAACACCACATCTAAAAACAATTAGAAAATGCACAGTCTAAAGATCCTTTGTTCATGAATTTATTTAAAATATAAATATAAATTTAAATTTTAAAAAATAAATTTTATTTTATAATTTAGAATACCAATAATATGTTCTAATAAATGTTTGGGTTTATTATGATTTAATTGTTTTTAGGTGTATAATGAGTAGAACTATGAATTTTATGAAATTATAAGAAAGAAATAAAATTTTATAAAAAAAATTAATTGAAAAAATACATATAAAATATGTTAATCTATACATTTTAATATTACTATATTAAATTTTGGAAACGCATCTTAACATTTTAAGAACTTGAGTAATATATTATAATAAAAACCATTTTTTTATCTTTTTAATTAAATATTAATTTGGTAAAATTTGGTTATGGATTACTTAAAAATCAACATAAATTTTATAATAAACTAATTTAAATCATTTAAATCAAATACATGGATAATTTTACCCAACATATAAATTATATGATTAAAAATAAACATTTTCTAAAAACAGGGTTTTAAACATTACATGAGCTATTGTTAAATTTGTTTTTTCTTAAATATAAAAATTTCATATGAAAAAAGGATTTAAATTATTAATAATTAGATCCACATTATTTAATAATTTATATTTTTTCATCATAAAATTTTTATTTCTTAGGTAAAATCTAGTTACCACGGTATAACCGAAAATGATAAAAAGTAAGAAATCTAGGGGAAATGTGCTTGACACGTGTTAATTGTTTTTTTCACAATTGAGGATTTAAGTATTATAAACACTTTTCATATTCCAATAAACTATTTTCCATTTTTATCCACTTTACATGTGAAACATATTCCCACTTTATATTATTTTGAAATATTTACAAAAAATTTCATCCTCTTCAATTATAATACATTACTCTTACCACCATATCACTACCAATAAAAAATTTGGTTTCCTATTCAAAATATCACCTTATTACTTACCCTAGAATTATATTTCACCCTATAAAGTTTCTCATCAAATGAGACTTGCCTAGTCGCTCCATTTCTAAGGAGTCCTCCAAGGGATAACCCAAGTCTTGAACATGACTCTCAATTTTCCCCATTACATTTATTTTATGTATTAATTTTCTAAAAATATTTTTATCATAAATATATAATTAAATTATAATTTTTTCATATTTAATTATTTATTATAATATAATAACTATTAACTATCTTTCCCATTTCCCCTTAAAGAAAATAAAAAATGACAATCGTGTGTATGGGAAAACTCCCACCTCCATAAAGATTCAAGCTTCTTTTTCCTTAACCAACCTCCACAGATTATAATAATTATCAATTTATGGAATAAGTGTCATATTTATAAAAAATATTTATAATTAAATAATAAAAGATATTGTACATTTCTCCCATTTAATGGAAAAGGAAATCATTAACCATGTGTATCCGTAGACTACCGCATCAATAGAAGGTTTTATTTTCGTTTGTATTTTGGTCACTAATATAAATGGAATCTCATGATGGTTTATTCAATGAATTTTTTTAATGAATTAATTTAGGTTTTATAAATACTATTTTAAAAACTATTAATAATAAGAGCAATAAACAACCATGGTAAATTCAACTGTCCAAAAGAGTGTTATAAGAAAAAAATGATTTCTCCATTGTATGTAATTGATTTTTATAGGTATAATTTTTCTTAAAATTCATTCCAATTATGGTATATAACACTAATAATATCTAATTAAGGACATTAAACTTTTTTTATAATGATATTACAACTAAATCACTTCATAATCAACCATTAATTATGGTATGTTCTTGTTTGGATCTATTTAACAACCTACTTAAAGAATGATATAAATTTACTTCATGGATGGATATGGGAATTTAATTTCAGGTAATATAATATACATATCTCTTTATAATTATTTTCATTAATTTCTATAACGGTGACATTAACATTAGACCCAATTGTTATGATACTAATATCCATTTGTTAGAAAAATTCTAAAACAATATCATCATTGATTTCATTTATGATGATCATAAAAAAACCCTAATAGAATGAAATTATAAAATAGTAAATAATTATAAAGATTAAATTACAATACCTTTCATAATCTGTTAATGTTGAACTTTGGGTGTACAACATGTTTACCTGAAAGTTAATATTGAAAATTGATAATAACTAACTAATATACCTATAGAGAATAAAAATTAATGAATCTATAAAAAGGATATAGATATGAATAAGGTTATAAAATAAGCTATTAATATAGTTATTTATAATATATTGGAGGTTATAGAACTTTAAGATAAATAGGAATAAAGGCGTGGATTCTATGTCACAAATTTCTATTTTTTTAGACATGATTATGTTATACACCATGTTTCCTAATTTATTATGTATTTTATACACCTTTTATATTTTATATAACTATATATGGTATTTAATTTTCTATTATTAATTCTATAATTTGAGTTATTTTTATTGATATGTTACCTAGTCTATCATAATACCCAAAAATCATAAATTTTGGAAAGTAAAATGTGTGAGGTTTTCCTAGAAATTACATCCCTATCTAGATACTATAATGTGGAAGTTGTTATAGAATAGAATCACATGGAGTTAATCACCCTAAAAAAGGCTATTTGGGTTTCAAATCAACCTTCAATTATTGCATGATCAGTGGTCCTAAGACTACAAACCTAGTGATAAATTCCCAGGGAGTATGATTTCAATAATTCACATGATAATTTTGAACATTAAGGAAGGATTTTTTGACCATTTATTTTGATCCTTTAATTAGAAACTACTACTAATGTGATGAATTCATTCTATTTTTTATTCATGTTTGATAATCCCCCTTTTAAGAGTTAAAGTGGAAACCTTACATGGTCTGTAGGCTTCGTGGCATTACATGACCCATAGGTCTTATAAGAGTTCATCCAGAAAATAATTACATAGAACTAATCCTCCCAAGAATCTATATCATGATGTCAACTCCCCACCTTCACATGGATTTATGGATAAGCGTCCCATGTATGCACAGTCTAGTCCTGATAGTAATTTTCATACCCTATCATTCTTCAAATAAGATTGCTTTTCCCTAGTGAATGCGCCTACTCTGAATCCTCATATGGAGCCTACTCCTTGTAGAGTCTTCCTGGTCCATTTGAGCACACTTTCAGGTGGTATGAAGGCATTACGGTGGCCCAAATGGCCTTAAGGTGGCCCAGATTCCTTGAGGTGGCCTAAAATCTTTATTGGCCTGAATCCATTTGGGGGTCCGACGGTCATGAAGAACTCAAGGACAAAACCAATGGCCCAAATGCCCAAACAAAGAAATATTTCAGGCTACTGCAGTACTGAATAGTACCTTCTATAATACCTACTATAGTACCAACTACAATTCCTGCTACAGTACTACTATAGTACCTTAGAAATATGTCTCCACCCGGATTTTATCTCAGGTCTCTAAGATGCACTAGTTGAGTCCTCCCTAACCGGGATGATGCTCTTATGATGAAAACTATTGAATTAAATTATTATAATCTATTGATAACCCAAAACATTTAATATACCCTCTCCACCACCTTATATTTATTTATTTAAAAGGGCTTCTTCCTTTTACATTGAGAGTACCCCATAGTTTCTATGATTATTTTTGATTTATTATCCTTAAGATTCATATTATTTCATTGAATGGAGAAATATATTATTTCTATATTTCCATTATATAGATATCATATAGATACCTAGACTTAGAATACACAGATATTACATCATTTTAAATGAATATTCTATATATTACAAAAATACATGTCTGAGGACCATAATAGTTTAGTGTATTTTGAAACCTGAAAAAATCCTTCTATCATGGTAAAAGATATTCAACATCTCCCATTAATATGTCTATATTTAGTACTTCTACCTAAAACCTTTCTTTATAACCTAGGGAAAGGAAACATAAAAAGGAGTGATATTAGATGATCAACGAGGGTAAACAAGTAGACATGTAAGAAAAAACATGAACATAGGGGGTATGAGAATGTGATATTAACATTAAGAGATCATGGCCTGAATAACAAAGACTATAAACATGAGTTATTGGATAAATATTGGCAGTTAATAAGACATGAATCATAGGGAAATAAACATCACGTGCCCTAAAATTTTAAATAAGGAATAATACATAAGATTTGTGGCGTACATATAAGAATATGAAATTTTATTTTAAGGATACCTACCAAGAAATTTAGAACATGTTAAGATTGGGCTATGAATTGTGTACCTACTTTGGGATTGGGAAGAAACCCAATTAACCTCTTTATTTAATTTTGGGATAAAACTTGTGCACCATCTTGTTTTCAAGCTTGGGATTCAACCCATTTACCCTCTTTCTTTTAGGCTTGTGATAAAACCCATTTACCTTCTTATTTTTTGGATTGCTCTACAACCCATGTAACATCTTTCTTTTAGGTTTGGGATACAACCCATGTAGATTCTCATTTTTGAGTTTGGTCTAGAACCCGCTTACCCAATTTCTTTTAGGCTTGGGCTACAACCCGTGCACCTTCTTATTTTCGTGCTTGGGATACAACTAGTGTACCCTATTTCTTTTAGTCTTTTTCTATAACCCATATAACTTATGGTTTTTGGGCTTTGGATATAACCCGTGTACCCACTTTGATATCATATAAAACTTATCGTTACCCAATTCATTGGAGGGATATATAGGTCCCACCCATATCATAATAAAATCATTCAATCATGTGACACAAGATAATAAAACTTTCATTATATCACGACCAATAAAAAAAGATAGGTTTTATAAACATAAAATAAAATCCCATGGAATGAAAATGGTTTAATTAACATTTCATCACATAATTAACTATAAAAATATATAGGTTTCATAATCACTTCATGAAATCATAACCCATAAAAATAATCATGTTTCAAAAGTGTAAAACCCTTGAAAGTAAAGAAAGTGTCTTAAAAATAATTACATCAAAACATAAACCAGTCATGAAATAATATGAATGGAAACATTTCATTATTTCCAAGAAGTGAATGAGTAACATCAACGGATGTTATCATAGATGTAAAATAACTTGTATTGGTATTTTTGAAACATTTTTTGAGGTAAATATCCTTCTTCTTTGCAAAAGTCACTTTAAAAAATATATCATTTTGAAAACCAATTTCCTTAAAAACATATAAAATATAATTGAAAAAATTTTGAACATAATTTCCTTTAGAATCCCTTTAAAAAAAATTATTAAAAAAATAACATTTTGAACAAGGAAATAAGTCTTCAAAGAATTGACAATGATTAAATCAGTATATGACGTAAGAGGTAAGAAGAAAATTACTTTTATATAGGGAAAACATTAGAAAAATACCTCATTTAGAAGGAAAAAAGAATAATAATTTGAAAACATTGGTAAAAGAAAAAAATGGGAAAAACTTATTTTAGATATTTTAGGATAATATTACAATATTCAATGAACCCTTTTTAGAAAACATATATTTCTAATTGAAGAGCTTGTAAAGTCGGACTTTCTTAAAAATAATTTCCTTACTATATTATATACCAAAGAGTATAAATATGGTACCAATAAATTAATATATCATGAATAACTATAGGAGAATAAATTTTACGAATTTTCATGAGATATGGATCATAATATTTCATCGAAGGAAGCATAAACGAAAACAACCCAGAAAACCGATGAGATTGTCTCAATACACACTTATAACTTGGTAACATGGGATCATACTCTCCATGTAAGAAACGAGAATGAAAGGAATATTAAAATATAATAAAAGTAATAAATTTCATTATATAACAAGTAAAATGGATTTATATACACATCTAAAAATAATTTAGTATCATAAAAAAACAGGAGTCTCAAAGAAGAAAAATTGTGACACAACTATTTTACTAATTTGGTAAATTTTGAATGTTAAACCCCATAAAAGAAATATCATAAAATTTATATGTTAATACCCATAAATTTAATAATAATATTCATATAAACAAATCACAGTTAGTACATACACCACATAAATTTAAAGAGTGGAGAAAATAACATGTATCTCACATAAATAAAAAGCGAGAAAAAATCCCCTTACCTTGTGTCTTCACTATAACCATACTCGTTCAAACCACGCGTATAATAAATATAAATTTATTAAAATATTTTACAGAACCATATTCTTATATCAAATATAATATATTATTTCATTATCACCTTATATTACCTTCTTGTTAACCATCCCATGTTAAAGTTTCACTTTGGATAATATTCTCTTTGTTCTTCACATGTGTCTTTATTTCTTATATCGTTGGTCCTTATACTTAAATAATTATTAAAGAATGTAAACCATGATAAAAAAATAATTGATATAAATTAAAATTTTATTTTAATAATCTATATAATATAGAAGTATGAAATGGAATATACTGTATATGGATACGGTAAGTCGTACGTTCGAATGAACATTGTTTATGTTTTTATTGTCATATTAAAAGAAATAATGAAAATAAAATATATTTATATATGTATATAATATCATTAAAGTATAATTATAATGTTATATATATAATATAATCTCACTAAAACTATCCTTAATACATTCCATGTAGCATGTGAATGAATCACATCACTTTGAGGGGGCGGTAGTCCACACTTCCTCATAAGAAATTATCATTTTAACATAAAATAAAAATTAAAAAGATATGTGTTGTAAATGGAATAAAATTATTAAATAAATAATAATTATAACATATAATATATATATAGTTTCCTTTATAAATTATACCATGATATTCGGTAAGGAAAATTGAACAATCACAATTTTGTGAGGGGGATGTTCATCGTACACATAAACGATATGTTTGTTACCCATTATCTAGAAGAGTGTGTAAGTGTTGTTAAAAACCTTAGCCTAAAAAATAGTATTATATTGAGGATAATTGTTTTGTTATAAAATCATGTAATAAAGATATTGGAGGGGTTGGAGAATGAAAAATTGAAAAGAAAGTAGTTTGAAAGAAGGTGTTACCTCTAATCGGGTAAGTCCTTTTAGTTTGGGACAAAAGGATTCCTTGGAAGAATTTATGCCCAAAGGGAGGATTAAAGAAGGAAGGTATAGATTTTTTGAAGTTGATTGGGAATATCTCAGCCAAAACTATGTGTTTTGAGAGGTGTGACGAATAGAGATAGGTGGTGGTCATTTATAGGGAAGGAGGAGTGGAACTCCCTTAAATATTTAAAGAGAGAATTCCACCCACATTTTTCATGTTTTATGTGGATCCAATAATTATCTAAATTAGAGACAAGTTAGGATAGTGTAAATGTATATTAAATGGGGTTTTAAAGGTTTAAATTTCATTTGTTCCCCTAAGATTAATGTCTATACCCAATTAATCTTAATTTGACCATAATTTACCCTTAATCGTTGTGATTAATTTTAATCACCTTTACTAATATTTTTGTCCAAAAATTATGTTTACATTATTAGACTATATATATTATAATGATTAAAATGGTTTATGATAGTTTTTATAAATTTAGTTTACAAAAGAGGAAAAATTAAGATTAATTCTAATCCCGTAGACGAGACGAAATTATAGGTTTTTAAAGTAGAAAGAAGTTCAAAAGTTTATTAAGTTTTTATATTCCATTTCAAATTAAAATTGATTATAAAGACCCAAATTTTATTAATATATGTATTATTGATCTAATTTGACATTAAAAAATTTAAAATAAAATTTAACATTAATAATTATTTAAAATAAAACTCATTTTTAACTAAAAATCCGTATTTTTCACTATTTATAAAAAATGAAGTTTCTCAGAAAAGTCCCAAAAATTCACCCAAAGATAATTTAAAAATTTTAAATTGAAAATAAATTTTATTTTATCAAATTAAATTTATATATATGTTTAAAATTAAATTTATTATTTTTCATAGAAGGACATAAAAAATAGTTTATTTGAAAAAATAGCATTTTTAAACTTATAAGGTCTTTACAAAAAATTATATCTTTCATTATAAATATGTTTTATTAATTTAAAAAAAATTATAAATAACATTTTAAAATTATTTATTACTATTCATATAACTAATTTTAATGGCTAGGTTGAAATAATCTCATTTAATTAATTATAACTGTCAAATATTGTTTTGTAGAAAATTCAGCATTGTGTTTAACATATGCCATGTATTGGTTGCGTGTAACATAGAACGAGTAAATTCTCCATGTGAAAGGAATGTTTGAATTATTGTTTTAATGTATATATATATAACTATTTCTAGAATCACATGAAATGAAAAATTTAAAAAATAAAATTAATTCAAAAAAATATATTTCACAAAATATCTTGATGTTACATTATTCCACCCTTAAAATGATTTTGTCCCTAAAAATTCATCTGGGTTGTCAAAGGTCTAATTCTTGAATGTTTCATTCATATAAACTCACATAATAAAAATGACCACTGAAACATCCATTAAAAAGGTAAATTTGGAAACACATTAGTTACCCGATGTAATATATAACAACGTTTCCACATTGAAGAACATAGGTGGGAAGTTAAAACATGAACATAGAAGAAAAATATTACTATAAAGTTCTAATAGAGATTGATAGAGAACAAGTTCAGGAGAAATTTAACAATTATAAATCCATTAATCAATGATGAACTAAGGGACCACCCGATTAATCGGAAATGGAGGTACTAGGACAATATTTCTAGTATGAAGATTATTTTTCCTAAACATAATGAATTCTCATGAAAATATATACTCTAATTATTTGTAGAAAACCACATAATTTTTTATTCCTTGATTCACATCACCTCATTCCCCAAAAAGTATTGTGACTTTTTCATTCCCGAAGTACTAATAGATCATGAGACCCATGATTTTCCATCCCATATGTCATCAGTTATCAGTAAAACCATGTTTTTATAACTGGTTATCCAATATGATAAAATCCTCATGTTGTAAGATAATAATTTGTTCTCACAAACATCATCCAAATTTTAACAAAATATTTACTTAAAATTTTAACCTTATTACCCTTCCAAAAGATGAAAATATAAAATAGTATAAAGAAGGTAATGAAATCAGATTAAAAATGATACCCCATGTGTCATTACATACCAAACATGTGAATACATTATTAATATATTCTCTTGAATGCATGTTCATAATCTGAATTTTCATAAATCCTTATTGAAAACATACATGATTTCATAAGATAATTTGACCTTTATTCCTTAAATAAGCTCTTATCTTGAAAAAACGTTTCTATTGGAAGCTTGGGTTTGTCCTTGTAAACATAGAAAATGAACATGATTTTATTAATCCAAAATTCATACAGGGAAATATAATCAATTCTTAGACTCATAACATGTTCCACTAATGGATCAACATGATTTTCATAAATCTTATTGTTACAAAATCTCACCGGAAATTCCTCACTATGGAGTTCCCCAATTGTCATGTATCACTTCATTCATTGTGATTGCATATGCTTTACCTTTTTTACTTTGTCTTTAGAGGTTATTGGTGGTGATTACCATTATTAATCCTTGTATTTGAGAACTTTTTGTAGAAATTCCCAAACTCCCTTCAATTGAAACCCTGATGTGTGTGAGGCAAATATTGATGATTTTTATCATTATTTACATAATTATATAACCTTTTTCGATCACTTGAGTATTTTGTTGCTTGATTTACTTCCTTTACACACTTAAAACATTTAATAGTCCCACTAAGTCAATTCCCACCATAATTCTCTCCACTTTTAGAGAATAAAAGAAATTTCATATTCTTATCTCAATGGTTTTTATTATCAAGTGAACTCTATATTCCTCTTCTTGTTAAAAATTTCAGATTGATACACAACTAAAACCTCAATTATAAATTTTATTGAAAAACTCATAATCTATTCACAGATACCAAATTCTCTTATGGAAAAATCTCTTATGAAACTTGGATTTAAGCCACTAAAGAACCTATTAAATTTAATTTCTGATTGAATGATAGTTGCAGAAGTGTACCTTGCAAGTCTTGTGAAATTAGATTAATAGGCCTCACAGATTCATCATCCTGTTACATCAACTCAAGTAAATCCTTTTCCTTCATCATATAAAGAACATGAGGAAAGTACATATTAATGAATAAGTTCTTTAACTCATCCCTATTCATATATTCAATTTCACTTTGATTCCTCTTATTCTTGATTAGAGCCCACCACTATTCTGCTTCACCTTCTTACCGATAAACAAACAGAATGAGTTCATTATGATCCAAACACTTGAGAAAAATAAATATGTTATCAATGTTACCTATCTACTGTTCAACAAAAAGTGGATCAGAAGACCCCTTGAAATAAGATGGATGTTTCCTCATTAAGTAATAAATAGAATGTTGTTCCCTCCTTTGATCATTTGGAAGTTCATCATGATTCATATATTGGGAAATATGTTTGAGCATAACAATGAGGTTTTTCATTAAATAACCCAAAGAATTTGGTTCCTCCAGAGAAAAATCATCTCATTTTCCCTCAAAATCACTATTAATATAGTTCCTATGGGTTCCAGCCATTTACTAAGTCCAAAAAACATAGAGTAAGAATCAATTATCATAGAGAGGAACCACATAATCATGAAAAGCAACTTATAGAATGTATAAATTATGAAACCACACTTAATATATTAAACCTTAGGTTTATCTAAGGTTATTCATAGACATATTCTATTCAAATCCTTCATAATGGGTTTTGAAGGGTTTCCCAATTTCCAAATCATATCCTCCAGGACTATCAAACCAAGTGTGCATATTGGCCCATTGTCATGTACTAGATAACCACAAGTCAAGCCTGAAACATCTTTTTAGAGTTGTTACCCCTAGGTATATCTATTATAGAGCCACATCTACTTGTATTATTCAGATATGTATTTATTTCTAGGAAATAAAAAACAAAATCCTTTACCAAAATTCTAGGATATTTTCCTAAACATTGACACATCCTTATAACTATCCATAGACACATCCCTTGAAATATCTTTAAAAATATGCCTATGGATCTCACTAAAGTTTTCTCATCCTAGTTTCAAAAGGTTGACAAAAAATTTACTACGATACCAATTATAGTGACCCAGGATTAGAATACATGAAAATTACATAATTTTATATGAATATTCAGTACATAAAAAAATACATGTCTGATGACCGTAATAGTTTAGTGTATTTAGATACTTGGAAAATAAAATCTAATATCCTGGTGAATTATCTTCAACATCTCCCATAAATATCTCCACCTTTAGTAAGTCTAACTAAAACCTTTCTTCATAACTTGGGGAAAGGAAATATAAAAAGGGGTGATCTCAGATTCTTGGCAAGGGTAATCAATGGAGACATGTAAGAATAAACATGAATATAGGGGCATGAGAACATGATCTTAACAATAAGAGATCATAACATACATATCAAATATTATAAACATGATTTATGGGATAATTCTTAGAAGTTCATAAGACAAGAATCATAATAAAATAAACATCACAAGCCCTGAAATTGTAACTAAGGAATAAGAAATAGTATTCATGGAATACGTATAATAATATAAAATTAAATATCAAGGCTACCTACTAAGACATTTATAACATGTTAGGCTTGGGATATAAACCAGGTACCTTCTTCGGGCTTGGGATAACAACCTGTGTACCCTATTTATTTTAGGATTGGTCTATAACCAATGTAACTTATTGTTTTCAGGCTTAAACTACAACACATGTGCACTCTTTTTATTAGGATTGGGCTACAACCCATGTACCTAATTTTTTTGGGAATAGTATAAAACTTGTGTACATAGTTTCTTTTTGGGTTGGGATACAACCCATGTACATTCTTGTTTTCAGGCTTTTGATACAACCCATGTACCGTATTTATTTTAGGCTTGGTTTATAACCAATGTACCTTCTTGTTTTTGGGCTTGGGCTACAACTAGTGTACACTCTTTCTTTTAGCTTTGGGATACAACCCTTGTACCCTTTTTCGGGATTGGGATACAACCCATATACCCTCTTTGAGCTTATTTAAAACTAATAGTTACCCAATGCATTATAAGAATATGTAGGTCACACCCATCTCATAATAAAATCATTCATACATGTTCTACAAGATAATAAAACTTTCATTATATCATGACCCATAAAAAGATATAGTTTTTATAAACATAAAATAATAACCCATGAAATGAATTGGTATCATTAAAATTTAATCACATCATAGTGTATGAAAAGATATAGGTTTCATAATCACTTCATGAAGGCATAACCCATTAAAAGAAGTCGGTTTCAAAATCATAAAACTCGTGGAAGTGAAACAGGTGTCATAAGAATCAACACATCAAAACATAAACCACTCAAGAAAGAATATGAATAGAAACATTTGATAATTTCCTATAATTGAATGAATAACATCAATGGATGTTATCATAGATTTCAAATAACATTGAAAAATATTTTGAAAACATTCTTTAAGGTAAATACCCTATCATCTTTGAAAAAGGATCTTTAAAATGTAAAATTTTTTGAAAAAATCTTCTTTAAAATGTTTTAAAATAAGATTTAAAACCTTTTCAAAACCATTTCCTTGAAAATTTATTTTAAAGAAAACTTTTTAAAAATATACCTTTTAAAAATGGAAATAAATCATCAATGAATTGATGGCAGGTATATCTATACATGTCGTATGAGGTAAAAAGAACATTCTTTATGCACAATAAAAAAGATAGAAAAATGCCTCATTCAGAAGGTGACATAAATATTATTATGAAAAAATTGGTAATAAAAAAATTGGAAAAATTTTCTTTTAAATATTATAGTATAATATTATAATATTCTCAGAACCATTTTTTTAGAAAACATAGATTTCCGACCGAATAATGGGTAAAGTTTGAATTTCTTAAAACAGAATTTCTTAACTATCTTAATTAACAAATAGTATAAATATGGCACCAATAAATTTATATATTATTAATAACCATAATAAAATAAATTTCATTAATTTTCTTGAGATATGGATCATAATATTTCATCAGTGGAAGCATAAACATAAATAATCTTGAAAAGGGATGAGATTGTCTCAACATGCTCTTATAACTTAGTAACTTGGGATCATACTATCCATGTAAGAAAAGAAAATTAAAGGATGCCTAAAATATCATTAAAAGATTAAATTTCATGAAATAACATTTAAAATGTAATTATATACACATTAAATAATAATTATGGTGCATAGAAAACACGAGTATGAAAGAAGTAAAATTAAGACACAACTATTTTAATGATTGGGTAAATTTTGAAAATTAAATCCCATAAAATAAAGTTCATAAAATTGATTTTTTAATACCCATAAATTTAATTATAGATACATATAATATAATAATATGAATTATATATACCACATAAAAGTAAATATTGGGGAACATAGAATGTATCTCACGTAAATAAAATGTGAGATGATATCCTCTTACCTTGTGTCTTGAATCTCATCGTACTAATTCAAAACAACTTTATAATAAATATAAATTTATTAAAAAAAATTAAAATAAAATATTATTATATATAATATCATATATGGTTCGATTATGACCTTATATTACCCACTAGTTGACTATCCCATGTTTTGGTTTCTCTTTGGATAATATCCACTTTGTTCTTAGCATTTGTATTAATTTGTTATATCATTGGTCCTTATAATTATATCATTATTCCATAATTTAAACCATGATATAAATATAATTTATATGAATTATATTTTTATTATAATAATTTATAGAATATATAATTAGGTAATGGAATACATCTTTCTTGGAGATGGTAAGCTGTACGTCTGCATGAATGTTGTTTCCATTTTTATTATCATATTGTAAGAAATAAAGAAAATTAAATATATGTATATAATATCATTAAAGTATTATTATAATTTTATATATATCATATAATTTCACTAAACCCATCTTTAATACATTCCATGTAGTGTGTGAACAAATCACATCACTTTGAGGGGGCGGTAGTCCACACTTCCTCAAATGAAATTATCATTTTAACTCAAAATGAAAAGAAAAAGGACAAGTGTAGTAAAAGTAATAAATAACATTAAATAAATAATAAATATAATATATAATATAAATAAATATAGTTTCTATCAATATTTCCACCATGAGAGGAGGTAAGAAAAATTGAACAATCATAGTTTTGTGAGGCGGAATTCACCGTACACATAAACAATATGTTCAGTATGCATTAGATGGAGACATTTGTAAGTGTAGGTGTAAAACTTAGTATAAAGAAATTGTAATATATTAATTATATGGATATGTTTATATAATCAGGGAATAAATATATTTTAGGGGGAAGAGAAGGGTAAAAAATAAAATAAAGGATTTTGAGAGAAGTCGTTGCCTCTTAATTGGTTAACTGCTTTTGGTTTGTGCCAAAAGGCTTCCTTGGAATTATTTCTACCCAAAGGCATGATTAAAGGAGGATTTTAGGTATGTTTGTAAGTGTATTTTTATGATATTTTATTTAAAATTGTTGTTTTAGAGGTGTTAATAATAGGAAGATGTGGTGGCCTTTTATAGGGAAGGAGGAGTGACACTCCTGTAAATATTTGAAGATAAAATTACACACACATTATTCTTATTGTAAGTTGATCAAATAATTATATAATTTATAGAAAATTGAGTATAGGGTATAAATATTTCCATAAAAAGTGTTTTGGATACATTTATAGGGAATTAGGGTCCCTAATATTAAGGTTTATTCCCCAATGATGATTAATGTGATGTTAATCATTGTGATTAATTCTAATCACTTTTACTAATATTTTTGGAAAAAAATTTAAGTTGAAATTTTTAGAATCTAAATATAATAATAATTTTAATTGTTTATGTGGTGTTTTGAAATTAAATTCACAAAAGTTAAAAAATAAAGATTAATGCTAATCCCACAGACGAGACGAAATTACAGGGTTTTAAAGTAGAAATAAGGCCAAAATTTTATTACATTTTTATATTCAATTTCAAAGTGAAATTGATTATAATGAACTATATTGCAATAATAGATGAATAATTTATCTAATATTAACATAAAAAAAAATTAATTATATTTTTATTTTAATAATTATTTAATAAAAAATGAAGTGTTTAGCTAAAAAGCAGTATTTTTCACTATTCATCAAAAATGATGTTTCTTAGAAAAATCTAAAAAATTCACCCGAATATAATTTCAGAAATATAAATTCAAAAATGAATTTTAATTTATGAAATTAAATTTCTATATGTGTTTCAAATAATTTTATTATTTTTTACAGAAGGACATGAAATGTAGTGTATTTGAGATAATAGTTTTTCTAAATTTATAAGATCTAAAAAAAATTATATCTTTCATTATCAGCACGTTTTATTTCAATAAAACCATTATAAAAAATATTTGAATTTTTTTAATTCTATTTATATTATTATGTTTAATAGCTAGTTTATAATTATCTCAATTTAATAAGTATAACTGTAAAATGTTGTTTTATAGAAACATTAGTGTTTCCTGTAACGTACACTAATTTAGGGTTGCGTGTAATGTACACTGTGTCATGTTAAATTAATTTTTAACTTAGTGTTTTAATACACACACACAAAAACACACACACACACACATCTTGTTTTACATGAAATGAAAAATATAAAATGGTAAATTAATTTGGAAAAAATATTTCACAAAATATCAAGGTATTACATATCAATTATTATATTTTACCATGAATAAGTAATAATTTACTTAGGTAATGTTATGAAATTTATTATTAACTCACATGATGAATTAATTAGTTATAATTTGATATGGTTGGGTTTTGATATAGATAGCACATCTATGAATCTTTATGTCTCATTAGACAAATTATCTAAGTTATTGGAATATATCTTACCCATTTATGTATGATGTCACGAAAAATACCTTGATAGTGTGTTAATGTATTCCATAATTATTCATTGAAATAGTATGATATCAATAATTATTATCCATATTTTTATTTATTATCTTTTATATAGTATTCCCTCAATTTCATTTGATTAAGGCATTATTCTGTTCATCTAATTTTCCCATAATATTTATTCCATTATTTTGATATGATAGATTCCTCTACACAATGCACCTTACAAAGAATCATAGATCACCATTATTTTGTTTTCCTTTCTTCTTGGAACCAATAATAGGACTATATTCAATTTTCAAGAATATTATAGAAGAGGTAATTATATTCAGACAATGTTTTTTTATTTTACTTTATTTTCTCAAGTGTAACATAAAAATTTTGTATTTATATGTAATTACATGACTACTAATCTATTGGATCCTTTAATAAAAAATTTATTTTTCATAAATATTGTAATATAAAAAAAATCATTGAGTTTTTTGAGTATTTTTTGATAAAATGGATGTGTCATGGTAGGGTGAGCATAACAACCCAGTAGATATCCCAAGAACTACATAGAGAAAATGATGATATTGGTCTTGAATAATAATAAAATGATAATATATATATATATATATATATATATTCATGAAATCACTACTCAACTAGACCCCAAGGATGATATAGAAAATAATTAATCTTTATTGTTATCTTATCCTCAATGTCTTACAATACATTATGTTTGAACATAGAATCATAAAAATACCATTATTCATCATATATAAAAAAAGGCAGTTACAAGAAACTATACCAAATCTAAAAAAACATCTCCCATAAGATAAAAAATCTCATAATGTACAAATTCCAAAAATAAGGCCAAAATGGCCACACCTTTATCCATATATTATTTAATGCCTTTAACTAGATAGAGAGAGAGAGAATATCCTAAGAATTGGCTAATATAAAAGACCATTTCCTTGAATTTCATAGAAATAAATAAAGGGGTTCTAAATTGACATGTTTAACATGAACAATTTGAAAAGAGTCATATACTAAAGGGGTTCCCAAAGCCCCGTTATGGTATAGTGGATTGTCACCCTATTCATGTCATAACACATAAAAGAGTACATGACTACATAAATTACTCAATCCTCACACATGGATAATAAAATCTCATAACAGTGTTAGGATCATGCTAAATGAAACCCGAGGTGTTGTTCTATAAAATTCAATTTCTAAAATACCATGAAATAGATTAGAATTGCATAAAAATCTATTCATTATGTTTTCCCCAATATTATTAGAAATTATTAACATCATTGTAAATAATTTCCTAATCTTGGTAATTAAATAACCCATTAATTATATCACCACCTATCTAAAATTCAATCCATAATTCATTATACCTAATTCATTAGTATGATAAAAATCCCACTATAAATTTCACCAAAATATTCACATTATGGAAATATGGTCCGTGAAAAATAATAGTCTAGGATATACTTGTGATAAATAAAATAGATATCATCATTATCATAATATCATAAGGAAAGTACCTATAAGTTAATATCGATAAATAAATCGGATGTTTAATAGATTGACACATTAGACTAGTGTTGTTTAGAAATCAGTTATCTCCTCAAAGTTTCATAAATAAAAACTTGATAAATGATGCCTAGTATGGAACCAAAATCAATAGACACTAAAAACCTTTAGAAGAGAAATAAAAATAACATGATAATAATTTCATAAAATTATCATGAAATACTATACCATTTATTTTGTAATATTTAAATAATAATTATCAAAATCATCAAAACTAATGGAAGGTTTAAAATTCCTCAAGCATTACAAAATCACTACATATATTCCATATTTTTTTAAAATATTCAAGAAAATATGAATTATATTTATCAATGATTCATCGTTTTTTTACTTCTAATAATGGATCCTATCAGCAAATCCTTGTAAATCATCATTGTTAAAAATTTTATCGTATTTCACTCACTCCATCCATGTACACAAATATTCTTTTAACTAAAACACTATATTAGGGTTTCTAAATCACCAAAAGAATGAAAATGTTGTGTTTTATTAAAGATAATGAACCCAAAAGTTTCATTATATTTTTTCTGACTGATTAATGATAAAATTTTATATCAAAATCTTTCAAATGAATAAAATATTATTGAAACATTAAAAAGACATTGATTACATAACTATTTTTTTATCAACATGAAAGAATGTTTAAAAAAATATAACCATAACATAAAAAATGAATAAAAATTATATATTTTTATTTATATTTAGTTTGAAATTGATAAGTGGATATCCATTGGGTATTCCATGTGTTACATCAATAAGAATAAACATGATAATTCCACATGGCACATATGACTCATGCACTCCATTGGGGGTGTCCATTTGATAAAAAATTATATACTGTAACCTATGTTTTATTAGGTAGAGTCCTAGTATAGGCCCATATATTTATTAGACCCAGTGTTCAAGGTTTTTATGACTCTATCCTAACTTAACATGTTATGATCTACCTCAATATATGAACCTCCAGAGTTGTCTTGATTCACACACCTCCACTCAAATTGATAGTTGGGATCCCATCACCTAAATTTATAGACCTTATCATGTTTTATATTATACATAATCACTAAGGTTAATATTATTACTAAAAATGATATTTTATTATCAATTGAGTCTGATTCCATCTTCTACCTCTAAAACTATGTCCATGACTCCACCTTGTATTCCTTTACTTCATGACCACCACCACTCACTTTATTACCTTTTCACTATACGAATAAGAACCATACCATGAATTATAATTTATATAATTTTACATTTAATGGAGACCAATGTTTGATTAACGACCTTTTATTACTACCGGTATATTGTTTTATATTTATATTCCCCACCCATGGTGGAAATAATGTGGCTAAAGGAACCCTAACTGAGCACGAGTATCTTACTTAATCAAAAAATATTTTAACAGAGCTATACATAGAAGGAAATGAGAGATATACTCTAAATCCATTATAGTGAGGGCAAGTTGCTAATTATTTATTAAAAATTCATTTGTGTAGGTGGGTAGGGAACCATCATTGACCACCATAAATATTAAAACCTAATATTTGTTTATTATTAAAATAATTATAATATATGTAAGCTACATCTAATTAATCAACTTATGATGATTATTAGGCACGATAATTTTAAAAAGTGTGGATTAACAATCCGACTTGGAGGGGGAGCACAAGAACTACTATAAATCCAATTACTTTCTTCACCATGAATTACTTATTAATCAGTGAAACTAAAGAGTCACTACCAATTTATATAAAAAAACATCCAATTAGGGTCTAAAATAAAAAAATATATTTCCCCCTAAGTGAATCATTTCATAGAAATAAATACACTGCCAACATAATTTCAATCCTATGACTTTTTGTAATATATTTTAGTTTTTCTTCCAAAGGCCCTATTTTGGAAATTTAATTTATAATATTTTATCTCAAAAAATCTATTGGTACTCCATTAATTATTATAAAAGAATAATGTTATAAGAAAAGAAATTAGTTAATCAAATTAAACCAAAATTGAATTAAAAATGTTAGTATAAGTATACTCATTCTAAAATATAATTTGACAGTTTTTCAAATTTTTGGTGCGATATATATTTTTAAGAAAATATATGAGTTGGATTATACGATGTGTATGAAAATTCATATATTTTTATAGAAAATAATTCCATATATGAAAAAAAAAAATATATTAGCAGTTTCATAGATAGATTTAGTATAGATAATTATAATAATGGATCCTTACTAGTTTTACAAGGAGCAAGCATTTTGAAGCACATATTATTTTCCATATATATTGATTTTTTTGACAAGATTCCTTTTGATTAAATTATTAGTTATATCAATTATATTAGATTATTTAATTATTCTAATGTGATGAATTATTTGAGCATGACTATTTCATACAATTAAAATCCATGTAATAATTACTAGATTATCACCAACAATATGTTTATGTACTTAAAAAGGAACTATTGATGCATTCATAGTCTTTAGAGATGAAAATAATCTTGTTGTATGATGTAATAGTTATAGTAGTTTATAAAATAAAAATAATGGTTAATGATATATGAAAAGAACATCATTTTCCAAAAAAGTATTTAAATCAATAATAAAAGTTCAACAAAACCATCTATGGATAATTTTTGAATACAATTCACGTACATTACCAAATCATATGCAGTGAAATAATTTGTTGTGATAATGAAGATAAATAAAAAAAATTCACTAACAGAAAAGTCATATATATCTACATTTTAATTCAAACATAACTACTTTTGGAACCCTTATATCAACGAATTCCCAACCACATACATCAAAAATACCTTATCTTTAATGAGATTATTGAGAGTGCATATATTTTTTTCAAATATTGATATATTATAATGAATTTATCCACTAAAATACTATAAAAACAAGAATATAAGCACAATATAAATTCATTAGGTAAAAAATAAACATGGGACTACCTTTATTTAGAATTTTTACTAATGATATTAATATTAAACAAATACTTGGAATATACTTTATTTCACGATTTTATAAGTAATGAAAATTTATAAATTAATCGTTCATTTTTTATTTCCATTCATATAACAAGAAATATGATATGATTATTAAACTTATTTGGGTTAAATTATATGTTTTCCATAATTAGTTATCATCATGGGAATTCATGGGATGTGTTATATGTTAAGATTAACATGATTAGGGGATCATATGGTGATATTGAGTTCACTCATAACACATAACTGTGACTTGTTGTCTTGATTGAATAACCTTGAATATGTCATGAATAATGTTGTAAATACACAAATACATACATAAATACAAACACACATATATAGTGGTGATGATGTCAAAACATATTATAAAATTGGTTACAATAATGATTTAATAGACACCACACATTTCTTATGATTACATATTATTAATTTAGGATAATTTTCAATATTATAAATCATATAAAGAGAAAAATATGGTTATGTGAATGAGGATTAATTTTAATAAAAAAATTTATATATAATATAAAAATATATATATGATATATTATTATTAGAATTTTTTTTTATTATGGTTTCAAAATTTATAAAATATGATTTAATATAATGTGGAGAATAAATAACATCTTTTAGGCTTTAGTTCTCATGGGTATTTTTTTGAGGTATGACCTAAAACTAATATATCATATCATAAAATATCCTGTTATCATATTATATGAAATTGTTAGAATATATATATCTTATTATATTGTTCACATGAGGTCAAGTTTCTTCATATTTTTCTAAATTATTCTACATAAGATTTTTTAATTGAAAACCAAATAATATCATGATGCATTAATTTTTTCTAAATATGTTTCATTAATCATTAAAGAGTTCAATGAATTATGAGTGTTGGATGGATATAAAATGTATACACTTAAAATTTTAAAATGAATATATTTTATAGTATGATTAATAAAATAATGATATATTCTTGATTAAATCATTCATTTAATGAATTTTCACTTTTTAAAGGTCTTGAAAACACATTTCATAATCACCAAATATATTTGAAACTCAATGAATATTAATATATATCCTGCCTTTCTCCTTTTCTTTAGAGGTTGCAACCCACTATGTGGTTAGGATAAATTCTACAAATAAGATCCACAATTCTATAACTGGTCGATCATTTATGTGGGCATAAATAATTTATATAATTCTTATTTGTGTTCATCAAACACCTAATAAGATTTATAAAATATAGTGAAACCTATAAGTTTCATTTTATTTATTTTTATATATAACATATATAAAACAGAAATCCTTTTATTTTAGAATGGTTTTTTATTTTCCAGGATTATAAAATATAACATATGTTTACAAAACTTTTATGTAGTGTTGAATTCAATATAGTGATGTTTTTTTAGAAATCCATAACTCATAAAATAATAATAATGATCCTGATATTGTATTATATGATAAAGACATTGTATAATAAAATGTGACTTAGTAGTTTCTAAATTATTTGATAGATCAATTATAATATAAAACTACATTTATCAAAGGGTATAATATAAATAATAAGACAAATATTGTCTTATAATAATATGTTATATGTTTTTCTTTCATGGATTTTAATGATTCTAAATATATATAATCATATATATTAGAATATGCTATAGAGAAAGAAAGAATCCAAATATAGAGTGTCAAATGAGAATTAGAAAGTTTCTATTTCAAATGGTATAACTTAGTTTGGAATTATAATATATTATAAAAAAAAAATTATTAGATATAATTTTGAATCATTTAAAGTGATATTAAAGAGAAAAAGTTTATTATTTAAAAATTATTTATAATCATAGGATTCAATTTTTGATACCATATTTTTTAAAATCTAACCAAGATATGTTATACTGAAATTGTTCTGTAGTTGTTTTGAAAAAATAATAATTATATTACCCATATCACATTATATAGTATAAGCATATCATATAATATGACATAGATGGGAAAAATTATTTTTTATATAAATAAGAAATTAATTTTAATTTATATTTCTCTGACATATTATTAAAAAAAATTAATATAATTTTATTATAGATAATTTATTATTGAGTCTTTTGAGTTAGAGATCCCCCAAGATGTGAATTGACAAAGGGGTATCTTTGAAAAGATACCAAAAGATAAATTATAAATATAGTATTGATCCTTACACAAATAATTGGAGAACTCCTAAAAATAAAAATTAATCTAATGGTGTGGTGTTTCAATAATGCTGACATTTGGAACTTTCTATGATAAATTTTTTGAGATAATCCATTCATGAAAACATGGTAAGGATTTCATATCATATTTATTAATAATAATATTATTGAATAGTGGGAGTTTGTTTAGAGTTAAGATTGAATAAAAACAATGAATAAATTTAGAGGTATCATATATTATGTTGTAGTGATTTAGTGTGCTAAAATGGATTTTAAAAGATTATTGGAAAACAAATCATTCCTTGGTCTTGTTTTATTGAAATTCTGTAAGATGACCATAAGGAGTGTAAATATGGGTTTAGTGCTTTGACATTATACCATGGTAATATATGTAAATTCCCATAAATTTTTTTGGTCATTTTTTTTGGAAATCAGAGGAGGGAACAAATGTTTCACGACAGGGAACTATAAAGAAAACATGAAACGTCTATGCTATAGTTTAGTGAAAAATATTCAAGTGTAATTACCAAGGAGAAAACCCCCATGTAGATTAATGTTTTAATCCTACTTTAGTGGAGAACTATGGTGCTACCAAGATCATTATTCCATGGTTTTAATTAAATATGTTATCAATAGATAAACAATTTATCTAGAAAATGTGGGTATGAGTAAATATCCAACCATGGTAATTGAATATGGTATAGACTTGATGGACCACCGCATGGAAAACCCTAACTTTCCATGGTGGTTAAAAGGTTATATATTTATATAGTGTTTTACTTTTATATATGTTAAGTGGTGGTCTAACAAGAAGAATAATTATGCAGGCTTGATACAATCATAGAGGAACTTAATAATGATGTAAAATATTGATCAACTTATTGATGATAGTTTTTCTATTTATCACACATGGAGTTTTAGATAATTTAATTACTAAAAAATATATATTCTTATTGATAATAATATAATAACATGTACAATAATATCGCAACAATTTTAAATTGAGAATTATCCATTTAATAAAAAGAGTGTGTGAACCATATAAAATATATTGGGTTGTATATGTTTTATCTCTCTATATCAGTCATTATCTATTTGTTTCATTCACGAATCATATATTTAAATGATATAAGAATATTAAATATGGAGTTTTTTAACCCCTGATTCATACCCAACTTTTTGGTTTTGAATCACATACTAAGGCCTCATAATTGGTATTAGTGTTGGATAATTTATTCAATTTTTTATCTCAGAAAGATATTCTTGTTGGAACCGAGTATGCAGTTCAAACCCCAAACAAGTGGGTTATTTTAAAATTTTCCATCGACGATCAATGTAAGTTTATTGATGTCGGTGTACAGCAGCCCGGTCTTAGCCGAGGACCATGAATTGAGGATTTTAAGCACAAACATAAATAGTAAAATACCTTGTTTAGATCTAAATCCGTGAATGGAATCTACTCCTCGTTGGCGATCGCTGCTCGAAGAATCTGAATTCTAATTCATCTAGATCATCCACACACACTTAAAGGAATCTGCGGTAGTTTCGTTCATTGTAATCCGGGTGCTAGTGTAGAATATCTACGATGCCTTCGATGCTCCAACGATTACCACATCGCTTCAACTTGCGATGCCCAAGAGAGAGCTCCATCCAAGCTCCTTAGATCCAGAGAATCTCTTTCTAGATCATGTGATAGAGGATAGTAGAGGAGAGAGAATCCCCATGAATAGTGTTTGGAAAAATCCCTTCCTCTTCTATTTATAGTGCTTAATTAAAATACTCGGTATTGTCTCATCGACCCTTGGATACTTAATGCACTATCAACTACATTTTATGGATACTAAAATAAGTCAAAAATAATATATTTTTTTCACATGTAATATATTAAAATATATTACATGATAATAAATAATTCATTAACTTGACTTTTCACTCCCATAAATATTAATTGAACTATGAATAATTTAATATTCATTAATTAATATTTTTCATGTATTTTCTAAAACTCATAAATACATTTTTTAAATAAATTCAATACTCATTATTCTAAACTTGAAAAATACGAATTCATTTATTTAATTGGTGATCATTTAACTTTGGACAAATCTCAGACCCTTGTGGTGGGGCCCACTATGTCCAAAACCCCTATTCAACTCAATAGGGAAGATTCTTGAATACACTATTGTGTGTGATCCTCCAGGCCCTTATCTCGACAACAATGAATAACATTCACAAACCAAGAGAGGGATCTAGAAACCCATTATGGCCCTTGAAGAGATAAGGATTGTCACAATAGTGACAACAAACCTATGAACATGCACTGTGTAATATAATCTCTTTGTCTGTAATATCTCATAAAGTCGGACACACTCATGTGTCATCACCCTTTTCTTGCTTTATAGTTTGTTGATTTAACTGGATGGATCTACCCTTGACTGTCATGTCCATGGTCTTATAAAGGTGCTTCCATCCATATCAACATGGCCTGAGATATATTACTTTCATAACCCGGAATCAACAAATCCTTTCTTGACCATTCAATCAAGGCCATTCCACCAATGACAGACCTGAAAAAATCTACCTCACCACAGCTTCATTGCAATGGTTTTCATCTTGCATAAAAGTACGCAATCAAATGACATACATTGGTAATAATCTCTAGTCAGAAGACCATTACACATGATTGTAGATAGGAACATCCAATGACACACAAAACATGTGGTGTCCCTATTGGCGGGTCGGTCCTCATGATCTCACTACTAGAGATCACCAAGTGTAAACATCATGAGAAGAATTCTCAATGCTTATGAGCCCCCAACACCTGATGATCAGACATCTATTGTGTCCAATCAATAATATTTATCTGGACCGTAGAACATATATTTAAGATTACTGTCATATTATCTTGAGGTTCTCATTATAGCCTAGGAAGTTCTATAACCTTTTGATATGAAAATTAATCTTTGGACATTACCATTTTAAATAGTGGAAGCAGAAAAGTCAACACTATAATGGTAAGATGACCTCATGCATAGCTTACTGTATACATGATATGGTAATCTAATGCACTGAATAGTTGGGTCTAGGGAACCCACTATTTCAACACTCCCACTTGCACTAGATCCAACTTGCTAACCAAACTTGTCAGCTACTCACATGATGAACATCATATTTCTATTGAGTAACAGATTTAGCTACTGGGTCCGCCATGGTTCCGGCGCATGGCTATTCTGCTATTGTGACCTTATCTCACTAAGTAAAACTTCTCAAGAGATAGTATCCGGAGTATATTCTATTTTCCCCACTGTCATAGCTTGACATCTTGGCTAGTAAGAATATCATAATTTAGATTATTATAATACTTTTCTCACCTGGTGCGATTCAAAAAACTAGAACAAATCATTGGATTTAACTTCTTTGATATCTTAGAAGCTGCAATGTACTCAGTCTTGTAGGTATGGACACCACTGGATGATATGAGATTGACTCGCTCATCGCCTTTATCCTAACTTCATTACTAGATCACATTGATCTATAAAATACTAGTTTGTATCCTCAAAAAATAGTATCTTTTCTTCTCCACTTACCAGGTACATATCTTTTGTACTTTCTGAAGTACAATTTGATAGTTCTGACAACATCCCTTATAGTTCTCCTGGATATAACTGATATTTACCTAATGTAAAATATACCTTAGAAATATCAGTTCTTGTACATATTATGCCATGCGTGATTTATCCATCATTCCGACGTATGGATTTCAACCCTTCACATTTATCTCTTACTATGTCACAGACATGTCAACATGGGGAGATTATGCCCTGTGACATAGGCAACAATTTATCTCTTGAATTGTTCCAACTTTTATTTTTCAATACAATGTCACTATATGTATGATTGATTAAGATCAAGAAACCTATAGATCTACCTCAGTAGATCCTGTTCCCTAGAACTTAGGTTGCTAATTTTAGTCAATTATAGGAGAATAAATTTCATTTTGGTCTTAACTAACTATGAGACCAATGTCTGTTTTCCATATGTTTATAAACATATTTTGTTTAGAAACATTGATGCTCCCACTTAACTCACGTAGACACATGGAAAACATTTTTGTAAATTTATTTTCTATGATCATGTTGCTTACTTTAATACTAAACCGTATTTTAGTAACTTGTAACCTTTATTGGCATTTTGTGACGTGACCATCCCTTTCTGGTTGTGTTGCGTAGACACCATCCACGATTGGTGGTCATGAAATCCAATACTAAATAAATTGATCATAGATATTAGCTATGATAAGTAAAATTATAAAGGATTTAGGCATAATGACCTGGTCAAATTAGTCAAGACTTATTGGTACCAAGCTCATACCCCCCATGTATCAACTAACTTGAATACCCACCACAATATTAAAAAAATAAGCCCCCTTTTTCACTTTGATACATGGAATCCATTAATTGAATTTTAGTTGGCCAGATCAATTTAATCTAATTTCCATATAATACTTACTTGTAGGAAATATTGTTCACATTGAATAATAGATCACCAATGTGGTGAATAAAAACCATCACCATGGTTTTATCCTTCCTACGCAGTATGTGTCTCTAGAACATACTCCGTTCCACATGTGATTATGGAACTAGTTCCTATGCCAACTATTTCTGAATCATGAGCATTGATAAAATACTAGTAAATATAGCTCCCACTATATTTAATATAGATGTGCACCCTGATATAGAAGTGTAGTCTATTACTTGACTACCAATTTTTCTATCATAGGGATTTATGTAATATCCTAAGAAATAATTAGGATAAGTACATTAGATGAACAATGTGTTTATCTTGATGCAAGTTTATTTGTATCCAAACCAAATATTTGCATCCAAACACATTTCCTTATGAAATAATGAATTTACATCATACTATGACTCGTATGATATCCATTTGTCATTAAAGTTGGCATACGGTTATAGTATATAACTGTTATTTGAAAATCATTTCATAAAAATATAATGGAAGTTTCTTCTAGTTGCAACATTGAGATTATTTACATCAAAATTTTGATGTATGACATATGCATTTAGGAATTGTTCCATGCTACATGTTTGTTGATCAATGTTGATATGTAATACTTTATCATCAATCCTCATTATTAAGATCAATGTCATGATGTCGATATGTTAATTTGCGTTTAGGAATTACTCCACGCTACATTATCCTGATTGATGAATGTTTGGTCAAGATATTATTTAGTATCCCAACACAAAGCAACTCATATCTCCTGACCATGCATATAATTCACTTACTTATTCTTTAATTACTTAAAGGAATCTTATGAAGTATACATACCTCAAGCTTATACTTTGAATAGTTCACACTTACTAGTTGAACTATTTCCAAATGCTTTGTGACATACCGTTATTTCTAAAGGCTCCTTTGTCCAAACTAAATATGTCGATAATACCAAAAGTATTTAGCTGTACTGAGCCTAAATACCATACTTGGTATATTCATGACGTCTAGTTTTAATATTACTTGATAAAGAATTATCTTATCAAAACTAAGTATAATTCTTACTTTTATATTCATCACTAATTGCCTATGATTCATTTATTATTGAACTAGAGATTGAGTTTACAAAAAACAACATTCATTCCAGAACCTGAAAGAATGTATCCTTGCATCCAAGGACACATGAGATTAATATTTGTGGTTATACTCAATAATATCTCAACACAAATCTTACACTTGGAAATTAAAGAAGTCATTTTTTTTCTCATCACTGGCCTAAGTATCACCCTTTTGTAGCCACTTGGAGAATACACATGATTTCTAGTAATATTTCTATACTTACTTGGTAATTGTATTTAAATACACATATGTAAAAACATATAGTATTAAATATCAAAATAGTAAAAGAAAACATTACATTGATGAATATTCCTGATGTAGAAGAAGAAAATTGCTTCTTTATATCAGGTTATTGCTTTTAAACTTCTATAGTATTATTTTATAATATTCAATGCAAACAATCTTTGTTAATACCTCATTAATTAGAGGACATCGCGAATGTGTCATTGGCATTAAATGCCTTGGACGTTTCCACATTTTCATTCAATTTATTCGCCATAATAATTGAAGATAAAACTATCTTTGAATTCTTATTCACATGGAAAACCTTACCAGGAATGGTAATGAAGCATTTACTCAATACATGTTAGTTTTGTGACTTAAAACAAAACATGAGTAATGTGGTGAACATGATATTTAAAGACCACGATCAATCTTTCAATTTACATATTCCGGTGTAAACATCGCCTTATTGATATCATTGCTTTTCTTTCTCCTTGAAAACATCTCAGAGATGAGACTTTTTGTTATATCATCTATGTCCGGGAGTAGTGACTACAACTGACACTGGATGTTGACAAAAGAATAATGATATAACTATCATACGCTTTGTACATTAGTCTCCTGTAAGCATTTTCACCCTCACTTCTTTAGGTAGTTTAACAGTGTTGGGGACACTGACACCATGAGTTTCCAATATCATAGTACTATGTGCACGTTCCTGTACTATTCATGGATACTCATGTTAGTGCGGACATGTACTTTGTCCATTATTATATTTTAGTTTTAATCTTGTGGTTTAACTTTCCATTTTTCTTAAAAAATGAATTTAGCAGATTAGTGCATTTTATCTGAATTACCAGTTTATACATTTTTTTGAATTAATTACTTAAATCATTTAACATCTCCCACTATTTTATTAGATTCTAGGAACCCTCTGTGCTAGAATCGGAATACTCTATCACTTGATTATTCTACTGGCAAGGATCCCGGAACCACCCATTATAGTCTATAAGCTATGGCTATGCCACTACATGGAGGGTTCTAGGTAGGCTTTTGGCTGGCCGACCGCTTTAAGTTGTGGCTTCTCGATATACTGAGTGAAGTCCTAGCTTCTTAAAATCAGAACTTTATTTACTCAACGCTTGCCTCTAAAATTAAAAAAAGCAATATATGGCTATTTATTTGTAGCAATTTTATTTATGTTAACCCATCATTATTATAAGGACTCCCTAGTAAAAGAGGCACCCTCAGCTATGTCATGACCGACACATCAAACAACTGGTTTTGTCTAAACATGAGTGACGGAAGGCGGTTATGACTTAATATATATTTTGAGGGTTTTTTTAATTTGAAGAATGAAATAATTTTCTATTTTTATAAGCATGTACTATGTGATCGAATTCACAACTGACCGTGCAAGAAACCGAAATTTTATAGTGCCACATGTTCATTTTATCTTTCATGATTGTTTATTATTATTCTATGTGATCATGTTGTAACTACATATTCGCAAAATAATTAACCATGAAAAAATAAAATGAAAAACCTGATCATGAGCCGGTACTATTGGCTGATCCGTTGAGTGAATAATGGATCAACCGAAACCCTAGGGTAAGTACCGTTAGTCGCATGGCTTGCATCTTGAACAACAACGTCTGCTCATCCAATGAAACTAACTCCTCTCTGGTGCATTACCGTCACTTGGTGCGAAGTGTGTCAAGGCTCATCTTGTCATTATAAAATAGTACTCACATGTAGGCGAGGGAGTCTCAGGGTATAAATATACAACTCTGAGAATTGGCACACATGCCCTTAAACATATAATAACTCTAAGACGAAACACATATCATCTTTTTTATTTAAAAATTATTATTAAAAAACCATGAAATAATTAAATAAATAAATTAAATAAATAAATAAACACCAGACATGCATTGGTAGGTTGACGACTCTTGACTAGTATATATGCATTAAACTCAAGTATATTAAACTAAATTTAGAATAAAATTAAACTTTCATTAATATAAACTTGATGGAATTATTTAATTGAATTAAAATTTCACTCTAATTTTAATTCGATATTAATACGTCATTCAATCCCATTTAATTAATTTAATTTTAAAACTAAAATTAAATTAATTAACTAATTTAATTAATCACCCAATTAAATTAATTACGCCGCTTTAATTATAAACCAAAGTTAATATTTAATTAATTTAATTCCGAACTGAAATTAAATTAATTAATTTAATTAACTTTTTATTCAAATAAAATTACTCAAGCCCCATAAACCTCGGGCATGGCCTATGCGGGTCGGGGATAAACAGTGCATGCCAAGTCCGGGCCGTGTCAATGCCATGCAGAGGCGTTTTGGGCGGGGCAGGTCCACTCAAGCCCGTCTCGGGCTGAGCCAACCTACCTGGACCCATTTTGTAGCTGGTGTGGTCAATGTGGAGTGTAAAGGGCATTACCTCACTGGAGGGAAGGGCCTTCTTGCCAGCGGTGCGAAGGCGCAGGCCGCATGAGTATGCCACGGGATAGTTCGAGTAAAAGGGGGTTCAACCCATGGTTCCAGTAAGGCGTGACCTTGACTCCACAAGGTGCCAACGAGCTCAAATGAGGGAGAAGCCCAGTGGTAGTGTGGTAAGCCTCCCAGGTTTTTGATTTCTGCACCTGCTGTGCGCTTGAGAGGGGTGGAGGCAGCTGGGTTGTAGAAATCGAGAGGAGGCGGGAGGTTTCTGGCTGGGGAGATGTCTAGTGAAGCGGTGGCATGCTTCCATTGCAATGAGGAGAGGAGGTGACATCTGCACCTACTGCATGGCTGAGGAAGCATGTCTGGGTCTGGGGTCCCTCACAGTGGCCGTTGTTGATGCAAGAAGGCCGCCCAACGCTGGACTTCCTTCTTGGACAGAGTGGCACAGTAGGGAGATCAGAGTGCCGAGGTGGCCCACTGCTGAGGTGATTGAACTGTGCATCTGAGAGAGGGGCTCGTGGTGGAGCCGACCTGAAGGGATCCTAGAGGTGAGGTAGAGGCTTCTGGCGTGAGGCTACTGGAGCCGGGGTATGGGCCTGATTCCTGGTGCAGAAGAGAGGCGGTCGGCTGGGGTGCCAGGGTGGCCCAGGTGTGGTGCGCTGCTACGCCACAGAGAAAGCCAGTCTGGGGTGGCCCCGACGTCTGTGCTGGAGCGGGTGGGGGTGGCGCTCTAGTAGGGAGGACACGGGGCCACTGCGGAAGGGAGTATGCCAAAGGGAGGGGTGGTCTTCCCCACCCCTATTGTGTTTTTTTTGCGCCCCTACAATGCAGGGTGGAAAGAACCGGTGGGGGGCTGCTTGGCCCCCACATATTTTTTTTTAATTCTTTCTTGACCGGCGGGTTTGGCCCCCTTCCTTTAATTTTTTTTAAATTCTTTCTTGACCATCTGGTCTACCCCCATCCTTAATTACTTTTTTTCTTTACTTGAAAAATTCCTTCTGCCCTTTTTTTTGAATGAAATGACTTAATTTAAGTCTTTCTTTTATGCTAGTCTTACAGCCTTTTATTTTTTTTCTAAAGCCTGTATTAGGATTTGAAAAAATGTAATTAATATAATAATAATAATAATATTATTATAATATTAATATTATTATTATGATAAAATAAATTAATTTTATTATTATAATAATAATACAATTGATTTTAATAAGTAAATATCAAATCCAAATTTGTTTTCCGATGATTATTTCGGCCAAGGAATTTCCAGTCGAAATATGAAACATCACGAGAATGTAATCTCGAATCTGAATTCAAAACTTCAGATGACTGTAGACTGGCCATACGATGTCTGATTTGGATTCTGTCTACGGCGTTGGGACTGGAATGACGCCCTCTTCATTAATTAATGAAAAATTAATTTATTTGGTTTAAAATGGACATGCGTCCCTCTGATACCACTTGTTGGAACCGAGCATGCATTTGAAACCACAAACATGTGGATTTTTTTTAATACTTTTCCATTGAAAATCGATGTAAAATTGTTGACGTTGGTGAACAGAAGCCCGGTCTTTGCCGAGGACCACGCGTGGAGGATTTTAATCACCAACATAAACCATAAAATACTTGGTTTAGATCCAAAGCTGCGCATGATGTCTGCTCATCGTTGGCAATCACAGCACGAAGAATCCGAAGTCAAATTCTTCTAGATTGTTCACACATGCTTCAAGGAATCCATGGGAACGCCATTCATCATAATCCAGGTGCTAGTTCCAAATACCGATGATGCCTTCGATGTTTCAATGATCACCGCATCGCTTCAACTTGCGATGCCCAAAAGAGAGCTCCATCCGAGCTCCTTGGATCCAAATCATCTCACACTAGATCATGGGAGAGAGGAGAGGAGGGAGAAGCCCCCTAAATAGTGTTTGAAAAAATCCCCTCATCTTCTATTTATAGTGCTTAATTAAAATACCTGGTATAGTCTCGCCGACCTCGGATACGTAATGCACTATCAACAACATTTTACAACTACTGAACTAAGACATAAATAATATTATTTTTCACATGTAATTTATTAAAATACATTACATGATAATAATTAAGTCATTAACTCGACATGTCACTCCCTTAAATATTAATTGAAGCTTGAATAATTTAATATTCATCAATTAATATTTTTCCTGTATTTACTAAAACTCGTAAATACATTTAATAAATAAATTCAATACTCATTATTCTAAACTTGAATAATATGAATTAATTTATTGCATTGGTGATCTTTTAACTTTGGACAAACCCGAACCCTTGTGGCGGGGCCCACTATGTCCAAAACTCCTATTCAACTGAATATGGAAGATTTTTTAATACAATATTGTGTGTGACCCTCTAGGCCCTTATCTCGACAATAGTGAATAATATTCACAAACCAAGAGCGGAATCTAGAAACCCATCATAGACCCTAAAGAGATAAGGATTGTCACAATAGTGACAACCAACCTATAAACATGCACTATGTAATATAATCTCTTTGTCTGTAATATCTCATAAAGCATGACGCACTCATGTGTCATCTCCCTTTTCCTGCTTTATAGTTTTTTGATTTATATAGACGGATTTACCATTGAATTCCATGGCCATGGTCTTATAATGGTGCTGCCATCCATATCGACATAGCCTGAGATATATTAATTCCATAACCTGGAAGCGATAAATCCTTTCTTGACCATTCAACCAATGCCATGCCACTAACGACGCACCCGACACAAACTACCTCGCTACGACTTCATTGCTATGGTTTTCTTATTGAATCAAAGTACGCAATCAAAAGACATACATTGGTAATGATCTCAAGTTAGGAGACCATTACACATGATCCTAGATAGGAACATCCAATGACCCCCAAAACATGTGGTGTTCCTATTGGCAGGTCAGTCTTCATGATCTCACTACTAGAGATCATCAAATGAAAAATTCATGAGAAAAAGTCTCAATGATTATGGTCCCCCAACACCTGATGGTCAAATATATAGGGTATCCAATCAGTAAGATGTATCTAGACCATGGAACATATATTTAAGATTAATGTCATAGTATCTAGAGGTTCTAATTATAGCCTGAGAACTGCTACAACCTTTCGATACAACAATTAATCTTTTGTCATTACCATTTCAATAGTGGACATAGAAAAGTCTACACTATAATGGTAAGATGAAATCATGCATAACTTACTGTATACATGATATGGTAATCTAATGAACTGAATAGTTTGGTCTAGGGCACCCACTATTTCAACAATTCTTATGGTTCTTCAATGTAGTTATTCCAGCTATTCCCAAGGATTTGAGTTAACCATATTAGAGCATGTTCTGTTTTACTCTCATCCCTCTAAAAATGATTTGACATGATTTATTGTGTCAAAAATAATGAATGTAATTTATAGAAAACATTATGATATTCATTGGAGAGATTTGAAAGTAAAATATTATGTATTTCAAACACTTCATTACCAATTTAAGAATATTATAATGGGAGAAAGTGAGTGGTGGAAGAGTTCTTTATCTGATAAAAAATTATTTGATCTATTTTATTTTATGTATAAATCCTTGAGGAGTTTTCCATGGTAAATAAATTGATGAGAATCCTTTAAGAAATTTTTTATCCAAAAGATTATTTTCATGAGGATTAAGACTTGGATTGGTGGAAAATTTATAATCTCAATAATGTATTGATATTCAATGAGGTGGACAGGGGGAACAATGAGGGATATAGGAAAAAAGAAAATGTAGACTATATAAAAATCTAAAAAATGTATATAATCTCTTGAAACTATGAGGTATCATATGAAGGAAACCAATTCCAAGGATGATTTCATGAATTACAGTGAATTATTTTCATATTTCTCAAAATTCATAAAATTTGTAAAAGATAAATTCAAGGAAATTTTTTTAAGTGATTCAATTATTGAATAATTGTGAATTTTTATATTGTTTCCCAAATAAGTAATCTAAATGTGGATATATAATCGTTATAGAAGGTCATCTAAGAGAAAAAACGAAGGAAGTGATTGAATTAAAGAAAATTTATTAAATTTTATGGTAAAGTAAAATTATCATGAGAAGATAAAATTTATGGAAAAACATGATATGTCATCTTGTGATGGGGTGAGTGAAAATAAATAAAATAACTTATCGAATAAAAGAATTAAAATTTTTATTAAAAAATAAAAATATCAAAATAATACATCTATCAAAGAATAATATAGTAGTGAATAATAAATCGTTATAGGGGAAACACCAGGGGATTTTAAAATAAGGATGGTTATCTTTTTTTAATTAAAAAAAATTGAAGATCTTTAAAGAGAAAAGAAAACATTGAATAATGAATATGTTTCATTAAATTATTATCTTGATCAATCTAATGCTATGATTTTTGGATAATGAAATAATTTTAATTTTTCAATACATTGTTATTATATATGTTACTATAAATTACTTTAACTAAATATAAATAATTACATTATTTATGATTCCCATTGATGACAGGATTTAATGAAAATGGACTAGTTCTTGAATTTTAATGAAATTGATTCATGTTGAATATTCATGGCAATATTTCATTGATGTTGGTATAGTTTTTGTTTGATTTAGGCATAGTAAGAATCAAAAAGATTATATAGATGAAGAAAAGAAAAAGTTTTATATGACGGCTTCATGAATGCAAAATATTGTATAGCTAATGTAAGAAATGTTTAGGGGTATACTTAGTATAAATATCCAACGTTCAGGAAATATTTTTTCTATGATTTGAGAAGCTTATAACATAAATTGCCATTATTTTTTGAAGTTATTTCCAAAGATATACATATATTCATAAATTCTATTAAAATACTATATGTAATTTAACATTCAACATGCTATATAGAGGTATTACACATTGTGGTTTCCCCATGGTAAATGATATGTGTAGTGGATAAATATATTTTCTCACCTAAGTATTATGATCTATGTATGAATTTTTATGGATTATATCTATGTTCTATGCTAGGATTATAATTATTATATTTTATTTATCAAATCATGAAGTAATACATATATCTATGAAATATTAGAAAAAATTGTTCTCACTAGGAAAAATATTCTAGGTTTGGAATGATTTAATATTAATTCCCTATAAATATTAAAGGATATTACCTTATAACCATAATTAATGGATTCTAGAGAAAACACTATTAGAACCAATTTGGATTTAAAAACTCATTTAGAATATATAATAGGGCTCAAATTATAATTTTTAGACATGAATGAAATCTATACACATAAGTAACTCTATATGTGCATGGTTTGACCCAATCAAGAATGAGGAATTGAGGGTACCACATAGAAAACCTCAAAATCATCTAATTATCATGAGTTATTTTCATTTTTTACAAATTGGAAAGATAGTGAGGAGTAATAATCTCAAAAATATATATGTTTGATTACCTCATGTAAGGAATCCTTTGTAGAAACTATCCAGACCACGAGTTTTATTATAAAAAATTATCCATTTTCTAGTATAAGGGAATAAAATCTTATATATTATGGATTAATCAAATTTAATTTAATTTTTAAAATTTTTCAAAACTCCCATTATAGAAATAAAATACTACTATATACCATCAAATTTAGAATCCATTATAATGTACGGACCCATGTTACCTTCTAAACTGGAACCTAAACTGATTAACCACTGACCGAAAGGGTATTCCCGATCCCCAGGGGCTGAAGATGAGCTCCACGACATAAAATAACAACCAAATGGAATTATTTCACCCAACTTGAAATAAGATACATGGAATATAAATATATATTTAAAATCAATGGAAAAATACTAGATGAAATATATGTCATATCCAAATGAAAATAGTGATCACAATAAAGCTCCAAAAAATTCAAGATTGACCTCCAAAGTATTGGTCCAATAACATAAAAGACAACGAAAATTGGGAAAAACTACTACATTTGATATATAGGAAGTCTCTCAGTATCTCACCACCAGCTACTCGTACCAAGTTAACATAAACCTATCTGCATCACTGTAGTGCCTTTCCCTTTTCAAGATCAGAAGAAACTACATAGTCTATACATTACTAAGGGAATTTTTAGGATGTGAGATAAACTGGGTTTTTAGGATCCCACCTAGGTGTTCCTTTATAAGACTATATATAATAATCCAAATATTCTCAATTTATAAAAAAAAGGCAATGATAAACAACTAAATAGTTTTATATCAAAATCATGGTAAATAGTTCCCCTTTTTCCACTATTTTAAAAAAATATAGGTAAAAAAGTTTCAAATAATAAATTTAGAAAATGATTTCCATTTTACCATAACAATTATTTTAAATAAAAAAAGTTCAAATACCAATAACAGTGTTAAAAAACTATTGGGATAACTTATATTCAAGCTAGATAGGTTAATAATACATGAATTATGATTTGTTTATAGTAAAATTACTCGGAACTAATGTTACAAGGTCTAGGTAATTGTGGAATACCCCATAATGTGAACCGTTATACCATGTAAATCTGGTCCTATAGCCAAACACATCACACCCTAGGAATGGAAGGAAACAAAAAAATTGAACCCATTATATTACAAAAGGATGACACATAATACTACATCATCCACCTATGTACCTAATTATCCCATGTGCTATATTTAAAATGATTTTAAAGGGCCTACAAATTTCACAATACTATTTAAAACACCCATTTGCCATTAAAACCTTCTTTGGAAACCCATTTCTCAGTATATTTCACAGTTCTTTGAAAATCATATTTCTTTTTAAAAAATGAGTGGAAAACATATTTTCTCTAAAACCCATTTACACAAAGAAATAAATAAATCTAGTATGATTCCATTTCTTTAGAAAACAATTTATTAAACCATGACAAAATATGGTTCTCCCAACATAGGATAGAGATGAAACCGACTACCTCAAACTCAGGTTACAGACCATATAAGAAAAGATCCACACACCAGAAAGAACATAAAAACACATAAAAGAGGGTCTAAAAATGAATATCATATCTTAGAATATAATTCCATAAAAAATGGGTTGTAAAATAGGTTATACCAAAATTTACATTGAGAAACCCTTGTGCTAAACCACAACCAAAGTAAGGACCTACCCCAAGAATACAATCATATAATTGATCTAGAATGGATTCATGATACATATTTAAATTATCAACATATCCCACAAAAATATCCCCAAATTACCTCAAAATTGGGAGAAATAGAACCAAACAAGATGAAGAGAAAATGCCTACTGAACAAGAGGAAACCAACCAACCCAGAGATCAAGTGTTGAACGGTGTAATCCAAAGGGAGAGAAACCACCCAACAATGCTTGAAAGAGAGTGTGGGTTTGAGGGAGGTGTATTCAAATCTATGTAGTAATTATTGAAGCTTATATTTCATAAACATTTATGGGAATAATCAATTTACATCATGAATTATTGATTCACGGAACGAACTCCCACAGTTTTATGTATGCTGAAAAAGGTTTCTCCTTGGGTTAAAAATCTTGAGAGATGAATTCATGACGTGAATAATTTTCATGGTAGGAATTAATTTCATGACTTAAAATAAGAAATCATGGATTCCTCATAGGAATTATACACATTTTGAATAATATATTCATGACATAAATTGGGCCTATAACTAATGCCCAACAGCAGCCCCGTTAAAAACTCCAATATTTCCTCCAACACCCACAAAACCTAAGAAAAAACATGTAGATATTAAAAGACAACATATATTTCTGTAAATAGGTTATAATCACCATATCATAGTATTTTATATCCCCATGAAGTCTTATGCAATGAGGCTTCTCTAAGAATAGGTAAGGCCACTCCACCCTTTCCAATGATTTACACTCCCGTGTGTTACGAGAATCTAATTAACTCTACCATAAAAATTTGAATAACAGAATTGAATTCACACATAGTAAATTATTTTGATAATAAATGATCTCAACTAGTTTATAAACAGTATAAAAAACCATCCCTAACTCAATATCTTCCCAACTCTGAACTTTAGAAGGATCAAGATGGTACTTTCCATGATGAGATATGTGGAAAACATAATGAATAAATGTAAACTGAGAAAAAAAAATATTAACCAACAGGAAACCATCCTGAGCTACTTGGTGACCTCAAGTGGTCCAATATATAATGGATCTAACTTCCCATATCTCAAAAGATGAGAGCGACCCAACTATAGTGAAACATTCAAGAAATCTAAATCACCAGTGGAAAAATTTAACGATGACATCGATAAATGGAATATGATTTCAACTGATGTTGAGTGAAAACCAAGAATTTTCATACAACCTAGATTCCTTCTGATGTCTATTGAATGAGTCTGAGTTCTACAAGAGAGGCCCCACCCACCTCCTACAAAGAAAAAGGTTACTGGCATGGGTGACCATTAAAAGACTCAAAGGGATCCATTTTGATCGATGAATGTTAACTATTTTTATAACAAATCTCAACCATCCCAAGTTGGTTATCCCACAATCCACTAAAATCCATGATGCAAGAATATAATATATCCTCTAGGATCTGAATAGTGTTCTCTTTATAAACATCAATTAGTGGATGGTAAGATATACTTAATCTTACACGTGTCATTATCACCTCATAGAGAATCCTCTAAAATATAAAAGTAAACTTGAGATCTCTGTCCAAAATAATGGTCAAGGGAACCCCATGAAACCTCATGATCTTTTATACGTACAATATACCCAGATCGTCCACCTTGGTGGTATCCATGATTAGTGTAAAATTAATGGATTTCATTAACTAATCAATAACCACCAAGATAACATCATTTCATCCAGAAGTCCATATAAATTCAACAGAAAATTCCTTTGAAATGTTGTCACATTCATAGAATTTTACCGAATGAGGCTGGAAAAGGCCAGAGGGCTTCAAGTGCTCTATATTTATTTTTTGGTAGGTCTAACAGTTGGATACTAATTCATTAATGTCATACTTCATACTTTTATACTAGAAACACATTCTCATATCATAATAGATTATCGTAGTTCCAGGAGGAATGTCCCATGAAGTGCTATAAAAAACAAGAAACACTAAATTACTCAAGGATGACAGGACAAAAAACCATTCTTGAAATGATTAATACCATCAAGAGGGAGAGACTAACCAGAAATGGTATCCATATGATATAATGTTTTCTTTATTCCTTCAAAATCATCATCATATTTCTCTCTCTAACGAATATAATTAAGGAGAGATGATAATAAATAACACTAGTCAGAAATAAAACTAAAACGTCCTTCTGTACATCTAGATGCAACTGAGTTAAAATGAATATCATATTTTATACTTTATTTGATTCAAATGTAACATGTTGCAGACCTTTCTTACTGAGAGAATCAGTGACGATGTTCCCTTTACCCGATTTGTAATAGATGTCAATGTAATACTTATGTAGGTATTCACCCCATAGAATCTACCATAGATTTTTTTCATTATAAAAAAAGATATATCTTAGAATCTAATGATCAGAAAAGACTGTGAACCTCTCCCCAAAAAGATAGTGGTACAAATATTAAAGTTGATGCATAACTACCAAGAGCTCCAAATATTTAGTGGTGTATTTTTCTCATGATCCCGAAGATGATTAGATCCATATGCCAAAACATGAGAATAATATATAAGAATATAACCCATACCTACACTAGACACATCACAATACACCACATACCCAAAACTAGGCTTAAGTAAGATGAAAATGGGAGATAATTTTAGAATATGTATCTGCTTATATAGGTGAGTTTTGAATCTATAATCCCATATAAGCACAAAAAATTATTTATTAGAGTGATATAAATTGTCTCCAACCTCAATAAATACATGATGAACTACAGATAGTATCTATTAAGACCTTGTAATCTATATATCTCAATGACATTTTGTTGCTCTTCCAATGTTAAAGAAACCATCACATTCTCAGGATCGGTTGATATCCCATTTTCCAAAATCATATTCCATAAGAACTTCAATTAGTTTATAAATATTTAATTTTCATACCTTCCATTAAATACAGTGACTCCCCATTATTTCAAAAAAAAAATTCATGAGGTTCTCATTTTTTTGGTTAGATTTCAAATAAATCAGGAAATCATTCATAAAACAAAACAACAACATTGTCAAGATACTGATGGAATATACCATACATAAAATCCATAAAATCCTAAAGAGGTTTAGTTGGAAAAATTAGAATCAAAATATATTCATAATGGACATACCTGATTTATAAATAATTTTTTAGAATACTGTAATCTTGATCCTAGAGTTGATGATAACCAAACTAAAGATAAATTTTCAAAAAACACTTTTCCCCATTTATTTGATCAAACAAGTCATACAATTTGGAAAATAGATAATTATTTTAAACCATTACCTAGTTTAAATTTTTATTGTACTGACACAAATTAAGTGAACACTTTACCTTTTATAAAAGTTCATGGGGGCCACCCCTTCAGAAATATCAGGGTAAATAAAACATTCTCAATCAGATCATTTGACTGGATCTTAAGTTCTTTGAGCTCATCTGATTCCATTTGATAATATGGTTTCAAGATTGGCTATTTACCTAGATCTAGGTTATTCATAAACTCTTCCATTTCTATAGGAATACTAGAGAAATCATTTTTAAAAACCTCAAGAAAACCCTAAATGACAAAGAGAGGATTAAAAATAGAGGAAATCGACTTCAATGATAGAAAATAAACTCATAAGATATGGGTTCGAAGATCCTTCGCAACTAGAACAAGAATCCCACTATCCCTAAAACACTAGGTAAAACCCATAAATGATAGAGAACATAACATGATGATGATCACAATCAATTTTAATGCAATGAGAAACTAACCAATTAGTCCTAATAAAGACATAAAAATGATCTCTATCAAGAAAAAGAAGATCACAGACTATCTATATTTATACTATTGATGGATAACAATTCAAACATTGAAACACCTTCTATTTTCCCTTTCTAAAATGAATTTCAATCTATAAAATAAAGGACATGAGACCTATCAGAAGTTTTCCCCCCTAAAAAATAGGTAGATATAAATGAGTGAGATACACCTGTATTTAAAATACTAGTTTCTCAAGAATATCTAATAATATGGTATATCTCACTATAGCTGGTCCCACATCAACCTCCATAAAAACTCATCAAGTGAATGAAGGTGATTTAAAACTGAGGCATGTGGATAGATACGTATTGAATTTGAATCAAATGACTATGACATATTCGACTTCGAAACTAAATATCCCTAACTATAGTGGGGCATAATAAGTGCCTGGTAGAATATTTTCATTTTTCATTGATGCCCACAAGCATTGAAAATATTCATATCTATGAAGAATGAATGATGGGTGTGACATACCTTTCTACACTAATAGAAAGTTAGGGGCACAATACTAGATCTCATTTATAGTTTAGAGGAATCCCATAACTAAGAACCAACTCCACCACCCTTATAGTTATCCCACCAATTTCTATTCCTTTTTTCCATTCCATTGAAACTACTACTAGGTGGAAGAGAAGGGGAAGAGTATCTAATATTTCCCATCATATCAATTTCAACCATTATAGATTTATCAACTATCTCCTCATAGGTATAAATATTCAACATATATAGCTATAACTTGATTTATGGTCAGAAAAACTATAGGTACTTCTGAAATTTAAGCTGACAATTCATCACCACCCTAAATAAAAACAAACAATCTATGAAAAATTATTGGTGTATTCCAACACTAAGCACTCTCGAGACAATAGAGATAGGAACAAGAAATATTTTTCTATTATCAGATATATTGGGAATAATTTATAAAGGAATTGGGTATTGAAACCCTTCCAATCCAATCACACATTCCAAATTTCCTATACTGTAGAATCCCACCACCACCTACTGGTAACCTTCATCTTGAACAATATACACATTACCACAAGGATCATCATGAAAATAGTTCGACAAGAACTTATTGTATCCTACCTCTTATTTCACAAAAATTGAATCTACTTTCTACTAGACATCCCAACATAATGATTCTTGATAAAATACAACCTTTATACCAATTTTAATGAATTGACCTAATTTACCCTCTAAACTAGAACCTAAACAGACTCTTCATTGATTGGAAGGGCATTCTTGATCTCCATGAAATAAGGAATATCACCCAAGAATCAAAAAACCACCATAGGGAATGAATTATCCGAACCTAAATTATGATCCATGGAATATATATATATATATGTATATAGAGGAAATATACAAGAAAAAATATATTCAATAACCAAATTATAATAGTTATTGTGATACAACTTGAAAGACTAGGGATAAAACTCCAAGGTAATGTTCTACTAAAAAAAGTATACTAAAGTAGTAATCAAATATTCCATGTGATATGTGGGATATTTTATGCAATATCACCATAAGATACCCAACTCGAGAGTTCTCCGGGGCTGGACGGCTTTCTAGGGTCTTTTTACAGGGCGTCCTGGTCTGTTGTTCAGCATGATGTTGTCCTAGCCATCCAAGATTAATTTCAAGGTGGAATCCTTCCTCATGTGGCCATTGCAACTACGCTGGTGCTTATTCATAAGATTAAATACCCATCTTCACTGAACCATTATAGGCCTACCAGCATGTGCAAATTCCCGTATAAAATCCTCTCCTGTATCATCAAAAAAAGGTTGTCTTGCTTTCATCCCCAATAGATTTCCATGGAGAAGCATGGCTTTGTGAAAGGAAGGTCTATCCAAGGGGCTATAGCTTTGGCCCAAGAGTTGATCTCGGACATTAACATCAAATCTAATGGTTCAAATATGTCCATCAAATTGGACATGAGCAAGGCCTATGATAAAATTTAATGGAGCTTCATCAATAAAGTGTTCACAGGTATGGGCTTTTCTCCCTAGGACACTGACATTATCTTTAGATGTTTTAGCTCTTCATGGCTAGCTGTCTCCTTTATGTGGAAGACTCATGGTTTTTTCAAGGCCACCCGAGGTCTCAGGAAGGGGGACCCTCTATCCCCTACCATCTTCATTATTTCCCAGGATGTGCTTAGTCATCTACTTAACAGGAGCAAGAACCAAGGGCAGATTATTCCATATCAGAGTCATACACTCCCCTCCAGCATGACTCACCTCATGTTTGATGATGACACCTTGGTTTTCTTGAATGGAAGCATAATATCAGTTCAATGTTTCATTAAGGTGATGGAGGAATATTGTCATTGGAGCGGTCAACTCATCAACCACTCTAAGAGTAACTTTTTCATATCCAATAAGTGTGAGGCAAGGCCTGTGGTCACCTTAGAGAACAGTCTAGACATGAAAAGGGGAAGCTTTCCTCTTGATTACCTTGGTGCACCTATCTCCCCTCATAGACTCCACATCCATGACTTTGATCACATTGTGCAGAAAATTACAGGTAGAATACTCAATTGGAAGAACAGATTTCTATCCTTCGGAGGCCGGATCACTCTCATCAATAGCATGTTGTCTTATATTCCTGTTCACGCGATGTCATCCATGAAAGTTCCTAAGGGAGTAATTACCTCCATTGATAGGATCCTTGCTGGTTTTCTCTAGGATGCCCTCTCTGAATGGAAACGTCACTAGGTCTCTTGGAGGAGAATGGCCCAACCAATCTGGGATGAAGGTATCGATGTCAGAAAACTTTTTGAAACCATTCAGTGCATGCATGCAAAACTGGATTGGGAGGCTTTAGAGGGTAGGTCCTTGTGTAGTAGGGTAATGTACCCTCGATGTAGTGATGCTCCTGCTCTTGGATACCATTACAGCTCCCCCCTCTGGTCCATGATTTCTGCTTTCCTTCCCTCTCTCCTGCCCCTGTCACGCTGGGTCATAGGTAAAGGGGATATCATGTTTTGGTACCATAATTGGGATGGCTCAAGGCTTGGATTTCCTGGATGTCCGACCCCTGAGATTTATTTTAGGAAGGCAAGCAGGTCTCTAACTTTTATCAGGGAGGTGTTGAGCCAAGACCAGCAGACAACCTATGAGAGTATTGAGTTGAATATGGAGCCTAGCCAGTGTGTTTTCAATCCTTCCGCTTCAGGAATTTTTTCCACCAAAGAGTTTCGGAAAACCATGCACTCTCACGACAGTCCAAACCCATGGCATGAGACCATGTGGTGCAGGAAAATTCCCTCCAAGTATAATTTCCTCTCCTGGTGCATCCATAATTGTGCAGTGCCGACTGATAAAAATATCAAAAAGCATGGTATCCCTACTGTGGCCAGATGTATGTGCTGCCATGATAAGGAGGAGAGCTCTTTCCACATTTCTTTGAAGGGGCATGGGCACATGCAGTGTGGAGATTCTTTGGTGGTCTCACTACTTATAATGGGAAGTCACATTCTGAAGTTACCTCCTTGGATCAATGGTTCCAGGGATCATCAGAACAGAGCTCGGAGAGAAAGGATCGGGCTGCTGTCTTAACTACTGGGTTTTGGTGAATCTGGACAGCACGAAATAAGGCCAGGCATGAAGGAACTCGCCTGTCTGGGAGATCCATTATTATCAGAACCTGAAGTCTGCTCATTGACTTCCTCAGGTCGAACAACCATCTGTGGCAGACTCCCACACTTTTTCCTCTTCAAACGAACTTAACGGGTGCCGCTGTTTCTCTCAGTGCTAGTGTAGGTTGCTGGGTATGCTGGAGGCCTCCTTCCATGAGTATCAAGCTGAACACTGATGGTTCCTTCCGAAAAGGCACCGTGTGGGGTGGAGGGATGGCCCATGACTACATGGGCTCTGTCATCCTGTTGTTTACAACACAGTATGGGTGCAGACACTCTCTCCAGGATGAGGCTTTAGCTATGATTTCTGGTCTCATGTTGTGTTGCCAACATAATATTTTCATTAGTGAAGCAGAGACAGATTACATGGCCCTCTTCAATGCTCAGCAAGGTACAAATAATACCCCTGGTCTATCTCATATGATATTAGAAAATGAAAAGGCCTCCTGACAAGCAATACCAAAGTGACTCACACTTGGCGCGAGGGTAACAAAGTGGCTGATCATCTTGGCTCCATTGCGTCCCACAATTTGGTCTTTTTGGGCCTCGATGGTAGGAGCACTCTCAAGGCTGAGGTAAAGGAACTTGTGAGAGGGGATACCCTTGGATTACATTATTTAATACCCCCATGATCTAGTTTTCATTTTTTTCGATTGGTTTCAGACTGCTTGATGTTTTTCTTGTCTTTCATAAATAAATAATTTTTAGATGAGATGGTAAATAGTTTCCTTTTTTCCATAGTTCTAAAACAATTCCTGGTAAAATTGTTTCAAATCATAAATCTATTAGACCATTCCCATTTTATAAAAATAGGTATATCAAAGAAAAAATATTTCAAATTAAAATAATAGTGGTAAAAAACACCATGTATAAATTAGGTTTAGGTTAACTAGGTTTATCATATATAAATTATGATTAGTTTGAATTGTAAGTCCCTATAACCCTGAATCACGGTCCATGGAATAATGGAACACCCTTGAAAGTGAACCCTTATACCATGTTAATCAACTCATAGAGAAAAATAAAAATTGATCCAAGAATGGAAGCACACCCCAAAATATTAACCCCATACAATATTAAAGGAAGATTCCTAATATAACACCCTCCACATAAGTACCCAAGGATCCGAGATGATACATTTTAAATCATTTTAATGGGATTACACATTTCTCAATACAATTTCAAACACACATTTACAATAAAAACCTACTTTGAAAACCCATTTACTAATGATTTTAAAATCATATTTATTTTACCAAAATGAGGGGAAAATAATATTTTCTCAAAAACTCAATTACTCACAAAAATCAATCAATATAGTTTCATTTGTTTTATTTATAAAATAATTTAAAAAAACCAAGAGAAATTATCACTAATACTATATAGGCTAGAGATAGAACCACTTACATCAAACTTGGGTTACACAACAGCAACAATAGGATCCACACACCATACAGTATGTATAAAAAACAAATAGAATCCCTAATAATTATTATGACATCCTAGAATCAAATTCAATAAATAAATATGGTTGATTAGTGGTTAGAAAGAACATACCTCAGTAAACCCATGCACAACACCACAACCAAAATAAGGACTGGCCCATGAAATATGATCACACAATTGATCTAGAAGGGATATAAGAAGCATCCTTATATGAACAACAGGTCCCAAAATCAAATCCCCACTCCACTTAAAAATTATAAGAAATATAACCAAACAAGAAGAATATAACACACATATGAAAAGAGAAACAAATAACCAATACAGAGATTATGAAATTAATGGAGTGATCTCAAAAGATAAAAAACACCCTAAAATGGTTAAAAGAGAGCTATGATTCAAGAGAGAGGTTGTACGTCTAATGAGTTATGGTTCAAGCTTGAGTCACATAAAAACCATGGGTAAAAATTGATTGACCTTTTTAGTCATTCATACAAGATATAAACTCCCATGATTGCATGTAGTTCAAAAAAGAAATATCCATGGGTTAAAAATCATAAGAGATAAACTCATGATGTTAATAATTCTCACATTATGAATAATTTTGTTACATTAAACCAGGTGTTCATGGAATTTTCTCATGTCTAATTCACATCATGAATAATACATTCACGGTGTGAATTATCCCTATAGACATTCCAAGAAGAATTCCTATAAAAAAGCTTCTAGATTGCCTCTAACACACTATGAACCCATAACACACACTCTTAAACATTATAAGAATGTGTAACTTTTTATCATGATGTTATATCCCTTATCCCCACTATTTATTATTAAATGGTTTAATTATTTTATTCAACTTTTTTTTATTTTATATTCATGTAGTGACACTTGTATGCATAATGGTTTTATGTGTTAATTACTTTAACTATGTTTACCTTGTGATAATATTATACTAATTTTATTCTACATTCATATCCTAGTCATTCTTCCTCATTCCTCATATTTTAGAGGGTTTTTAGTTTTGATATTAAGGGATAAAGGGTCCATGATCACTTAAAGAAGGTTAGGGAGGTTGGATTTAGTGGTTATTTCATGGTTTTAATTTGTCTGAATACACAAAATGGGAGAGACAAGTATGTATTAAATAGATACATAATTAAGTAATCAAGGGAGTGAAAATTCTTGAGGAATTCTTATAAATACATTGATTGTAATTTCTAAGGGATGACTACTGTTTCTCATCAATTTAAAACACGTCTTCCTATTTTTCAAACTCACACACACAATTCAATTATATAATTTTCTAATATAAATAAAAATAATTAAAAATAATATATCCAATTGAACCTATTCTTGCTAAATCAACACTTCATTTGTATGATTCTTCATGATATTACCCAAGTTACACCATTGATACTATATTTTTTTCTCAGGTATTTAAACTATTTTCTTGACAAATTCTTGATATTTGTGTTAGGAATTTTGTGTTGTTGCTGATGAAACACCCCTAATTTTATTTTTTTCATTATGTTTATTTTCTTTTATACTATTTCATTACATAAAAATATCAAGTATTTATCAGCACATAATTTATCAATAAGATGAGTGAACATTTATAGATCGAGAATTAAATTTGAGAACAACAGAACTGTTGGAATAAATAATTATTATAATTTCATTGCAAACCTCTCATTCCAATTATTTTGTTTATTTTTAAAAAATAAAAATTATGATATCATAAAATAGAATTTAAAAAAATTATTTCAAACTCTATATGAACATGTGTACTAAATTTGAATTGTAAAATAAATTAAATCATAATCCCCAATAATCTAGTGGATTTTTGAATTGAAATGGGTTCATATATAGCTTATTCTATAGTTTTATTTGATTATAGATGAATACCCCAAAAATTTGAAATATTTTTGTATTTTATATGAAGTTCTCAGGTCTAGTTATATCACTAATAGGGTAGGGGGTTGAATAAGTGATTTTCTTTTTATTATTTATTCCATTAAATAATATTTTATGACTGATTGATGTCTCATTCCACTCTCTTGATAATGCCTATCCATTTCCCATATAAAACCAGACGAGGGAACATAAAATCACATAGGAAATTACAAGGTTAAGTTCCAATATAGATACCTAATACTTTAAACATTTAGGTCATGTTTGGAGACCAATATTTCCACTAGAAAAAATGAATGGGTAAAAATAAAATTTATACCCCCAAAATATTAAACACTAGTGACAAAAGTGGGTAATTTTATCTAAAAAATCCCTAACCCACCTCACAATAGGTTCTACATACTATCTCTTTCAAGTTTAATATATCATTATGAATTATCTGGTCATCACATAATGGGTTATTTGTACAACCTCTCAATAGTGTTCAATATTTACTTCTATGGAATCCTTGAAAAAGTCTTCATCTTATTCTATTATCTTGTGCAGTATAGATTTGAACTTGTTCTCAACGACAGTATTATAGTAGTATTCCCACTCATAGAATATGATATTTTAATGAAATATTGTTGGGGATTCTCTTGCTCTAAATTATTTATGGGATTTGACAAAATAATAGTAGTATTGGACTCTATCTTAGTTATAATTCTTCATACACAACATTAGAGTATCATAATACTCCTTCGACTCTTATCTTCCCCAATGAATAAGTTAAACTACCAAATGTATTTAGATTATACCTTAGATACACATATGATCTATCCTTATTTTATTGTAGTATTGAGTTCTTAATCAATCATCTTAATTCTATTTTCCTACTTTTATAACCGAATAGATTCATAATAATATTTTTTATGTATTTGAGTTATGGAAATATCCCTAGATTCTTGAGAACCCAATATTACCATATTTGAAATTGATCAACTAAATAGTATAGTTTAATTTTCCTTTAAACTACATTCAATATCAAATGATTTTTTAGATTCTAGTCTCCTCGTTAAATTTAAAATATCATGAATTTAATTTATAAAATATACTATAATTTAATTTTATTCTATATATGCAACTCAACTATATATTTATTAAATAAAAAAACCTTTATGGAATGATTATATACCATCTTCAATGAATAATTTTCACTTATTCATCATCTAATCTTGAATAAAAAACTATTTTAAAATATTTAAAACATTAAACATTCATTTATTGCATCGTCTAATTTAATTTTATCTAGAATATCTTATTTTTGAACTCCATAATATATTTTCTTAGTCAGTGATTTAGAAAATGGATATTATGATTTTGGACTATTAGAAAATTCCAGATTGTAGTAGTATTGTAAGAGTAAATGAATATTATTCTCTTAAGGACGACACTTTTAATTTATCAAATCCCAGATATTATTCATTTCCAAAAGTGTAAATAAATCTTGCAGTTCTCCAGATGACTCTTATGTGAGACAATGTGACTCCTCGTACGTAACCAATTTTCTTGGTTGGTCATAGTAGTGTAAGATTAAGTGAATATTACATGATATAAATGACTCTTATGAAATAAATATGAAAATTCTGAAACATATAAATGACTCTTAAAGACAGTCCAAAATAATATTACACAATATTAATGACTGTTATTGAGAGTGAGAATAACTCTTATAGAATGTTAAATAAACGTTATGTTTTTTTCATGACTTTTCTAATTCTCTATTAAAGATATGAAATGAATATTATGTATATAAAGAAGATTTTTGACTTAGAAAAATTTTATGTATAGCTCCATATTTCAAAATTATTCACATTAGTTTGACCCTTCTTCAATTCAACTCAATACATTATTAAACATTCTAAATCAACTCAAAACCTCATCCAAAGGATATTACTCATTGGATAAAATAGTATTCATTATCAATGATCCTTGGATTGATTATTTATGTTTAATATATATTTTCACCCATTATAAACAAATATACTAAAATATTCTCATGTTTTTCCCACTTCATCTCCATAATATATTGCAGATAGTCCCCTACGCATATAATCCAGATTTATCATAAACATGAATATTAAATCTTCGATCATCACATATATAGAAAAGTTCCTAGAATATAGTTGTCTAAGAACATCATTTAGAAATATCAAATCTTATCTCATTTTAAAAAATGTATATTCATTTTTGAGATTCAATCAACGGTAGATGACTTCATCATCTCTTTACCTAATCAATAAACACATATTGAAAATTTCTTCAATAATGTCATCCTGAATTATTGATAATATATAAAATCAATAATTAACCATTGGGATACTGAATCCTCCTTAGATTTTTCATCTACAAAATGAAATTACCATTTACCAATTTTTTATTATCCTCTATATAAAAAATAAATTATTAGGTGAATAAAGGGACAAATGTGAGTAAAAGTTTCATCATTATCTTGTGAAAAGGGTAGAATCACAACAACTATTGTAATTAGAAAAAATAAATACAATTAAATTATATGTGAGTTATTATTTGTAATGTTCTATACATTAAGACCCATTACATTGCCAAAACATTGATGTTTGAGGTGTTCGGGGGTTGTTCATGGTTTTTTGTGACAACTGAGTCACTCTAATGGTGACTCATTCCAGAAGTTCTCCAAATTTTCTACTTTAAAATATTTAATCAACCTAGCCTTAACTCGTCTAGAAGTGGCTCATCTAGTGGTGGCATGTCTGGCGGTGGCACGTCTAGCGGTGGCTAGTCTGGCAGTAGAACATCTGGCGGTGGTATATCTGGCGGTGGCATGTTTAGTGGTGTTACGTCTAGAGTTGGATCCTCTAGAGGTGGATAATTTGGTGATAGATTGTCTGGTGGTGGCTCATCTAGTGGTGGATCATCTTCTGAAGGCTCATCTGGTTCATCCAGGGCCTCATCTCGCAGTTGTTCATTCGGTGGTGGTGGTGACTCATCAGGCGGTGGATCATCTATTGGTGTCTCATCTGGTAGCTCATATGGTTGTGGATCATTTGAAAGTGGATCTTCTAGTAGTGGATCATTCAGAGGTGGTTCCCTGGTGGTGGCTCTCCACCAGTGCCTCCTCTGTTGTTGCTTCTCGGTGGTGGATCCATGATGGTTCATCCTCAATGGTGGGTCCTCTGTGGTGGCTCCCTGGTAGGGGAAATGAACAATGTATCCTGTTTTTAAAAGATTTTCAAAATTTTCATTTTGACATTTTTTATAACACAAAATGGGTTTAATACCTAAATTAAGGGGTTTTAAATCCATTTTAAAGTAGATTAGTAACATACTAGATTTATAAAAAGTATATAGACCTTTTAAATTCCTAATATACTTAGATTTATGGGATCATCCTTAAATGTTTAACAAAACCATTTCAAATCCTACTGGATTTATATCTAATATTACTAAGGTGGATATAATCCCTTTATTCATTCTTTCTTCTTTATCTAATTATAGGAGTTTCCAAATCATTATTCCATGGAGTCATAGAATGTGATGATAGAGTTGGTTTGTGTTCTAACTGTCAAAGAGGTTGCTTCCATTTATACACATTCCCCTATTTGGGTGAAGTAAGTTGGTGAAAGGGTTCTTCCTTCCAAGTAAGGGTTTCCTTTGTCTCTATTTATGTGTATCATGGATGATAGGTTTTTTATTGTTAACTCTTTTGAACAAGGTTTCAACTAGATTAAGAAATATAATGAACCTGTTTAAATAAAATTTAACTGGTTGGGTGAATTTGAATTATAATTTTATAACCTTTTTTGATTTTATTTGATTCAATTTGATATTATTTTCATACCAGTGTAATGCCTGGATAAAAACCATGTCTATTTTTTTAATTTTTATGCTACAAAATCTTTATTTTTAAAACATATTTTATTTATTTAATGGTATCATCATAAATAAATAAATCAACCACATATATTCTGTTAATTAAATGGATTCCCCAATATCTTATTGATTATATGATAATACCCTTAATTAAAGAAGTGGAACTGAATAAGGGTCCACTTTTCTAATCATGAATGTATTGTGTTGTGATATATGATGGGATGTGTGTATTTTTTTTGGTTTGTTTGTGTGGGACTAATTTACTATTTAGTAGTTATAGTGTTATCTATGTGGGGGAAGTGGATGACATTTGGTTATATAGTGGGGCAATGATGGGTGTGGTATGGTTATGCAGTGAGGCAGCGAAACTGGATGTGGCTGTAAAGTGATGTGGATGTGGATGTTGGGCTATGGTGTTTTGCCTATGTTGTGTGTTTGGTTATATTACATCTACCCAAGTATAAATGGAATTAATAAAACATGTTAATAGTTTCAAATGTGAATGTTTAATGAGTAAATTGATTAGGGACTGTGTTTATTAACTAGTTAAAGTTTATATATTAACTAATGGGGTGGAAATATGAAATAATATGTAAAATCTAAAATAAATGGGGTTTCTAATTAATGTTTATTACAAAAATATAAGTGGATGAAAAAGTGGAATTTATTGATAAAGAATATACTATAGAAAATAGCTTAAGACTAAAATATGAATTGTGGATTGCATTTTGTTTGTGCATTTTTATGCATTTAGAGGTGGAAATGATTTATGTGTATTCTATGAGATGGTTGATTCTTTTTATAAACCCATATTAATGGATTAGGTTCTGTAACTATATAAGTATATACATTGTATATTATTGTGATTTTCTATATGCATGCAACCCTCATCAAGAATTATGTACTGACACCCACATAGTCACACAAGAGGATGTATTTCCCTAATATCCCAGTGAGATGACGGATGGATGGCAACTCGATCTTCCCTATTCCCTCTTCCAAGTGATAGTCGCCCGAGTGTCTTCAGGTGACTTGTGATGTGTGGTCCCAGGTGTCTTTTTGATGAGTTATGATGTGTGGTACCAGGTGTCTTGAAGATGAGTTGTGATTTTTGGTCCCTGATGTCTTTGGGATGAGTTGTGGTATAGGGTCCTAGGTGTGTTTGGGATGATATGTGTTGTGAAATCCTAGGTGTTTGTGGGATGGATAAGATGTGTTGTGATGGCCCAGGTGTGTGTGGGAGATATGTAATGTGTTGTGATGGCCCAGGTGTGTGTTGGAAGGATGTGATGTGATATATTCAGAAGAAGTGGGAGCACCATGATGTTTTTTGTTGGGGTGTAAGAGAGGCTAATCAGTGGAAACACGGTGTGGGTACCATTTAATTTATGTGATTCATATTAGATATATTATTATAGTTGGATACTTTATTTGATGGGTGAGACTTGGTGAGGTTGGGGTTTTGTTTAGTATACTGGTTTAGGTTTTATTTGGTTTAACTAGTTTCACATGGGTGCATTAGTATGCTCTTTTAACATGTGCATGAGATAATTTTTATTTCCTTCTAAGTATAACAATACTCTCACCCTACATATATAAAAACTATTTTCAGTATTTGAGGAGGACATTGTGGTCCATGCTAAAAAATTTCTAGTTCATACCCTTGGAGCTGTTTCTTTATAGTTTCCTTAACATTTATTATTCTGGGATTTCATTTGGAGAATTTTATATGTATTATCTTTAATTTATACATTCATTATTGGATGGTTTGGAATTATTTTATAATATTTCATGTATTTTTTTGCATTTGATTCATTATATCTTCCAATATTGTTCTCTTATAAAGGGTAATGCCTCCCACGTTGTGATATCCTTATACCTTCAGTTCTAGTCACCAAAACGTGGTTAATTGTACGTGGGAATTGGGGGTCATTATCTCCCTTTATTAATTTCCATCATAGGAGGGGTATCTTTTGAGATAGGGGTAATGATAGAGTGGTATCAGAGGTGATTTATGAGGGATAGGATGGAGTTTAGATTTTGGCACTGTGAGGTCTGCATGGGTTGGTATGGAAACAATGTCAGTTGACGTTGGTGAGTAACATAAGTGAAGGGGAACAACTAAGAAATGGGATTTTAGGGATCCTTGTAATCCAATGCACATATTCTGATGCTACAAAATGACTATGTGAGGTGTAATTTTTTATAAGTAAGAGACCTAGGAGAGTTACATGCATCATGATGACTTTTGTTCTTATTTTAATTGGGAGAACGTGGAAAATTAAAATGAAATAAAAAAATCATGGACTTTTTATGTGTGATTCTCTAGACTTTTACATTATCTTATTTGTCATAAATTCTTGTTATTATCTGCTAAATTATTCATGTAAACAAAAGGAAAGAGTAAAAATTATGGTTAACTAGCATGGAGATTTTTTTTGGGAACTTCTTGAGGTATAAATATATTATTTCCTTTCCTCTTATTGCATGATTATTAATGAATTTTATTTTTACTCTTTTTTTGAAATTTAGTCCATACCACTAGTTTGTCTACTGTTTAAAATTTTTAGTGTATCATGCATAGTGTACCTTGATTTGATCAATTCTTTAATTTTAAAAACCCTTAGGAATCATGTTACCATGAATTAGATTCATCACTAGCATGATAAGATTAATTAGTTTGAAACCATGATTATAAGTATTCTATATTCCAAGTGAGATAATATATCTTGGGCTAAATTCTATTATAATTTATCATGATCATGTGTTATTGACTTGTTGTAAAACATGGTTTTAGACCTTTAATTTATGAAATTTATGAAAATTTCCGTGTAAATTAATTAATAATTCCTTTGAATACGGAATCCTTGACAAGAATAATATTCTATTTATTTGGAATTATTTTAGTTATAAAGTATGGATATTACCATATGTTGTAAGCATGTGTTAAAGTATAAATTGTTGTGAAATTTATTTCTAAATTTTGGAAAATGATAATAATGTACTGTGGTAACATGTTGAGACTTAAAACTATTTAAATGATTAAACCTATATTTATAGGGATGATAAGATATTCTAAGTAGTAAAATAGCCTTACCTCACTTGTTATGTCATGAGTAGTTTGTTATGGGAACCATGCCTAAAGTTGAAATTATGTGTGTGGTGACTAGGTAAATTATAGTATGTTAGACTAGACCATGTGTCATGTTTAATATGTTGTATTTAAATATAGAATTATAATCTTATTATCCTTATTACAACATATAAGAAGGTTCTACAAAGTAATGAAATGAGTATGGAATGTTCAATCTAAGCATGATAATGCATGGAACATAATACTACAACACGTAAAAATTTAATTTTTTTTGTGAGAAATCATGTTTCCTTGTGCAATGAAATGATTAAATAATGTTTATCCTATTCATGATAAAGAATGAATATAGTAATACAACATTTGGAGTTTCAATTTTGTTATAAAAACCATGTTTCCTTAGGTAATTAAATGATTAAATAATTTTTAGATTGAAATTTATAAAGCATGAAATATAGTAATACAACATGCACAATTTTAATTTTTTTTTCAAAAGGGGTGTTTCTTTAAGCAATAAAATGATTAAAGAATATTTATCTTGATCATGGAAAAGCATGAAATATAGTAATGCAACATATTCAATTTATAATTTCATAGTTATAAATAATGTTTTAACTTGGTTGAATGTTAGATATATTTAAATTCATGGCAATATTTTTCACTAAAAATAACCTGGAAATGTTTAGTGTTGTTATTGGTTTCATTATTATCATTGCGCCAATTTGTTTATTTGACTTGATGAAAATAGAAGTTGTTGGAAACCTTTTTTTGATGTGATTTTTGTAGATTATGAGACCCTTGATATTAATACTTGTTTAATCTCACCATACCTTAAAAATTATAATCACTTATATATGGATAATAAACTGATTCCCTAGAAAAATTTAAAATTTTGTGAAATTACTCATAAAAAATAATGAGATAAAATAATGTAAGTCCATAAATAATTCTGGAAGATATAATTTGTTGGTTTTATGTATGGTGATTATTTTAGTGATTCCTTGTGCAACATATGATTTAAAACATCAAGATTATGATGATAGAGAAAGCTTATCCTTAATCAAGAGGTGTTATACTTGTACATGATTGAAACTGTGTGGGAAAGTCAATGCCACCCAAAGTGGATAATATATTGATATGGAAAGAGAATTCTTTGATTTTTGTCTTTGGGAATTTTTCAGTAATTATAATGGTGATTTTCAGTTTGGGAAGTGTGGATGATAATTTTGGGAAAGTGGTTTTCTAAAAAAGGGTGGTCACTTGTGGATGGTATGGTGGTGTGTTTATGTGGTTGTGTAAAATTTTTGGTGAAATTTTTTATTATATAGTAAGTTTGGATAGTGGTTGTGTTGTATAGTGGTAGTGATGTGTAGTGTCCTAGATGTGTGGTAGATGTGGTGTGATTGTTTTATTATTATTATGTAGATGGAATACTACACCCCCATTAAAAGGTTAATCACTCAAATTTGGTAAAAAAATAAAATGGTCATATTTAAAATTAATTATGATGGAATTGACTCCCATGTGTAAATCATTTTATAAAAAAAGTAATGATAGTGTTAGACTAATATCTTGTTGGTTGGGTTTTTTGTGATTGATTTAATGTTGATGACATAGGTTTTGACCTCAAATAAATGATAAGATAGAGTCTCGTTCTCACATCAATATGGGTTATATTACAAAACGTTTCAAAACTTTGTGGGCGAGTTAGTGCTGCCCAAAGTGGTCAATATCATGGTGTGGTGGATGATTTCCTTTAATTTTTAAGCATTCATAAACTATTTCTATATTACTATGATTTCTTGTGTTGGTTGGAAAATGTTATGAAATATAGTTTTAGGAATATTATCCTAGTAAAGTGTAATGCCTCCCATGTTGTGATATACTTATACCTTCAGTGATAGTCGCCAAACTGAGGTTAATTGTAGGTGGGAATCAGGGGTCATTATCTACCTTTATTAATTTCCATCACAGGAGGGGTATCTTTGGAGGTATGGTTAATGATAGAGTGGTATCAGAGGTGATCTCTGAGGGATAGGATGGAGTTTAGATTTTGGCACTGTGTGGTCTGCATGGGTTGGTTTGGAAACAATGTCAGTTGACCTTGGTGGGTGATATAATCCAAGGGTAACAGCTGAGACATGGGATTTTATGGATCCCTGTGATCCAATGCACATATTATAAGGCTTTTAAATGACCATGTGAGGTGGAATTTCATATAGGTAAGAGACCTAAGTGAGTTACATGCATCATGATGACTTTTTTTCTTATTTTAATTGGGTGAACATGGAAAATTAAAATGAAATAAAAAAATCATGAAATTTTTTTGTGTGATTATTTGGACTTTTACATGTTCTTATTTCTCATAAGTTCTTGTTATTATCTGCTATATTATTCATGTAAACAAAAGGAAAGAGTAAAATGAGGTTTAAATAGCATGAGGTAATTTTTTGAGAACTACTTGAGGTATGAATGTGTTATTTCTTTTCCTCTTATTGCATGATTATTAATGAATTTTATTTTTACTCTTTTTTAGAAATGTATTCCATACAACTAGTTTTCCTAATGTTTAAATTTTTTTGATAAGCATTATTAGTGTACCTTTTTTTGATCAAAAGTTTAATTTTGAAAACCCTTATGAATCATGTTACCATGAATTAGATTTAACCCTAGCATGATGAAATTAATTCATTTGAAACCATGCTTATAATTATTATAGATTCCATGTGAGATAATATATCTTTTGTTACATTCTATTATAATTTATCATGATCCTGTGTTATTGACTTATTGTAAAACAAAGTTTTATACCTCTAATTTATGAAATTTCTGAAAATGTCCATCTAAATTAATTGATATTTTTTTTTGAATTTGGAATCCTTAACAAGAATAATATTCTATTTATTTTGAATTATTGTAGTTCTAATGTATTGATATTACCATATGTTGTAAGCATGTGTTAGAGTGTAAATTGTTGTGACATTTATTTCTGAATTTTGTAAAATGATAATAATGCATTGTGGTAACATGTTGAGACTTAAAAATATTTAAATGATTAAACCTATTTTCATATGAATGATAAGATATTCTAAGTAGTAAAATAGCCTTACCTCACTTGTTATGTCATGATTAGTTTGTTATGGGAACCATGCCAAAAGATGAAATCATGTGTGTGGTGACTAGGTTAATTCAAGTATGATAGACTTGAGCATGTATCGTGTTAAATATTTTGTATTTAAATATAGAATTATAATCTTGTTATCCTTATTACAACATATAAGAAGGTTCTTCAAAGCAATGAAATGAGTATCGAATGTCTTATCTAAGCATGATAATACATGAAACATAGTACTACAACATGTGGAATTTTAATTTTTTTGTGAGAAAGCATGTTTCCTTGTGTAACTAAATGATTAAATAACATTTATCATGTTCATGATAAAGAATGAATATAGTAATACAACATGTGTAGTTTTAATTTTGTCATAAAAAAGCATGTTTCCTTAAGTATTGAAATGATTAAATATTTTTAGATTGAATGTGATAAATCATGAAATATAGTAATAAAACATGCAAAATTTTAATTTTTTTTTCAGAAGGCGTGTTTCTTTGAGAAATAATATGATTAAAGAATTTTTATCTTGATCATGGAGAAGCCTGAAATATTTTAATGCAACATGTTTGGTTTATAATTTCATAGTTATAAATCTTGCTTTAACTTGGGTGAATGTTAGAGATATTTAAATGCATGACATGATTTTCACTAGAAATAACCTGGAAATGTTTAGTGTTGTTCTTGGTTCCATTATTATCATTGCGTCGATTTTTTTATTTGACTTGATGAAAATAGAAGTTTTTTGAAACCTTTTTTGTGATGTGATTATCATAGATTATGAGACCCATGATATGGATACTTGTTTAAGCTCACCATGCCTTAAAAATTATTATAACTTATATATGGATAATGAAATAAGTCCCTCGAAAAATTTAAAATTTTGTGAAATTACTCATGAAAAATAATGAAATAAAATAATGTAAGACCCGAAATAATTATGGAAGATAGAATTTGTTAGTGATATGTGTGGTGATTATTTTAGTGATTCCTTGTGTGACATATGATTTAAAACATCAATCTTGTGAATATAGTGAAAACTTATCCTTAATCAAGAGTTGTTATACTTGGATGCGATTGAACCTTTTTGGGAAAGTTAATTCCACCCAAAGTAGATAATATATTGATATGGAAAGGGAAATCTTTAATTTGTGTCTTTTGTAATTTTTCAGTCATTATAATGGGGAGTGATTACAACACACAAAGGATAATTGAGTTTTAAAAAGCACAATTCAAATTTTGTAATTTGTTTTCAATAAAACAAGTTTGGAAGCCTTAAAATAACATGGTTCTATATAAACCATGTATTAAATCACATATTTTTAAAAAATACATTCTTGGTTTGTCTATACTCTAATGAAATGAGAAATTGATGAAAAAAATAAAACCTAAATGAAAGAAGAGAAGTTGAGATAAAAACACATAAAACACTTATATCTTTTGAATAAAAACAAAAAGTGATAATGAACATGTAAACAAATTTAAAATAATAAAATATAATTAAATAATGTTAAAAAATTAAAATTTGGAACTGTTTACACAATTGAAAATGAAACGTGATGTATAGCATGAACATGCCTCAAAGGGTATTAATTTTGAAAAAGAAACCATTAATTTGTCTCCTTGATTAGTATAATTAGCTATAAAATCCTATAGAAAAAACATAAATATACTTATATAATATTTTAAACCCATTTTCATACATAAAAATATTTATAATTTTCATTTAAAATAATTTTATATTAATATATTAGTTAGTTTTTTCATTTTTTCCACAGTAGGTGTTTATAGTTTTGACTATTTATAGTAATATATTAAGAGTGGCATTGGTGTTCATTCTTCTTAAAAATTTTATCATTACAATTTCATTAATTTTATTATAATGGATTAATTATAATTATTTATGAATTTTAAATTTCCTTTCATGAATTCTTTATTCTTTGTCCTAGAAGGTGAAATTGGCATTGAATATTTTTCAGTTATTTTCAACATATAAGGGGTGTTTTCTTATTTAATGAGTTAAAAATTAATGAATACATTAAAAAATAAAAAAATTAAATTTTTATGTCATATTATACAAAAAATTATGTTTTCATAATAATCCATGATATAATTTCATATCATTATTATTATAGGTGATCGAACTGACCCAAGGCTGAATAAACATTAACTTTATTTTTGAGTATAGTTAATGAGGTGTTTATTTTGGAATAATATAATTATAATAGAATAATAATGTTTTTATTTTTATATTATTATTATAGTTTACTATATTTTAAAATGTTTCAATAAATAATTAAAAAACTAAAGAAAATCAAAAACTATTCTTCATGGAGGTTGTAGTATGCACAATGCATGATTAAAGTTTCCATTACTCAACAAATGAGAGGGGTGGAGGTGGATATTATGGGATAATTTAGGAATAATAATTAAGTTATATACAACATATTTATTAACAAATACCATCATTAAGACTATCCATTATAGTATGTTATGGAAAACTCTATGCATCCCTTCATAGAGGCAGTAATCTTTGCACACACACAAAAACAATTCTTGTTTTCCATAGTTGATGAAAGATAATAATAATGTTTCTAATATTGTTATAATAACATTAAAAAACAATTATTATGGGGTTATTATTTTGTGGTTATTGTTTTTTTATAAATTAAATAATAAGAAATACATTCTAAGAAAGATGTGATACTTACATTGAGACCTTGAAAATTATCTTAAATAATACCTTAAATTTAAGGCACTTAGGCTCATGTTCAGTGAATATGGGAACTAAGGAATCTAAAGAAATTCATTTAGAAGATATTTAGGCATGGGTCAAGAAAATTGAGAAATAATATTGGAGTACTAAAAGGGTGGGAGTGATCCCCCATTTATAAGTGATGAAGTGAGATGTTCCATGGAAAAGAATGGTAATTATGTGTAGAGAATAGAAATGCATTAAATTTTGGAGATTTAGGTGAGGCAATGTTGGCGAAACATGTAGTTAAGACTTTAAAAGCTAACAAAATATTTATATAAGGTATAAAGGTCATGTTAATTTAGTAAAAATAGAGCCGCCTTAGACTACTCATTTAATCACTTATTACTAATAATTAAATATCAATCATCTCATTTATTTAATTTAATTTTTTTTTGAACCGTATCTTCATTTTGAAATGTGATGAATAAATTTGTTTCTCCATTTATTCTAATTAAATTTCTAAACTGGGAAATAATTAAATTTTAAATCAAAATATTTAATGTGTTGAAAAAAAGTTTATGTAGAAAAATATAATTTGAATTATTAATGGATTTTAATGTTATTTCACATTGATTAAAAATTAAATGATTTTTAGTTCATTATTATATAATTTTAATAATCATAGTATAATTTTAATTTAAAATGATTCATTTAATTTTAAAAATAAAAAATAGATAGAAAAGTATTACTCTTTAAAAAATAATTGATCTTCATGAGTCATAAATATATAACCAATAAAAATTAATCATTATATTCTAAAATATAGCCTCCCTTATTAGATAATTTGGACCCACAGATTAAAAATTTAAAATCAATTTTTACTTATTTAATTGATAAAACTAATTTTAAAATGATAATGTATAATGTATTTAGAGTAATTTTTGAGAGAATAATACTTATGCTCTAAAATATAAAATATAATATTGAAATAAAAAATTATATTTTAAACTTTATAATGATACTTAAAATACATACATATTTCCATTAAAAGGTTTCAATGTTTTAGGTCATAAAATACAAGGCATTTTCAGAAATTGTATTTTACACTATTCTCCTAAAAATAAATAATTTTAGAAAAAAATAGAAATTCATATTCATCTAATATGACCATGGTAAATCCAAAAATGATCTTAATTTTTTAAAATTTAAATCAAAAAAATTTTATATTTATTTTTAAAACTAAATTATAAAATATCATAAAAAGAACTTTTTATAGGAAATTATTTTATTGGTATATTAACTATTCATAAAAAATTATTAATAATAATAAATATTTCAAAATTAAAAATAAATTTCATTTTATAAAATATATTTTAAGCATAAAATGTTATTTTTTTAGGTGTCCAGTTGTACAAATTGAGTTCAAAATTTTTTAGAAAAATTATTTGTTTTGTTATTAAATATATATATACATATATTTAGATATATTTCATAATTTTATTGAAATTTTTTATACCTTCTAATTATAAGGTTTCATTATAATGGTCCATATTTATTTAGTTTTTGGTGTTTTATATGGAGAAAACCATAGAAAAATGTATTTAGTTATGATGAAAAACGTGTGACAATAAAATGAATACTGAGGGGTGATTCTTAAACCTAGGGTTTCTTAATGCTCCCTGTGGTATGAGATGTTGGACTAACTACCCTCTTTCTATTTCTTGAAAAAAACATCATATGAAATAAGTCCATACTATGGAGCCACACATCCCATGTCCCACATGGGGTGAGGGGGTTTTCAACTTTGATTGATAAATCAGAAAGAAACTTCCTCATTCAAGAGCCCTTTTATAGAAGGGGTAGGATGATGTGAAAAAAATTGGGTTGTGGGAATAAAAATCAAACAGTATCATGAACAAAAGTGGTGGGTATGTCCTATACATATTTATGATATATAAAAAACTGAATAATTCTTACCAATGTTTGATAAAGTCTAAAATTATGGTATTAAATGGAAAGATAGAAAAATATTGAACCCTATGGACTTCATCGAAAAAATGGATATCATTAAAGGGGAAACCCTAGACATTGTATCAGGAAATTTAAATATTTATAGAAAAAAAACATGTGTTTATAGGGCACAACACATTAAAAAATATAAGAATCTGGACCTTCATAGGGTAAGTTAGGATATCAATGTATATACTTTTTTATGGTACCATGAGAAATATATAGGGTATAAATAGAGATTTAGAAGCTATATGAACCCAATGTTAGACGATTCATAAGGTATATAATCATCATAGAGTACAACATTAATTGGGTATAGGATTTTTTTCAACAAAAATATTGATAAAAAATAATTGAACCCTTTGAAGAATCATCAAATTATCACCACCCTAATAGAATAATGAGATAAGATTCAGGAAAATTCTTAATGTACTCATAGGGACTTCATGTAGTATACTTCCAAAGAACCCTATAAAAATTAAAATATCTGAATAAAATTTAGTTTCAAGAATTAATATTCAAATGTATTAAAAAATTTAATTAGTTAATGCTTATGTTTATCTTCATGGTATTGAACATCACAAACACCTAAAAGGGTGTGTGATTCATTGAATGAATTTAAAAATAACTCATTTTCAATCAATAATAAAGAATATCATAGGTAGAAGGATATAGTGAAATGGGTTAAAGAATAAATGAATATTATTGAATTGATAATTCTAATAATATTATATTGTGATGATGCATGCTATGTGATTCAAGTTCAACATATCACATTGATATTTGATTCAAGATATATCATAGATAAACATGAGTGTTCTGAGAAGATATATTCTATTTATATATTCGAGTATACAATTTTCATAGGTTTTATTGAATCTCTGACTATATATATATATATATACTGAGCCAAGCCAAAGAAAATACATGGTTATTTTATTAAAAAATTGAAATTATATTTGATTATATACTTCATAGCATGATTATGTAGGTTATAGGAGTCTCAAAACCTATATACAATTGTTGGAAGATCTATTTTCTTTGAGAGATAGGAAAAATATAAGAAATGGATTCGATACTCCAGTCATTTTTACATGGGAATAAATTTGAATTAAATTGAAAATATGAGATCATAATAGAAAGCCTTGAATATAAAATTTTAGATAAAAAAGGAATGATGATTTTCAAACAAAAATATTCAAAGTAGATTTCATATATTTAATTAATAGAGAATAAATGTTATAACATTTGAATAAAATAAAAATAGATAGGGAGAGAATCATGTGACTAAAATTAGAGTAAGAGAGTTAATAACTAAGAGAACAACCAAGACATCGAATAAGAATAATAAGATTTTGATCCTATATTGAATATGATTAAACATTTTTTATCATAGAAAATGAAAGTATAATATCTTGCGAGATTAACTATTATAATAAATTGATAAATAGAAAAAATAAGAAGATTATTATGAGATACAAACACTTCTATAATTTTGTGTAATTTGTGTGTTTATACTCTCAAATACTAAAGAGTTTTTGTATTTTTGAAGATCATATTAACTACTAATCGATTTAAGAAATCTTAGTGGGAATATTCTATATATGATCTATATAGATATGTTTTAATGAAAAGATATTGTTTCATGTAGTTTTTCATAAGGATATACTTTTATTCAATGACTCTATAGTGTGGAAGGAAATAAGATCTAGTGGATACAAAGATAATTTGTTCTAATATGTGATATACTTTAAAAATATCGAAAGGAAACACTTGTACATACACAGTGGGAAACTATGGAGTTATTTAGGCTCTCGGTATGCAATAAAAGCACAATGTGACTTTGTTATAGCAATGATAAGCTAGAAAAATTATAATCACTATGATATATTGTGTATTAGGGTAAATAACTATGTAGTTTTGATGACCGGTTCTATTCACTTGAGTTTATACTAGATAAGAGAACCCATGATTGGGGTGAATAACCACTAATAACTAGGAATCAGCCTCATTCAATGGGTCATAACCATGTAAATTACCATGTGATGCTATTTAATTTGTGTTCTATATTTCATATGGTTATTTTATATTGGGTAAATGTTAAAAAACATTATTCAATATGTAACTGGTACCAGTGGATTCAACTTTGTAGGGATAATTAAAAGGGGTTTAAGATTTTATAAGATAACAATCCATTAAAATTCATGAACCTTGATTATCCCCCTCTTAGGTGTCTTCACTTTATCCCATGATAACATAGCTTACATTTCCTCTATTTTCTTCAATATTTTCTTACCTTGGTATTTGATCAGAATTTATGAAGAGTTGATTTGAAATATAAGGGCCAAAGTTAGAAAAACTAGATTATATTCCAAATCATATAACTGTGTTGTCTCTTCTAATAATATGGAAAACATGACAAATAATGAGTCTAAGAAGCTAAGAAAAGCCTCATGAAATAAAGAATAATAACCACTAGATAAAGGTAGTCATCATTGTGCTAGTAGTTTAAGCTATGAAAAGAATTCCCTTATCGGATTTTTTAAAAACCTATACTTAGAAATTAGGAAATACATAAACAAAATCCATGGTAGATTTATTACTAGACTAAATAAAACTATTAGATATATGAAGAGAAATCACATTTTGAATATGATGTTTAATAAATTAAAAAAATCTTTAATAGGTTTGTTGAAAAAAAGGAAACCCAATCATCAATGATTTTAAATCCAAGGAAAAGTACTTATAAATTAGTAAACAAAACGATTCAATATTTTATGAAAACATATAATCATATATGGATGAGAAATAAGATATGGGTAAGATTATGAGAGAGAAGATACCTAATTTTGAATTATTACATAAATACACCATGGATATTATAACTTCTTAGTTGGAGAAAAATTTAAAATGGTATATGAGAGTGAAAATAATTAATAAAACAAACATGATAAATGAAGATCAGAATAGAAAGATGAAGAAAGAATGAGATTAGTTATTGAAATAAATTATAGTTGTGGTGAAAAATTAGATTATTTTACGTTGAATTAGAGGTAAAATTGAGAAACATGGAATAAACACAACTTGGATCATCCGTAAGTGCTAATACAATACAATTAAGTGAGAATTTCATATAAAAAGGTTTATATCATTGGTAAAGGTTATCCAGATACTCTGAAGACTCTTCTATTATATGACCAATGAAAAATGGAACTCAAAATTATTTTCATTATATTAGTACTAAAGGTGTTTAAACTATTGTTATAGGTTTCATGAAAAAACATTATAAATATGGGAGGCTTAAAAACAAGAAAAACCACCAATGTATCAATAGTAATGATTAATCTCATATTTTAATACACATTATTATTTTATTAAATGTTTAGATCCCACCAATGTTTTATTTTAAGGGTAATTTCCACATTTCTCGGTTCTAGAAATATTTTTGACATAATTATGAAGATGGAATATTTTGTAATTACATATATTTTATATAAGAATAGTATATCGACTATAACATTTTCTAACATATTCAAAAATGTTAAGTTAATTATATTATTATTCAAAACATTTTTTGGATGCATTTTATTCTACTGGTCCTTCTGCTAAATCCAATAATAAAAATCCCAAAGAATCTCATAATTACTACATCATAATATTTTATGAGTTTGGGAGAATTTAGAATATGGTATCATATCTCACAAATGGATGGTCTAAATGAGCTTAAATTTTTATTGGGGGTCAAGAAAATTTGGATGAATAATTTTCATTTTCATGAATACTTGAGATTTGTGTGATTTTAGGGTCATTATGGAATTGGAAACCAAACCATTGGAATTAAAATAGTCTCTAGTATAGACATGTTTTTCAAAGTAGACCAATCTTAATCATTGATACATACGACCAATGAAGATATATTTTTTGGGTTGATTGACAAGAAATAAGTTACCAACTTTTATGAATATTATTTTTAAATATTCATCACTTTATTTATCCCAAAACATTTCTTATTTATAGAACATATTTGGAGATAAAATACTTCACCCCTCCTACCTATCGATACACATATCAAAACCCATTCAATGAGTTACCCATTTTGAGTAGATAATTAGGGGTTATTTTTATGTAATAGTATTTCATATTTTAAATATATTATTGATTATTTTTAAATTTTCTATTTCCCACCCCATGATACCTCTAAAAGCATTGAAAATAGATAACTAATATCATTATTATTTGGGGGGTGATGTATTGAGTTTGTTTTTTTAATTTTTCCATTTTAATCATCCATAAATATTTTTTCTCTATCATCATCATAATGCTACATAAAATAGAGTAGGATGTAGGTGGTGATTTTCTAGAGATTATCTAACATGTAGAGGGTAATTGTGCGATAATTGAAATATAATCAAGATGACACTGAGAGATAGATTGGATCTGAACCTTGGATATAATAATGACAATATATTAATGGAAAATAATTTCATCACCATGATCTTTTATGAACTACTTTTTTTTTCTCACAATCTTATTTTTTATTCTTTATAATTTTCTAAAATAAATATATTAAATATATATCTTATTAATTTTACAAAATCCCCATTTTTATTATTTTCATTCTGTAGTATATGTTTAGATAATAATTAGTGAAAACAAAAAATCAATGCAATGGAGAGGCATCCTTGGGATACCAAACCATGGGTGAATGCTATGCTACATTCATAGAGAAATAAAGTCTTAGTGAGTGGGATTAATGAAAATACCTTATTATCAATATTGAAATATTTTTGGTGTGATCATATCTTTAAATCATTATTTCTCTAAAAAAACAAAAAATTATAAATTTCCAAAATATAAATAATGAAACTCATTAATGATAAAACATAAACTTATTTGAATGAGACAATTGGAATTTTATAAAGATAGTTATGTGGGGTTTTTATGTCTAATTATATTATAAAAAAATTCAAAGATCCAATATAATACATGAAGGAAGACTTTGATCATTTAATTTTATAATACTTGGGTAAAGAGGTCAATGAATACCCACACTAATTTCCTACGATCCATAAAGAAGTGTTCAAGGAATAAAAAGAGATTATACATCATAATTTTGAAAGAAGGTATCAAGAATTTTGTAATAATGCACACAACCCTTCTCTCCCAAATTTTTTTATAGTCCTCCTAGAGGTCTTTGAATAAGAACAAACACTTGATCCTAATCAGCTAGAGGGAGTAAAATTAACACTAGATTCACTTGTTATTTATTTTACACTGTTATAAAACCCCATTAAGTACCGTAATTTATGTTTAAATGAACCAAAATTTATTCTTTCTAGGGATAGTGATGATGATAAGGAGAAATTGACCACCACTAAGGATAAAATAGAACTAGAATTTGTCAAAGAAAAAGAATCACTCAAGGATTCTGTGGTGATGTAACTTATTCCAATGTATCAACATTTATATCACATAGAGGAGGACATAGTGATAGTCAATAGGGACCCACTATACATTTTATTTTCACTCCATTTTAATTTCTACTTATCTCGTTATTCTTTCACAGGGGTTGGAAAATTTCTTCCTTTCATTATGGTATTAAACTTCTGGCATGAAATTTTAAATATCAATTGAAATAAATTTTTTTGTTTTATTCCATGAAGACCCATCCACATTCGCATTAAGGATAATGGGAAACAAATTCTTGACTCAGGGTAGTAAAAACCTAACACCCAGTTGAGGGTCTAAAAAAATCTTTTTTAATTTCGTTCCTTTCCCATTCAAATTGTTTTCATTTAAATTTCAATAAATTTATTATTATTTTTTCATTTTTCTCAATGTTTTTAAGTGGATATAGTTAGTAAATTAACTCAAATATTCCACCATAAAAACACAAAGGTTGTGCTTTTAAATTTTTTTGAGTTATTAAACATTATTTATTTAATTTTATTTGTCCTTAAATGAGAGGGTAGTTAAATCTAATGTGTGGGGGGATTTTAATAAGTTTTATAGAAATTTTTTGTGTGTTTTTTGATAACTGTATTTAAATCAAGTATTTTTTTTTGTATTTTTGTATAATTATTTGTTTACTTTAATTTATTAATCATTCTAATATATGTATTTTTTCTCTTTATTTATCTTTTATGGAAGGAAATAACGAATCCTAGAAAAGGAAAAAAGAGAGCTGGATTTTTGGAGATAAAAGTCACTTTGTGATACAAGCTTCACTCATGGCACAACACCAGTTTTATGAGGATACAATAAAGTTGAATAATTGAAAGAATGCATTCACACATTGGGAAACTCATTAAATGACCTAGGATTTCAAATAGAAAGGTAACCCCTATACAAGTCGTGGAGTCATTATATGATATGACAAGAGATTACAAGTCATGTACACAAATACACTTCTTGTACCAAAATAAATGTTGTTAAGGTTAGGGGTAGAAAATATATAAAAATCCAACAACTTTCATGGATTACACATCATGTAAAACTATACACATCATGAAAATGTTAGGAAACTTAAAAATCATGATTCACAAGGCTGAGGATTTAATGAAAAAATGTGAAAATAACTTTATCAACCCCTATTTTGAGCATCACAGAGTCATGCCTTAATAAGAGACTCCTTTCAGACCAGATAACATCACCCCAGAGCCCTACTGCTACCACATTTCTATATATTTTTCCTTTTTGTTGTTTTTCTCCCTTTCATGGATATCACCAGGGGGTGATTTATTTGTGACATGGAGTGTGTGATTAATAAGGTTTGATTATATGAGGAATTTTATTTTTGATGTAAATTTATCTTGGGATTTTATGTTAGTTATTCAATTCTATATCAGTTATGAAAAGGGTTTAATTTATTTAATTATATAAGCATGATGATTCCCTAAGAAGATTTAATGCATGTTTTCAATGTGAGATTTAGGGTTTAGACTTCCACCATTACCTTCAGTTATGTCCTTTACCTATGTTTAAATAAGGTTTTGGGTTACCCCTTATTTGTAATCTGAAGTACATGAATATGATAAAAGGATAACATAGGATAATGATCATTTATCTTGAACATTGGGCTCTCTAAGACCAGATTTAGAAAACCATATGATTGTTAATTTATTTTTTAAAACCTTGTCAACCCATGTACCAAGATTAATTTCATCCCAACACACTTTTTTATATTTTTTCTCCCACTTCATCTACCAATGATATGATCCATAGTTTATATTCAATATCATTAAATCATAATTAGTATAGGTTTATTTTTTTAATTAATATTTTCTGTAACCCTATCTCAGTGAGTTCGGCCTCAAAATTTCATATCCTATACTTTCATATAGTTCAGTTTTTTTTTCATGTTATAAATTTATAAATTTTATAACCTTGCATGCATTAATGAAACCCTATGGGGATATCATTTTCCAATTTATTTCATGTTTTCTAAATTTTTGTATGTTTTTTATGTTTTCATTTTTTATTTGTTTTTATTATTTTGAGAAAAAATAAATACATTTAAAAATTCAAAAAAAAAGTTTGGAATTTTTGTAACATTGGATTTTTTTTAATATATGAGGAATTACTTTATTTCCAAATGGATTTTATTTATTGATTTCCAATCCTATAATTTAATATAGTTTTATTTAATGAGATTTTTATTGTGACTACATATTTAAAAATGAAAATCCTCTCCAACCCGAGCTATTTCTAAACCTTCTTGAAATTTTTATAATAATTATATTATAATTGATAGGATCGAGTCATGTTGTTTGAAATAAAACATTACATTTTTATCTTTCATACTTTTGATTTCATGAATTAGTTTTTATATGATTGAAGAATTTATTATTCTTGAAAAAATATTTACATTAGACCTTATTCTAAATAAACACTTTGTTACAACTTAGAATCCAAAAATTACTATACATTTTAAATCCTCATTAACTGAAACATTAGGTTCACCTACCTTTATTCCTATTTTTTCACGGATATTTCATGTTTGAGTATGGAGGATTTCCTTTTATGTGTTCTCTTCGGGATAAAAATAATTATTTGGTATGTGGGGTGTGTGTAAAAGGATTTGGAATTTTTGACATATCCATGAATAATTATTCCTTCCACATCATTTATATCATCCTTTTATCCCAAAAATAGAAAAATTGAATAAAATTTAGAAAAAATGGAGATGAGATTGAATTTATCTTCATAATTACCTTTATGAATCATGACCCTATAAAAAATTATGTCCATGAGTTTTCATTCATTCATTTATTTATATTTTCATCTCATCATCCATGAAATAAAAGAAAATAAATATAAAAATATAAAATAAGATAATTGGGATGAATTAATTCACTATATTCCTTGATTTGACAATGTCCCATGTCATTAAAAAAGTGGGTGTTGTATTTCAAATCATCAAAGTGGATTTGAGTGATATTATTCATTTGTTTTCAATTAAATATTGAAGAAATATACATAACAGTTAAACCTTTTATATTTTAACCATTGAATTTTTAAATGTTGTCACCCATCAAGACTCAGCCACCATAAAATTATGAAATATACTCATGATTTTAATAATTTTTTATCATGGCATGGGGATATGAGAATTCACACAAGCCTATAGAGAAAATTGATGCTCTTGGGAATGAGGAAAACTCCATATCAAAAATCCATATATGAAGGAGAAATAAATTTTTATGGAAGGATGTATAAAAAAATTATAGTGAATCAAATTTAATGATTACAGGGGAGTTATAAAATTTTGATCCATATATTAGGCATGATAATTTCTTTTTGGTGTGAGAATTTTGTGGTTTTTCCAATTATGTTGTGTGAGGTTTGTTTTTTTTCCTGGAATTTGATGATTGTTTGTGATTTCAATGGTTATGATTGGGGGCTAGATGAAGATCATATTTTCATAAATTTTATTATTTAATTCCAAGTTTTATCTTTATAAATTTCTTATCTTAATGTTAATCTTTACATTTTTAGGTTTTAAGAATATTTTTGTATTTAATTGTGAAAATGGATTATTTTTTAGGTATTTTTATGTCAACAAGGTATTTTGACCATAAATGTTTTCACACTATTACATATTGTTTAATTAATTTTATTAGTATTCACAAAATTATAGGGAAAATTTCATTAAACTAGAACAACAACATAACCTAGCAATAAATGGCCTAAAATGACATCACAATTAAATCGATTGAATATGTGCCCAATTTTTTAGAATGTTGAAGATGAGCCAAAATAGGACACATGGAAGGTCTAAATTTGATTAAATTTAAAAGGGAGGTTGATAATATCCAGAGGAAATATTTATATTACCATAACTACTCAATATTTATCATCATTAAAGGTCATAAAGGAATGAGAAACTGAACCATTAGAATTCAAACAATCTTTAGGCTAAAATAAATTTTGGAGTAACTTATTCATAACCTTTTCTACATGTGTCCAATTAAGCTCAAATTTTTTGGTTGATATCCAAAGAAAAGAATAAAATATTAATGAATGGGAATTGAGCAAAAAAATTGGGCCTACAGGCTATATAATGGGCTACAAGCCCACTGGTCCTTTGGGATATGTAATGGGTTTCCCTCTACCCAGTAAAAAGAGGTCTTTGCTTTGCTTTAATAATAAAATGAGGCTTCAGAAATATGTAACTTTTATTGCCTATAAATGAACATATCCACAACCATTAAATAGATTTATCTATTTTGAGTGATAATTACGGGTTATTATACTATAATATTCTTATATAATTTCAATATATATTATACCATTTTTTCTTTTCCTCTATTCTACCTCTCTTTGGTTTCTATGTTGTATCCCCTCCACTATGCTCCTTAATAACTCCATGAAAATGGAGATCTAGAGTATTTATTGTTTTATGGGTGTGGGAGGTGATGTTTTGTGTTAATTGAACATTAATATACCTATTTATTATACTCTATGAATTTTAATAGTTGTTAAATTTATTTTAGAGAGGTTTCTTTCTAAACTATTATGTTCTTCTTCTCATTCATCAATATTCCACTCCTTCATCATCATAATGTTGTAAATGGTCGAGTATCATTATAATGATGATTAAAGGGATAGTTTACATTATGTGGAGGGTTAGTGTGGGGTAATAAAAATTAAATTATAATGGTGTTGAGTGATAGTATTGATCTAAATATTATGATGAATAATGATAATATTTTAAAGGAAAATTATTGCATCACCATGAGATCCTAAGAATGAAAATTTATTCTCACTAAATTATTTATGTATTTTTTGTATTTTTTTCTATAAGGTTGAGGCCAAATAAAATTTGTTAATAAAGAAGAATATAGTATAAAAAATTATATGAGTATGAGTCAAACATGACAATTATGTCCTCATTCCAACATAAAAAAGATAGAGAAAACATCAAATATCATATTCTAAATGATTAAAATATCTAAAGTCCTCATCCTAGTCTGATTTATCTTCCAATGAACTGAATTATCCAACATGGGGCTTTCCACCATCTACAAGTGATGTTGATATGGTTCTCATGGTGGGATTAATATGAGATAAACCTTCTGTGTTCTTTATTTCTTCATTGAGGCTAATGTGAAACCATCCTCCTCCTTAGCCTTACCTTTAACAATAATTTCTCTAATGGATCACTTTAGAGATGGGTAATACTTCTCCATATACAAAAATTTTACCTCAATATTGTTAATTTTCTAATTCTTATTAAATTATTCGAAGAATTGATAACCTTAAAATTATGAGTCATTAAAATCCATATACACTGGGTGAACATTAAGTCCCTCTTGGCCAATAGGGCCCAAAGATCACCCTAAGGATAAATCCAACACATAGTTAATAACCTATCTAAAATTATAAATAGAGGTCAGATGAAGACTCATATTTCCATCAGTGTGAAGCTTCCTTAGTCTAGAACCAATAACAGACTCTCAATTCATACATGGGATGTAATCCACCCCAGAGGATTCTTTCAAGTCTGATTATCTGAAGACTTAGATTTGACTGATTTAATCTATACATGAGGAAAACACTCTAAGAAAATTAAAAGCCTTATATTCACAGGATAGATCCACCCTTATATGAAAACCAATTTATGTCCATTAGAGACTTACTAAGACTAACCAGATCATTGTCCAACACTTTTACATATTTCTGAATGGGGGAGACTTCTCTAATATAGATAACACACCAATAACAGCTACATCATCTGTTGAATGAACTACCTAAATAGAATAATAATGTGAAATTAAGGCCTTATCTCTACATCCAGCATCCTCATCTTGTGAGTTTACTATTAGGGATTTATTCACTTTGACCTTATCCTGTCTAAAATTTAGATGAGGTTGGCCATACTCTGTTAAAAAACTATTATGAATTCCTATTTTTTTCTGTATTCACCCTCATCATGCCTAGATAAGGAATAAATGTGAAATAAATTCCCCTCCTACATTTATTATTATAATGAACAACATTGTTTTAAATAGAAAAAATAATCATTTAGATTCTCATAAAAATACCCCGAGAATTAATTCATTGGGTGTATGTAATAAATTTAAAAAAAAACTCTGCAAATGAGTCCTAAAATAGTGATGAAGTGACTAAAGGAAATAATAGAACATATCTTACCCTAAGTGAAAAAATTATAGGATATTATTGTTGTTTCTAGAGTTTTTTCTATATATACATAGATTTATAAAATAATATTTCAGTCTATTTAACTTATAGAATTTATGAATATAGGGTTATCTGAGTTAAAACTTATAATAAATCTTAATTAAAGAAAAATAAATCATTGGAAACTTGAAAATATATTTGAATCTCTTGAATAATTTAGTGATTATTATTATTTTTGATAAATGGTGGTATATACTATCCCATTTTAACTCTTATGCTCTTGAGATAAAAATTCCACAATAAAAAAGAAAGAATTTGAAGAAAGATGATAAGTATTCCCTGATAAAGAAACTAGTGAATAAATATAATGAACAATAAACCCTCTAGAATATAGTTAATAAAGATGAGAGGTATCTCAATAAAAAAAATTATATATATTATTCTACTGTGGAAATAGAGGTCATATCATGGACCACTAAAAATCGAGAATAGATTTCATGAAAGTATAAAAACACTTGAACCAAAAGTAAGAAATTTTATGGAAGACACAGAAAGATTAGATTTGTGGTTGAAACTCATAAATAAGTACATGAATAGTTCCTAAGAAGTTTAATAAAAAGCTTACAAAGAAGAATTTTAAAATTAAAAAAGGTTAGTTAATATGATATTCGATATATGACATGGTTTCCTGGTAAACATGAATTTATGGGAGAAAATGGTAGGGCATTTATGACTCCAAGAACCAATAAAGATGAAATGAATATTGAGTCAAAACCAAAATAGAAGGATGTGAATATAATCAGAGTGTGTTTGATGATATGGTTATACAAAATGGAAGAGATGAAAATGTTATAACTGAATATAAATAAAGAAAATGCTTTACTTTTTAAAGTGGAAAATTATATTCCATCTATTATGGATATTAAAAAATTGATGAAATCTATAATTCATAGATATTATTAGATATATAATTCCAAATAAAATTCACACATGAAGAGTTATAGGCACATTATAACATCAAATGAAAGATTATCTAGGTCTAGGGAAAATTTTTAGCCCTGCTACTTCAACTAAGGAGATGATGGGGATGCACTCAATTATCATAATGTATTATTTATTCATCTTTAAAGTGAGAATTGAGGATTATTATTAAAAAAAAGAAATTATGTTTTCTGTAATCCTTATATACTATGAATGAACTATCCATTATCATTGAATAAAACTATTATCATGCAAATTACTTGAAACAAATTACCGAATTTATTTCTACTAGAGAAATAATCTATTATCATGAATTATTAGAGACTATTTTCATAAAAAACTAACATGGTGAATAAGATTGTAGAGTTTCCCTTGATGTGGAGAAAACAAAATGCATAATGATTTTAGTGAATTATTTTCTTTTTATAAATATGGAATTCTGAATAGCTTCACCAATGATAAAGTTAGTGGAAGGTTTTTCACTCTCTCAATCATTGTTTGTTATTTTTTATTATTTTAATCATGGGTTTTTTTGTTAATAAAAATGGGTAAGAAAACTAACTTTACCGTGAATGGTATTGATGTGTTTTTGGAGATCATTTCATGCTGTAGTATTTCATGAAAAATAAAATTTTACAACCCCTAAGTGGATAATATTAGAGTTTTGTCACATTGAGTAATGTATATAAAAAAATTTGAATCATTGAGAAAATAATCCTTTTTTTCTATATATTTTACCCCACATTGACTTTATGTTGACTAATATAAGGCTCATTTCTAATAAACATGTGGTTTTATACCTATTTAAATGAATAAATGTAGTAAGTAATATTGAATAATGGTTGGATAATATGCTGTTACTATTTGTGAAATGATAAGAATAATCACTAACTTGTTCTTATCATATAAATAATATAACACCTTGAGATTTCATGATATATTTTTCTTTAAATAAATTTTACTTCATTTGTTTTTATTAACATGTGACACCTAGATTAAATGAATTGCGATATAAATATTATTATTTAAACATAACTGATATAACCTAGCTGTTAAAATTAGTGGTATAAATAAAAATACTGAAATTATGAAAAATAAGTATAAAGTTTCTATAAAATTGATATGTAAGTACTCAATATCAAGTAAAATCATTTCATGCTTGAAAATAAATTTATTAAAAAAAAATATTTTAATAACTTTTTTGATAAAATAATATAATCAATTTCCTCTTCATTTAGAATTTTTATTAGATAAAATGAACTAAATTTTTGAAATAAACTGGTCTAAACATAGCTAATAATGTTTTTTTAGAATAATCTAAAAATATTGATTTTTTCATGAATATTGAAAAATACCGATTTTTTTAAAACAATATTTTCATTTTATGAATTTACAAAGCCTAATTTTGTTTTAAAATAGTTTTGAATTAATATTATCTGATTTTTTATTAATAATCCAATTAATTCCATTAAAATTAAATTTTCCACAGATTATGGTATAAAACATTTATACATCAGAAATTTTTTTGGAAATTAATTTTCATAGTGTTTTTATGTTAAATTTAAAATAAAAATCTTCCACTTTTATAAAGCCTAAATTTTTTATGAAATATTTATCCTTAAATAATTTTATTTATTGGATAGCTTTCGTTACATGAAAAAATGTGTTTAGATGAACTATGTTACACTATTAAAATATTATGTGCTCGATATCGCTGAGCCATTGGATTGGAGAGTATTGATAGTAATAACAAAATTATGAAAAATATATGGTATACATAATTATAAAATTAATTAATTAGTTATCAAATTATTAGAATTAAAATTAATAATTATTTTAAAAGAAAAGTGACATTTTTTATGAATTTTTTATACACCCAATGATTTTAATCATTAAATTAAATTAAGCATTTTTTGTGAATGATTTTAATGAAATGTAAATATTTTTTTCGACCTGATTCGCATCGTACCTAGAAAAAAATGGATGTAACAGATAGTAACCAATTTTCCATTATTATAAAGGGTTTCATGTTAGGTACGATGTCCTCAAATGGTCTCTAACGGGTTTATTCATTGAGCTAGAAACACCCAACTACACTTTTATCCATGATTAATGGAACTTCTTTCCAATGGAATGTGCTCATTAGTTTGAGATTTGGCCAACAAAACATAAGAGCTCCATTGGTTAGGAGGATGGGAGGTCGGGATCATTACACCCTTTTGGGGGGAATTATTTCCAACTATGGGACTCTTTTATAGATTTAATTAATGTTTATTTGTTCTTAAATCCTTGGTTCTTTCCCAAGAATGTGTCCATGGGTTACCCCTGGGTTGCAAGTTTAACCATATATACAGATGGGTTTGGAATTACTGAGATAATTCCTGTTTAAGCTGTATAACGAGGCACTCTATAGTTTATCATCATCTTGGGAGATAGAAGTTGTTTTCTGTAGGTATCAACCTCATAAGATGAGATTTATACGTATCCTTGTAAGAGGAATTAGAGCTCGCATAGTTTAACGTCTCTTAATAGGAAACATCACCTTTTAAGGTCGTGAGACGTGGACCCATCCATGTAGTTTAACATCATGTGGTAAAGAAATCTAGGAGAAATATTCCTAGTAAAGATTTAGTGTGTGGATTACACCAAAGATTCTCGTGACGCTCAGGAGAGGCATAGTCCCTCAGTGCATATGACCCTACTAGTGATATGGCCAGGTGAACACTAGGGTGGTTTGGGTGTTGGGTTTGGACCTCAGTGAGGCTTCTTAAATATCCCATTTTGTTGGGAATAAAATCCCTCATAGTTCAATTCATGCCGGGGCTTATACCATAGAGGAGGCCCTGTTTGTGGGGTGGGGGGATGATTGAGGTTTAACCTTTGAAAAGGACCCCCTTTGAGCTCAGGACTTTGGACATACATCCTATGTATCATGTTTGGGGAAGGAATAAGAGTTCTCATAGTTCATTTAGAAATTATATATGATTATTGTGATCATTATTAACCTCTAATCCCATGTGATTCGTGATAGGTGTGAGAAATAATAGGAAGTGGTAGATCTGGAAAACAAAACACCTTTCCTTATCTACTGATGGAAAAGTAGGATAACAACTAAAGTGGTCAAGGAGATAGCTCAATGGGAGATAGAGGGCCTTCGAATGTGCCAATTTCATCACATGTGTTGATATCCAGGATAGTCACTCTTGGAAATATATCTATATATGTCCCTAGGACGATAATAAGAGGAGAAAGAGCACCACCTCCCATGGAAAGGTTAGGGACTTACCTCACGAGGAGTTCCCTTAAATGGGTTTTGTAAAGGAGAGGAGTAGTGTTCCTCGTCAAAGGGGATGGAAAACATGATCCCTTTGACTTATGACTATCCCTCATCAAAAGGAAGCACAATAGATTACACTTGATCCCTAGAATGAGGAGGTATATGTGAGAATCCCAATGTTGGACCCTGGGTTACTATGGGAATGTAGACATAGGAACACTCTGGGGGCCTATACCATTGTAGGGATTACCCACATTTCTCTTCTTACTAGGGGTATGTACACCTAGAGGGCTGCACTAATGTTCTCGAGGGTCTTTTCATATGAGTCTGGTGCCTTTGGAAGAGGCTTTGGACTAATTATTTTGGACTTGTTAGGGGAGGATCCATGGAGGGTGTGACAGGTATGGAAGGACATGATCAGAACTAGAAGGTGGAACACTCTAAGGAACCCCATTCAATGTTCCTTTTCTTTATACATATTGGGGATCCATCCGCATAGCATACTTCTATGGAGGTAGAGGTTCTGTCTGCATACCGAAGTGGTATGAAGAATTGGGATTGGTCCACATACTTTAGTGGTATGCGGCCCGAGGTTCCATCCACATACTGTGGTGGTATGTGGCATTGGAGTCCAGATATGTGGAGGAATGCTATATAGGGTAGGATTTCTTCCACCTAGCGATGTGATATGTGGAATTCTAGATAGAAGAAGGGGCATTGGTCCTGTTTTTTGGGGGAAGTTCATCCGCGAAGGGAGTGTGGATCAAGGATCACCAATTGGGTTCATGGTTTTTACATATTATTATGCTTCCTTCTTTTTATGGTTTGTGGTGGGTTTATACCCTCTAGAAACCGTTCACGATTTTGTAATTCATTGATTTTTTACTTTCAAGTATTCTATCCGTAAACTCCAAGCTCTCTTAAAATAAGATCAATTTTAGTTCCCCTTATGGTCCCTTTTATAGAGTGATGGAGAAGCTGTATATTTGTTTCACAAGACCCCATTTTCATTATCCCATAACGAAATTGCCAAACCCACGGATGACTCGGTCAATAGAGATTTACAGGGCTGTAGTTCACAGTAGTGAAAATTGCAGCCTCGATCCCACAAACGATGTAGTTCATGGGATGCCACTGACCTCACCTTGTCTTTGAATTGAGTTTGTGGGGTCTTTGTATAGGGGCGTACCTCTCCATCATGTTTTTTTCAACAACACAGTTCGTAGGGCCATGGTTCACAGGTGGAATTTATTCTCCTCTTTTCCTCCAATTCCATGGTTCGTGGGTGATAGATTCTATTCCTTATTTATTACATGAACTGACTTATTCACTGAACAATGCCTCAAGGGCTAGTGTTTCACGAGCTATCTAATTACCATTCGGTTCAAAGGCAATACCATCCACATACCATTCCCGTAAATTAATATGTGGACCACTTTGGTCTATATAAAAATTTGATTTCTTCAATATTCTTCTCAAAATTTCCATCAAACCTACATATTATTCCTTTATCAATTTTTTTAGAATTTTCCTTCTCTTTGAAGAGTTTCTAAGACCTTACCAATTCCCCCCATCAGAATGGGTTCCAATCAAGATGAACATGAGGCTATTCTAATGTAAAAAAGTAGTCATAAACTAAACTGGTTCACATTAGAAAGGTGTAACTATTGGGGGGGGGGGACCACACCTGTATATAGGAGGGCCAAGTAATTTTTCATTTATGGGATTTCTCAGTGAACTCTTCATTCTCTATTTTCCTCTTGACCTCTCATATTTCACATACCAATCCCTTCAAAAAATCCTTCATCTGCAAATGGTGCTTTGAATTCCACGAACATAAAACCCTTCACGACCTCTCTCATATGTGAACATACTCTTAAAAATGAAAATTGAACTTTAATTATGTGAATGGTGAGTTCGAGATTCTGTGTAGAGAGTTCCATACGATGGTCATTTCCCTCTGTGAAATTAATTTTGAACTGATGAAATGAACATTAAATTTACATGTAGAATATTAAATCATTGAATTGTAAACTTTTGAAAAAATGTGTAGTAAAGATCGATGTGTCTCTCACCCATTTTGTGAATTAGGCTTAATTCACTTGCCAGTGCATCACAAGCCTGAATCTTGCAGGGTGTTTCACGATTTATCTGTTCAGAGGGAATACCATCTGTGAACCATTTATGGGGTTTAGTATACTAACATATTTATTCATGAAGAATTATTTTTTGTCCTTTTCCATTTTTTGGTCTCCGATCAAATATTTTACTGGATTGAATTTTTTATGGTATTTTTGTGAAGAAAAGAGATGACTCTTCCACTTATCTCAATGGAAGCTACCATGAGGAGGGAGGCTATGGTTGAGAACACTGAAGATAACCTTTATACCTACATCATTACTCTAGAGGGTGTCCTAAGATATCTCCCATCACTATAGATTATGGATTATCCACCATCTGTCTATTTTCCACTTTACAACTTTGTCCACCAAGAAGACATTTCTTTGCCACTATTTGATCAGAGTGAGTTCACCATTTGACTTAAGAAATCTAGAGAGTAAGAACTGATGAATATTATTTCCACATGGGAGATCATGAATTCCTACAGCTGGGATGGAATATTTGTTCTCAATAGTTATATTGGATGCACAACCCTTAATGTCAGCACAGTACAATTTCTGAAATAGTTTTTCAGGATATATCGAATATTGTTAAATTATCATGATTCAACCCCAACAGAGGGTGAAGCTCAATATGGGATATTAGATCTAGAATGTTCTTTTCTAATGAGCGGGCCTAGACATTCAGGGTGCATCCGATTTGTTTGGATTCCCCTAGATAGTTGGAAGCAGTAAACATGTATCAAGAATCATGGGTTTCCTAATTTTCAATCTATTCACGAGGTGAGATGTTCCTCAAAATTTTTAGACATTGGGTTTCAAGCACCAATACCTCCAAACTATTGTACCAGGAGGTGGGGATTATTTTTTGGGACATCCATAAACTCAGAGTGCTTCCCATTCTAAGAAACATGTATGATGAATTTATCCTAACATCCAATTCCTGGTGGAATGTCAAACAAGTAACTATACTGGAAATGAATTTATTGGACATGTAAGAGTGATTACTCAATCAACACCTCCATTCTCATTAAATTATTTAATTCAAAGATTGGATTAGTCTATTCTTGTAGGGGAATGGTCATAGGCTGATGGTTCTCCGCATCCAGACTCACCCGACTCAACAATCATGGAAAATCCTAGGATCATACTTCTCCACCCTCAAGGAAGGTCGATACACCACCTGGGGGTATGAAATTTGGTCAGACGTACCTCCCAAGATTATATTTGAAGGTTTGTCTTCTATTTTTTAGAGTGTATGGACATCCCCCTCCCATGATGTTTATAATTATATTGGGGATTCCAATCTAAGGATGGAATCCACAAAAGAATAGACACATCCCATTAACCTAGCCACCCCACCCATGCCCAAATCTACAAACTATTGGGAAAGATACATGTAGGGAGGCTTCCACATTTTCTCATTAATCCATTTCAATTTTTTTTATGGTTAGATAGAAGAACATTTTTCTTACTATGAGTATTATCATACAATAATGGTTCCTCATTCTAACTTCCACCCAACCATTATTAGTATTGTTGTCGTTCTCCCCCAATCTCTAAATGTTGACAGAGTAGTTGAACTAATGAGTGATGATTGTTATATTTCTTTTTCACCTTACCTTGTTCCTTATGAAATAATATTTGATGATGGGAATGATTATTTGGAAGCATATTAATACCACATGGAACATATGGATGCAATATTAACTGCTCGTATAGACCAGATGACAGTCTGTGAACCCTATGTACCATACATGTTTTACCAACAGTTTGGATGTATACAGAGATTTTCACTCCTCCTAGTTAACTTGGGTACGAGGGAATCTCACCCAGAAATCATTCATCTACTATAGTTGATGATGATGTGGGAGGACTCTATCATGAATGTTTTTACTCCTCTCAAAGAAGCCTATACTTATATTTGGATTATTTCCAATAGTGGGTAGCATTCTATCTTGATAATATACTAGAAAATATAGTCCTATGGGTCAAAAGAACCTTGATTATTTCTAGTATCCTTTTACCTATTCTATAAGTATTATATCCCCCCATTCCTACTATAAGTAGGTGTCTCTTTCATCATATCATTCATTCAAAGGGGGATTCTTCTACTCATCCTATCCCTATATATAGTGATTCAGAACCTAGACCTTCTACTGATACATTTAGCAGTCCTACTGAAGATTTTCCAAATGAAACATCATTGAATATTCATAATTTTGTGGCCAAATACCTAAGGTTGGTTCTAGATATAAAATCACATAACGTGTGAGAAGCCCCCCCCCCACATGGGTGACCCAACCTAGGGCAAATCCATCTTCTGTGGTGCCATTACCTGACTATATAACTATTGCCGAAACTGAACAAAGAAAGGGTTATGATACTGTCAGGAGACACTAATCCATGTGAATATGGGTGTGGCTTAGAATCTGTATTTTTTTTTCTTAGAATTCTCTTACAAAGTTTGCTGATTAGGAGGACACCCTTCAACAGTTATTTACCAACTTGGGTTCTGGTGGCTTCAACTACTAGGATCTTCACCAAATTGTGCACTATATTGTCATATTTTGAGAGGATATATCCACTTATGAAGACATCCTTGATAATTTCAACGATTCACGCAATTAGACAGAGAATTTTATGGATCTTACTGAAGATATAGATCACTTAATGGCTGAGGAGACTGACCTTCATGAGAAAATGATTTCCCAAACAGAAGAGCTATAGGAGTAAGAATCTTGTGTGACGAAGATAAAGGTGCAACTAGCATAAAAAAGTGTCCACTTGAATCCATTAATAAAAAATGAGGGATCTTGGTTCCATAACAAAGCATGTGTTTCCCTTGGTTGAAGCTAATCTACATAGAGGAATACTTTAGAGAAATCTCTTGACAGTCCATGCAAGAAAATCATTGATCTGTTGGAAATTGATATGAAGGATTCAGTATAATCTTATTACACTATATTGTGCCATTGATGTTCATTACAATTAGGTAGAGTCTCCATGTTGTAGACAACCTCCCAATCTACATTTAATAACATGAAAACATTTTATGCCCCAATGCTTCTCTTTTTCCCTTTCTTGTAGTTCCAATTAATCATGATCAACTATAATTGAAACCATAATCTCAATTGGAGATAAATTTGAATCATAACCCTGGATTATAAAAATAATAAAAAATTTACTATTTTTTACCTAAGCAAAGGTTCTCATTGAGCATAGTTCAACTCTTTCTAGGGTTACATAAAAAACCCTGTAAACATTGTGCCTTTTTTGTTATTAACATTGTTTTTGAAAACCTTAATTTTGGTGGGATTAACGTGAATAACTTGAATTTTTCTTAGAACACCCTTTTCAAGTTTTCAACCTAACAAGATTATATTATCTGTATTTTTTTTATTTTATCGATGTTTTTTCTAAACCGGTTGTTGTATAAATTTTTTGAGTGGGTACTCTACTTATTTTCTGAGATGACCTTTGTGGGTTTTCATCCTACTAAGCCTAATGTATCTATTTTATTATTAGTTTATATTATTTCAATATAAACTTCCATTACTTGTGTTTTAGATCAGATATCTTTGCTTCTGATTTGTATGGTGGGGGCCTAATTTAGGACTCATGGACTGAATATGTCCTAATAACTTTCAGACATGGATAAGGTATTTTTTTGACCATGATTACATGATTTATGGATATGGGATATGATATGTGGAATAGAATCCATGGGGAATACAAAAGTAGTAAAATCCCATCCTAAGGAATAATTTTCCATTGGTTGACATCCAATTTTTATGGCCAACATATTCAAAGATGACGAGGCATTGTGCGCATAGTCAAACAAAGGTGTCTGCAGGACAGTGTCCGTCCATTTCTTTTGGCTATGAAATTTGTATATAATTTTGAATTTTTTTTACAATAGAGGGCCCAAGTGGGTTGCCTAATAAGGGAACAATTTGTAAAAGTAATAGGGATATTTTAATCAACTTTGTATGATAAAACACTCACACACGAATTTGAATTGTGTAAATAAGGGTTAGTGCATGGTGTAGTTTAATGTCATGAAACTATGAAATTTGATATTATTTTTACAAAATCATCTCACTCTGACTATAGGAGGGTAAATGATTCATATTTTCAACATTTTTTGACCAGAAATGTCCTTTATCTTTAGGAATCTGAAAGGGGAAATATGTCAACCATAATCCAGGGGGTTTCTGAATCCATCGATTATGGTGGCAGATAAATTCCATAAGATTGTACAGATGTAAGAAAATATACACATGAGAAAGAATTTACCATCTTTTGATAGACCAATTTCTGGGAAACATATGATGATCCACCGGGGAATTGTGTGCATAGTCAGGAAAAGGTATCTGAAGGACACTGGTATTACATTTCTGATAGCCATGGGGGACTATGGGGATTCAAACCTTTCTAAACACAATGTATGTTTTGTGAATAAGGGGTGCCTAAACATGAAAGGCGGAACCTAGGAATAAGTTGTGGTATTTTTGTCCTATCCATGGGCGTTTGGTCCTTATGTAGGTCTAACCCTAGCATAGTTGGTGATGGGACAATTCTATTTCATGGATGGATCTAAAATATGATATTTAGATGTCACTGCGTATCCTTGTAATGATAAGAATCATGATGTATTTAGTTCTCTTAATGATAATCCCTATGAGGATATGATTCATGCACATGGATTGTGAATTTTTTTGGGTATAGACTCACCAATGAGGTATGGTATATGCTAAACATTCTCTTTCCAATTCATTTCGTGCTAAGGAACATGTGGGGAAATACCATTTGACGTGACCTCACCCAAGGGTGAATAATGGGTATTGATTATCTCATAGTTTAAATGTCATGTGATTAGAAAATTATTATAGAAGCCTCAAGTAACTGGTGGATAAATGTGCTAGGATATTTTGACATATCATAGACATGGGTAGGAAAGGAAGTGTAAATCATGTTTCATAGGGGTATTAGATCATAAATAATGACATGGGACTTAGCATACCTTAAGAATATGGATTAGGAAAATTATTTCTTGAGGATTAATTTTCTTTTGGATGAAATACCATTTTTTGGGAAACATATGTGCAGTTGTCAGGGGCATTGTGTGCATCATCAAAAAAATGTGTCTGCAAGACACTGGCCATCTATTTATGACTGTTCTGGATGATTAAAATATACAAGATCATTAAAAGAACATAGTTTTATACAATGAAGGACCATTCCTAGATACATTAGAATCATTTCGGTAGTGATTTACCTATAGAGTTGTGAACTCCCCTACATAGATCTAACTTGTATGTAGGGTGAGGAATTTTGATTCCCTCAGTGGGTCTAGGCCCAGGTTTGGAGATCCTGGAACCTCAAGATTGGATACCCTGCCTAGGTCTAATCCATAGGTAGGGAGAGTGTCATTTTTTCTATGTTTGGGATATCATGTAGTTTAATGTCATACGGTTATGACATTGGGCTCTGCACTGTGGGGGAAAATAACCATAACGTGTCATTTATGGTCATGCCACTTGGACCAAAATCATGGATTGGTTTACCATAATGTAATGATGAATTCCATACCAAGGTCCTTAATCCCACATGTGATATGATTAGTTTGAGATAAAAGGGACATTAAGGATTTCACATCACAACTTGAGGTAGACATGATCAATAGAAGGGATCATTTTATACTCAGGAGTGATATTGTGTAGTTTATCATCATAAAACAAGGATGTATTATCTTTCAGTTTATTATCATACAGTAAGGATGTTCCATCATACAGTTTAATGTCATGTGATTAGGATGACTTCCATATTGTTTAACATTGTGTGTAAATAAAAGAGGTTGAAAAACATGAAAGAAGGAAAAAACAATTATTCTCGAGATTTTCCTACAAATAGGACTATTTTGGGAGTCCCTGGCTTGGACATAGCTCTCATTCAAAGGAAGGGGCACTTTTAGTGTTCTGTGGTTGGTCAGGGTTATTAAATCCTAATGGAACTAAATATCCCCTGAATCAGGATTCAAACCACCTCTAATACTTTATAGAATTTTCCATGTGAAAATCTTTCTCATTCACAAGGAGGAGGCATTTTAATTTTCTTACTTTGGGGTGGCTGTGCTAGGATGAATGTCCAATAATTTCCATGTATCCTATGAGGGTAAGAATCAAGCCGGTTATAGTCATTTGGAACAACATAATAAGTGACTGATTCCAGAGGCAATGTCTTCTCTGGTGAGTACATTGTTGAGCCATACATTTTAATGTCATGTGGTAAGGAAGTTGTGGCACAGTTTAGTATCATGTTAAAGGGAAAAATTATCAGAGGTATCACGAATAAGTATGGGACAATCAAGTGGGATATTATATCATTCAAAAAACCTTAGGGGGGGGAGTTGTAAACCAAGATCTCACAGAATATCGAATCAGGAAGAATGATGCGGGGCTTGGAAGCCGTTATGCGTATAGATATAGGAAAATCCATCCTGAGGATGAATTTACCAAGGGTTAATAGGCTATTTTTTGGGGAAACATATACAGATCCATCGGGGGTATTGTGGGCATATTCAAAAAAAGGTTTCTTCATGATACTAACCCTCCATTTCTGATGGTTGTGGATGTTTATGGGATTCGAAACAACCCAGGTTATGAATTTTGATAGATGAAAATGATATGTCCAGGTACACAGTGAGTGTCCAGACTGTTATTAGACAAGAAGCATGAATTATCCCACATATATCTTATCCATTCTTGAAGGAGATAACGATCCTTCGTCAAACACTTGTTGTAGGAATGATGTATTTAATCTCTTTCCCAAATTTGCATTCTTAGGTAGGATTTAGGCACATTTGTATTCCCCCATTTTCCACGATTAAACCTAGGTATGTGGAAATTGGGCGTTACTACATATCCCACTAGGGAAAGAATCAATCCACACATAATTCTTAGGGGGAAATTCTTTACATAGTTCTAATTAATACTTATGAAAGATGGAATTTTTCCTTTTTTAGGTGGTAGTTGGACTAGGATGTATGATCCATGAGACACTACGCATCCTAAAAGGATATAAATCAAGCCACACATAGTTATTGGGGGTACCTTTTAGTTTTACATCCTTCATTATGGACGTTGGACTTGTAGTTTTATGTATTGTAGTAAGGACTTTTTCTAGGATTGAGTTGTTATGCTAATGAGGAATCCTCTACCAAGACTCCTAGTCCCATGTGAGTAGTACTTAGTGTGAGGAACATGGTCCATAAAGGTATTACTCTTCCACATAGGTGGATCATGAAGAAGGATGTAGGAATTTTAGTTCAATACTTTTCTACAGCTAGGCCTAAGTTTGAAGATCTAGGTTCTACTTACATATCATACATGGGAAGGAATGAAACCATTTGTGGATCTATAAAGAAACTATCTACATAGGTCTTACCCTTGCATAGGGAAAGCATGAATTTTTCTTTTGGGGTGGCAGCTAGACCAGGATGAAGAATCCAGGTGTCACTATGTATCCTACGAGGGTAGGAATCAAGCCATGCATAGTTCTAGAAACTCCCTATATCCGTCAGATCCAAGCACGAAGAGTTTGAATTTTAAATTTTTCTTTATTTGAGGTCAGATAAACCTGGATATAATATTCAGGCATCAATACATATCCCACAAGGGTAGGATTCAAGCCACATGTAGTTCTAGAGATGCTTCCCTGTATAGGTTTGGATTATAAAAAGGGATGGGGTAATTTTTAACCATTTTTTCCTTTTTTTAATGGGTCTATAGAGTACTGGTATCCTCTATTCATCAATGGGTAAACCATTAATACCATTGCAAAGCTCATATGACCTATTCTTGGTGTGAGTAATTATTAATAAATAGGGTATCCTCCCATGATATATGGTCAATTGAGAGTAAAATAGAGGAATTTTATTACCATGTGGTGCGGGAATAAGATCTAGGATCAAGTAATCTCTACATATCCCATCAACATATGGGAATCAAGCCATACATAGTTCTAAGATAATATGATCCCTATACTGGTATGAACTATGCACAGGGAAGGGGGTTCATTTTTTATGGTAGCTAGACTAGGATGAAAGATCTTGGTGTCACTATATATCCCATCGACATATGGGAATCAAGTTGTATGTAGTTCTATAGAATGGCATGGTAGGTGAACGATGCTAGGGGAAACGTCACCTAAGGTGAGAACATTTTTGTGTCCATGCAATTTAAGGTCATGTGGTAATGATGAAGATGCTAATCAGTTTAATTTCATGAATCATCCTGCAACATGGATGAATATGATTAGTAGTTTGACATCATGCAATATGGATGAATATGCTATGTTGTTTAACATCATTCAATATGGGAAAATATGCTATAAAGCTTTACATCGTACAACATGGAAAATGATTCTATGAATTTAATGTCATCTAGAATGGACGAAGATGCTAAACCATTTAACATAGTGCATCATGGATGAAGATGCTAAGTAGTTTAATGTCATGCAACATAGATGTATATGATAAGAAGTTTAACAACATGCAACATGGACAAAGATGCAAAGCAGTTTAACATCGTGCAATATGGAAAAAAATTCTATGAAGTTTAATTTTGTGCAACATAGATGAAGATGCAATTATGTTTAACATCATGAAGCATGGTCAAATTCATCATGGGGTTTTCCATCATGAGATCATAACATATTTTCATGCTTTTAGATACATGAAATATTTCTTTAGAAACCTAACATTGGTAGGAGATATGGTTAGCTGTCCATCCATTTACATTACAGAATATATTACATTGGAGTAAAATTTGTGTATGACATATGGTCATTCCCATTTTTTCTCCAACTTTGGAGGTTTCTTCCGAAGTATCATAAGGGTTTTGAGGACCAACACCACCTTTCCTTCAAGGAAAGACCGTAGGTGAATTTTTTTAAAGGCTTATACAATTTGATTTTGGTAGACATCCAAATGGTGAAAAGTGTACAATATTTTCACATCAAACCACTCCATTTAATCAAAACATTTTTTGGATTTCTCATCTGTAGATAGTTGATCATAGAAAGTGATGCAGAGTGATGGAAGTTGAATATCAATGGGCCGAACAACCTCTATCCCATATACTAATAAGTATGGGATTACATGAGTGGTGGTATGGGTTACGGTCTAGTAATCCTTGAGGGAATGGAGGATCTTGTCCAAATACAATTTATTATCCTTGTATACAATATTTTGGAGTATGTTGGATAGGGACTTGTTGAAATACATCATCTATCTGTTGGACACTACATAGTAGTGGGATGAATAGTTGGATTTCCTGCCATACTCCTAGTAGAGTTTGTACAATTAAATTAAACATAAGTTGGTGTTGTTTTCTATTAGTATTGTTTGAGGGAAACCATACATGGTGATGGTATTATCTTTCACAAAGAAGATAATATGATTTTCTAAAACTTATTTAATGGGTTTAACTTCTACCCATTTGGAAAAGAAGTCAGTTGTTGTGAGAATAAACATGAATTGTTTGGCCATGGTAGGAGGATATGGTCCCACGACATCCATTCCCCGTATGAGAAATGGATGGGAGTACTTATCTATGTGAATCAACTCCAGGGGTTGATGGATGAAATTGGAATGGATATGACAAGAATGGATCTTTTTGGTGAAATTAGCATAATCATGCATTGTGGTGGGCCAATAGTACCCAAGAATTCGAATTTGATGAGAGAGCTTGGATACTGATTGGTGTGCCCCACAAGTTTTGTAATGAACTTCATTCATGATGGAATCAGTCCCATATCTATCAATTCACTTGATAAGGACTCCATCAAGGCCTCAAATATAGAGAACCTTTCATTGATATGTACCATCATACAACATGAAATTTACTGCTCGTATTCGGATCTATTACCTTTCCGCCCCATATGTTGGGAGTTCTCCCTTTTGAATATAGTTTATAATGGGGGACATCCATCTAGAGGTATGACTGTATGACTCAAATATGGGACTGGTATCATTTATTTCTTCTGTATTAACCAAAACATATGGTAGAATCATCTAGCGGTGGGCAATGATGATGGATATTTCATTTTGATATATATCAGCCAGGGTCATGGATGCATTTTCTAATGCATTAGCTTTTTAATTCTTTGATCAAGGGACATAAATCAGTGTCATCTCTGAGGGGATATGTGACATCAATTCTTTGACATGGTTCATCAAAGGAATTTTCTCCACTTTCTTGATAGCCTAGTCACCATTGATTTTCTTGATGATCAGTTGTGAGTCTCCTTTTACATTCAGGTGTTCTGCATGTGCTTGTAGTCCTAGATCTAGAACTATAATGGGACCTTGGTATTCTACATATTTTTTTGGGCATCCAACAGATAGTAGGAAGGAATAAGGTAAGACGAAATTTTTTGGATAAATGAGTATGACTTCCAAACCATCTTTGTTGAGTCTGCAGTCTTCCATTCCTTTTCCATCCAGGATTATGAATGTGCCATAGAATTGAATCTATCATATCTGAGGATCCTATTGAACCGAGAAATCATCTTCATTCGGTAATTTGACATCCAATGGATTCACTTATGTTGAGGGGTGTTCTACCAGGAAGTCTTCTAACAGCTAACCTTTTTACATATTTCTAGTGTATTAACTATATATTTAACTACTGTTGGATGAAATCCCACCATGAAAGGAATATAGTCCACATTGGATGACTTATAATATACTTGAGAGGATTTCTATGAGAGAATAGGTGGACTACATGGTGCTATAGATAATGCCTTAAATTCCAACCCACAAAGATCAAGGCCAACAAACTCTTCTCAGTATTTGAATACTGAATCTCAACATAAATCATGGTATGATTGAGATAATAGTGACTATTCTCGCTGCCAAGATCATTCTTATTTGTGAGGAAGGCACCAAGGGATCACTATAAAGAGGTTACACACACAATGAGTGGTATTCCTTCGATGGGAAACATTAGAACTAGAGGACTTAAGATATATTTCTTAATACTATTGAATGCTTCTTGACAATCATCAGTCTATTGCTACGTAACCCCTTTCTTCATTAACTTGGTGTAGGGAAAACATTTTCCTACAAGGTTGGATATGAAGCGAAGAATGTAAGATACATTTCCATGGATTCTTCTCAACTTAGTGAGGTTGAGAAGAGGTGACATGCCAAATATTGCCTTTGTCTTATTGTTGTCGACTTTGATGCCAGGATGGTGTACAAAGAAGCAGAGGAATTTCATTGAGGTGTTTCCGAAAGTACATTTTAGGGGGTTCAATTTCAATCTATGTAGTCATAATTTTCTGAAAAAGGTTTCAAGATCTGATAGGTGGTCCGAGTGATGTCTTGAATTAACTACCAGAACATCAATATAATATTTTATGAAATTTTCCTATAAGGGTTTGGAAATGTGATGCATAGTATGTTGGTATGTGGCATTGACATTTTTCAAATGGGAAATCTTTAACGTATAGAAAAAACACTCCCTAGGGGGACCTGATAGTTGTGTCTTCTTCATTTTCTTAGGCCATTAAGATCTAGTTATACCCTGAATAAAAATCCTTGAATGAGAGAGCCTCATATCCTATAGTTTCATCAATTAATAATTTTGTGACCGGGATTGGGAAATCATCTTTCGGGTAGTGCTAGATGAGGTCCCTGAAATCAATACAGATCTTGATCTTCCCATTCTTATATTTAATAGGGAATATATTTTCAAGATAGAAATGATATGGGACCTCTCTAATGAATTTATCTCTAATGAGATTGTCCACTTCAACCTCTATCTTGGAGACATGTGTTAGGTGAGTCCTTATGGCATCATTCTTGTAACTATTATGGTCCTCTTGTAGGAATAGGTGGTGAGTGACCAGCTTGGGGCCAAGGCGTGGAATTTCAATATAGTTATAGGTGAAAAAAATCTATTCTTCTTTAGGAAGGATGTGTATATATCTTTCTATTTTAAAAAAATGGCCACACTAATCAAAGTGGCCCATGAGTCCTCTTCAGTACCTGGGTTTATTTACATGAGTTCATCAATGGTATTAGAGACGCCTTCCTTGAAAGAGGGAGGGGAATAACTAAGATCTTCGTCTTCTTATTCATCCATGTCCCCCACATCCTCATCTTCCTCTTCTGATGGGGATGCAATTCTCGTGATGAGAACTTCATAATTGGGAAAGTAATCACAATTCTGATATTTGGAGGATGAAAAAACTTCTTTTGTCCAAGAAAAGTGTGGGGAATTTTCTAAAGGGGATGGAGTGAGGGTAGTTGGAGTGTACTCACATTCTTTTAGTGGTGATACATCCTCTTGTACCGTTGTGAGAAAGGCCAGAATTTTTTTGAGCACTAAAGACGGGTTGGAGGAATTTTTGTTTGATCATTCACTGTCATCCTAAGGCATAGTACACTTTTCATCACTGTTAGACTCAGTATCCATGACTAAGATCATGATGATGTCTGAATCCATGTATGATTTTGGAATCATTCACTCCACCTAATTGACGGAGTGTACATATTCTTCTACGAGCTGTCTGAGAGGGTCAGTAGGGGCTATTTTCAGCCATTTTGGGTAGCGAACCAATCAATGTAGTTGGATGAATACTTCTTCCCTTCCTTCTCATATAATCCTACATCAATTTATTGTGATTAAAAAGATTCAATTGGGAATTTATTAGCATAAAACATCAAATTTTTTCCATTAATATTATATATGACCCATTGATGGTATGAAGAGGGAATATCATTGTGTTGATACAGCCACGACCATCCTAGCCAGATATTGATGGATTTATTTTTTTGGACCACCAAAAATTATGTGTCATCCATGAGATCTCTAGCCAGGTTTTGAGATTTATTTTCCCAATATTTTTTCTCTCTTTTATCATACACCATAAAGGTTGTTGTGTAAGGTGTTATACTTTCTTCATCGCAGCCCAACTGGTGATGTGTCCGTAGTGGGATGAGATTAACTAAATATCCATTATCGGTGAATATTTTTTGGAATATCAACAACATTTTTCTTGAAAAAGACATATAGTGGCTTGATGTTCCCTTGGATAAAGGCGTATTCCTCTTTATCCATGAAGGAAATGACCAGATGACATTATGTGGGACCATTCTACACCCGATAGACGTTAGCAGTAGCTACTTCAACGTAAAATTTCTATAGACTATGAAAAGCCTCTTTGAGTACCTACCTAAGATCCACTGATAGGTTCAGTGCATCCAAGATTGACATATTAGCTAGTACCGAGGCTTTCTGTTTCAGGATATCATATTTCTATTATAAATGCAGGAACTTCCCTACTTGGGGGGTACACTTTCACGTGCACTTTAGGGACTTGAGCCTTTGATGTAGATGGTCCGACCCCTGAAACAATAGCTGGGGGTGATTATTTACTTTATAGACTTGGAAGAGCATGTCTTTCAGCAAACCACAGGAGGTTAGACATATATTCCTCCTGTGATGGGTAATCTAGGATGATCAGGATATAGTTTCTTCTAATGAAGGTAGAGAATCTTTTCTATTCCCATTAGGTACATTAATGGTCTCTTCCACATGTCTCTGCATCATTTCCAATTTGATCAGGGGTGCATCGAGGGATTCAGTTTCTGCCATGACTACGTCTTCCTGGGTAACCTCATATTCAGTTGTATATTCCTTCGGTTCCATGATTGGATGGGGGGAACTCAGGTTCATGAACATATTCATCATTAGATAAGGGATCCACTAAGTGTATGACATTGATAGAGCTAAAAATCAGTTCTTCATCTGATAATGACTCTTCCTGATTGACTTCTTCTGATGGTGCCATTTGAAGGTGCAGTTCCTATTGTAACATATGGAGGGGTAGTTACCATTTCTTTCGATCCATTGTTATGAAATCTGAGAGTGTCAAATCCAACATTGGCCTTGGTTTAGGCTTTTCTTCTTTCACTTGTTTCCAACCTTCTCACCCATTAAGGGATTGTGGGGTTGAGGATGTTAGTCATGCTGCATCAAGAGTTTTTGGTGGAACAATTAGTTGCTTCAATTATCCCTAGAGTATGACATGCACTCATTTTACTATCTTCTGAATCATACACCTATCTATCTTATGATTATTATTGCTAATAGCCTTCTTCCACTCCCCTCCTCCATCGGGTTCCATGGTGGAATCATATGACACTTATGCTGGGGATGGTCCCTATATAACTTGTATAGAATCTAACATTCTTATGTAGAAGATATTTGAATAAGAAACACTCCTAGATAGTGTGACTTAGTATCCGGTGATAGGTACAATAATAAAGTAAGTTGTTGAGACATACATCATTGTACCTATTTATATGTTGTATCCGAAGAAAGTTATAATTCACAGAAGCTGTGAAGTAAACCCAGACATGATCACATCAGAATGAGTAAATTTTATTTATCCATTTCTCAAATTGATTTCTTCACCCACCCCCTCGATTTTCTTATTGAGGAGGGGGTGTAAGCTAGTATCCAAAGGACCCTGTATATTTTGGTGGGGGGTCTTGGAGCTTGAACCAGTGGAGGGGGTGGATTAATCATAACGAAAGTTGCTTTATCTCTCCATACCCTTTTCCCTAGGGATAATGGGGCTTCCCGAGACTTAATATTAGTCCATTTAAAGGAATATTCTATGCTATGGAAACTATTAGAGAAATCTTAGAACCCACTAATATATTTCATAGGAATTAGTGGAATTCAGAGATTTTCTTAGAGATTATTGATGCACAAGGAAATAATCTCATCTAGGGGGAGTGGATGGTTCATGGAGCAAGTCAGAAACTTCCATCATATAATGTGGTATAAAACTCTCTCATTCTTCTAATATTTTCAGTTCATGAGATCACTAACTGTTTTCTTTGAAAATATCAAACTAAACTGGAAGATAAACTTCTGCCAGAGGTCTTCTAAGTCTGTGATTTTATTAGCAATTAGACTTGTATACCACACAAAGGATAATACATGGAAAGTATACACGAAACATATGCATTTAACTGCTTATTATTGCTTAGGGGTTCCCATTATGGGGTCAAAATAAGAAGAGTAGTGAATTAGATGTTTCTTTGGGTCCCCTGACCCAATGAACACTAGGAATATGGGATTCCTAAAATTTGATGGAGCCGGGACATTTCTCACCCAATCGGGGTAAGGTTTCCATTCTAGTTGTATAGGAGCGCACCACCCCTCCATTAATTCCATTTGAGTTTTCAAAAACTCAATGTTATTAAGGATCTATTGACGAATGTTCTATTGGACCTGATCATGGGAGGGTGAGTCATAATACTTGGAATTTCTAGAAAATTATTCAGTTGCTTCCCCAATGGAGGGAAATATTGATATCTTGTCAAGATTGGGTTAAGGCATACTTATAGTCTTGATGCTACATAGAATGATATTTCTAGATTTTATTCATCCATTGGGATGAGACCATAAAGTAGAGGTACATATGATTGAAATGTGTGTTGATGCTCCACCTGAGGAACATACCCAATAGGATGGCTTGATCATAGTAGCTCAACATTGATTCAACTTATCTCTTTCATTTATTCCTCCTATCAATTAAATCTCTCCTTAGGCTTAGGGGAATCATATTAATGGAAGGGAGGAGGTGGGTTGTAGACCATTCCCTTATTATTCTCTTATTTGGGAATTTTTGTGGGAGGTAATGGAATATTAACTACGGGGGATCCCAAATTTAAGGCAACTCTTTGGTTTTAGGTGTGCACACCTCCAAGCTCGGTGTGGACCATCTATAGGAGGGGACCTTATTCTCAGGTTTCCTCATTATTTGTATCATTTTTAGTGAGGTATGAAAGGTTTTTTTCCAATACATTCACTAATTCATACCTCATTGGGTGTGGCGTACCATGTCTTGAATGGTAGGTGAGGTTCTTGCATCCTTTGTTGGATCTTCTCTAGGCATTATATGATACTCTTCAGGTTTATTGGAGAATAGTGACTCAAAGGGAGATATGATATGACCTTGTAGTACACCTCTATTCTGTGGGATTCGATTCATGGAACATAATGGAATGGGTGACCCCTCTTTCCATTGTTCTTTCTAGACAGGAGAAGAAAAACCACTATTGTGTGGGAATTCAAAGAAAAATCCCCCCTTCCCTGCTGACAGTGGTTTCTCCCATTATTCTGTTGATGTGAAATAGCCTAGATTTTCTGGTATTACAGGGAAATTTTGTGTAAAAAATTCCCCCTAGCCCTATGGTATGGGGAGTGTCACGTATTGCAGTAGCTACTGCTATTTTCCCCTTCTTGATATCACGCATTCCAAGGAAAGTTTGATTTAAATATGGTGTCAGGGGTTCATGTGAATTACTTAAATATGAAGACATGATCAGTTCTCGTTGATTATATCTTCTCAAATGGTAGGCCTACTGTATTTATTTAGTATCCTGGTTCAGGAGCTTCCCAATAGACTACTCTCGTCAGGACAGAAGTTTTTGGGACTTACTCAAGGCCGATTCATGTCGAGTGTTCCACCTTTCCTGATCATAGACTTCATTTGTCTGCTATCTAAGGATGATGAAATTGAATGATGTAACTTTTAGTGGGTTATTCTAGATGGGATGTGTGGTGAAGTATAGAGATCATTGTTCTCCCCATCCCTGAATATGAACACTAAATGGGGCGTTGTTGATAAGGCTGAACAACTTGTGCAACACATGGAGGCAGGCCAGACGAAGGACTTTTTTCATATTTTAGAGTGTGGAATCCCAACAAACATAAGGGATTCTAGTTCTATTTGATGGTGAATCTCTCCTAGGACATTAACATGGCCTTCATACCCATCAAAGATAAAAATTGTTACTTTTAACTGGAAGAGATTTTACCAGTTATTGATGTGAATGTTATGCATAGATTCTTCTAAAAACTCTATTGGTATGTTGAACTGATAAGTGGTCATGGGCCAATACATCACTATTATATCTTCCCTAGCAGTCTATCTTCTCACAATAAATATATCTTGTTATTTTTCCTCTATGGACACTTTCTCTTGATCAGCCCGGTTTGACTGCTCCACAATGATTTCATTCCAAGAAGTCAGGCTAGTGAGAGTCTCACTACCATGTGAATGGTATATGGGTGGATCAATATATGAGCATGTACCTATTCCATATTCTTGTTGATAAAGAATATCTCTTTTCATAGAGATATTATACAACATGTCAAACTCTATTTTTCCATGCACCTCAGCATATGAGGGATTTCTCACATTTGACTCAATGAGGGGAGGACCTTCTCACTAGAGTGAATTTTGATTGTGGAGAGGACCTTTGCAGTCGGTTTTGTGATGGGGAGGACTACCATAAAATATTAGTGTTCATCCATAGAGAGTACTTCAATAGTGTTTACCAAGGGGAGGACCCAATCAATGTGAGGACCTTCTTACTCTTTGGCGTCAATGAGGGGAGGGCCTTCACATTGACTACAATTGTGGTGAGGACTACCATCATAGATATGGATCTAGGGAGAGTATCTATATTGTAAATTCTAGGGAGGTAATTCAGGATGTAATACAACAAAGGAAGACCTTCTCAATACTTGATGTCACTACAGGGAGGGACTTCGTAGTGACTGCCATCATAGAGAGGAGTACCATTGTAGCTTGACGTCCGATTATAGGTAGAAACATATCTGTATCATATACCCTGGGGAGGACCATCAGGAAAAAAATAGAAAGGGGAGAACCTTATTTCTATTTGATCTTCTAGTAAAGGGGAGGGATACCCTGACATGTATCAAGAGATATGCACTCATGATCGATCATTTCGGGCCCATGGAGTAAGCTCCCATGGGTTCTCTGGGAGGATCACTAGAGCTACTGGTAGTGAAATTTTGTGCATTAAATTCATAACTGCTAATATAACATCCATAATTTGGAAATGGAATGATAGGATCTTGATCCCCTATTGATATATGTTTGATGGAATCAAGAATGATAACTTCCGATAGATCAGAATCATGAGTATTCTCTTCATTTTATGGTTACCTTGGGTGTGATTAATTTTTGTGTACTATCTTGAAGAAAACTAGGGATTCATTCTATTGTCAATAACCCTAATTTATAGGTCCCTGTTTGGTTGGTTCCTATGATGCCTCCCTAATGGACATCTTGAATTCTAGTAGGGATATATGCCTACCTTTGAGCGACCACTATGTTGGACTAATATTCCCTAGTTGGAATGGGTATTTTTCCTGATCTAGTTGTCCTTGTATCAAAAAATATGTTCGTCGACCCTCTTGAACTGGAGCAGGGATGTGTGTCTACTTTTGGGTGACTATCTGATTTTGTGGATGAATCACCATGCCTGAGGAGTCAACTTCATAGGCCTGAATCATCACCTTTTTCGCCAATGCAATGAATTCTAGATAGGCCTGGAGGATATAGTCTAGGATCAATGCATGATCCTCTATCATGGCCAAGATGTGTTGAGATATGTATTTGCATTGAAAGGGTATGAATTCCCATTTTGATGTCGGAGCTGGAATTTTTGTTTGCTCTAGTCCTCCTTGGGTTGCTAGTGGGTATTGGCGGTTCTCCTATACCAAGATAGAGGAATGTGTTTACCACTAGATTTATTCTATTATTGCCACTATATTTGGATGGGTGGCTTTTTATACATCCATAAGAATTTGACTCTTCTCATATTTGATTTCCAACATATTTGACCAATGGTCTTTATATACATCAGCAATGTTATATTACCACCCATGGGTTTCCACCCTATTTTAATGGAGGGCCTGGTGTGCATCAGAAGGTATTTTTGCCTGCTTATACATCGGTGGTGTCTTATTTTGAATATGGGATTCTTACATATTTGTGGAGATTTTCATCTACCTATAATTTTTCACTCAGTCAACGTGGAAGTATCAGCAAGCATTGTTGGGAATTTTTTCTCACTCATGATGTGCCATCATGTATATATAGTGGTATTCATAATATTGAGAGTGAATATATGTCCTCTCATTGGTTTTAAATGTACTTTTGTGGAGTACTTGAGAAGAGGGGGAAGATTTGTATGTCTGGACATTGTATGCTGCTGTGTTTGTGCGTTGGATCTCCTCCTCAGAAACCAGGGTGAAAACCTACTACTGATTGTGCATTTTCTTCCCTCAACAAGAATCATAAGGATTTATGTCTATTGGACGTCAGTAGTTTCCCTCAGCATGAGACCCTCTTTATAGTGGAGATATCAGGTTGTACACTATAAGTAATGACACCCTCCGACAGGATCCATCGAGTAGAGTTCTTGTGTAGCTATGATGAATTCATTGGTGTCAACTTCACCTACCTCCCTAAGATAAGGGAGGTACTCATTGTCTCAATCTAGGTACAGGATACCAAAGAAGTTGGAGACTACTAGTGGGGCAATCTCATGTTGGGATTTCGGCCACAACTAAAGAGGTGACTATTGAGAATTCACCAATTAGAGGGCAAATCTTGAATCCTGCTCCATTGGGAGAGTACTGTTTTTATCGTACTCCTTGATCAATGAGTTTGAACCCCAGTGTTGAAGAAACTCAATTGGTGGTGGAGTCCTATTCGCCGGGGATCTGGTAACCCATGCGGATAAGGACATTCATGTATGATCAATTTGTCATGATTCCATTTGGATCGAATAGATCCCTAATAAATGCCTTATATATATATATATGACATATAAAGACAAAAAACACCATCAAATTAGAATCTCAAGATCACATGTATTTTTGAAAATATTTCTTAACCCTCTACCCTTTTTAATGAAAGGGGCTTATGGTGGGATAATAAATCCACCTTAGTTAAGGATTCATAATGGGTTCCCCATTTTTGGTTTGACCCGATTCACATCTGTAGGAACCCAGATCTTCTTTTTCAGGTATGAATCTTGCTTTCTAGTTGTTTTTGAGAAAAAGAGGAGTTTCTGGAAATTTTTGGAGTACACACCATGTAACATTTTTCGCGAGTGACCGTGTACTATCTATGTAATGGCCAAGTACATGGTCGTGTATGATGACCTGGAGACCGCATAAGCGATGACCGGAAAAGACAAGTACACGCCGTGTACTTTTAAATAACTCATTGTGTACTTTTTTACATTAAACAGACAGAGGACATGCCTAATTGAAAAAACATTCTTCTTCTTTATCTGTCTCATCCAGGTGCATCCGTATTGCCACAAATCTTCTTCGAGCCCCCGACTCTCCATCTTTTCTCCAAATCGACCATCATTGATTGAATTGGAATTGTGTCGGTGAGTTCTCCCTTATTCTTGAAAATCATCTTTTCTTTTCTTTTCTTCCTCAAGATATCCTCGGTTGGGAGTATTAAACATTTTTGTTGATATATGGAGTTCTTGGGAAATTCAAGACTTGAGGTTCATGTATATCATCTATAAAATGCTAAGGTAGGTGGTTTTTGCCTTTTTGTAGATAATATTTTAATTTTATATGAAAAAGTGCCCAATACCCTCAGTAAGGGTATTACATGTTTATGGTTTTTAGCCTTATTTTTCCAAATATTCATTTTTGTTTGGATAGAGGTTAATTATTTATGAATAGGGTTAAATTTTCCATGTTATAGAGGTTTTCCCACGTTTTCTTGTTTTGGTCGTTTGGTCTAGCTTTCCTGTTAGGTTGCTTTGTTTCCCATGCCTTGTATTGTTAGGATAGAGTGATTATTATCTCATATGCTATGATATGCTATATATTGTTTAGAAAACTAGTTATTGAGGTTTACATTGGCTTCCATGTATAATTTGTTCACGAAGGACTTACACAGGGTTGTGGGAACCTGGTGGAGTAGACCATAGGGAGAATTTATGTTGACGTCTTCTACAGAGTGTTTTTTTACTTTTACATTGCGAGACCATATCGGGGATGGACATAAGTGATCCCTTATAGTGTTTAAAGTTTCCTAAAAATGGGCCACATGGGGAATTGGACATTGAGTGCTTCCTCAAAGTGCCTATTGGTTATCGATACGAGACCACATGTTGAATCGATGGTGAGTGATTCCTCTGAGAGTCTTTGATAAAGCTGAACCAGAGGGTTTAGACTGTGTGTACTTCCTAGAGGGTTGCTTGTGATTACTTTTTTGAACCAAAGGGGTTAGTTTGTGAGTATTTCCTATAGGGTTACATACTATTGATTGGTTTCTATTGATATATAAACATGAATGCAATTGAATTTTTAGGATTGTTACTATGTGTAATTCCTTGTTTACTACTTCATTTTGTTTATTTCCTGCCATATATATTCACTGACTATTAGGCACAGATCTCTGAGTGGTTTCCTACTAGGATTAGTCTCACACCCTATTTGGGTCATTCTTTTGGGCCCAAACAGATTATATTGCAACAGGTATAGATAAGGGAAACCACCTTTCTACTTCAGGTACTTGATTGTTGTGGAGTTTGGGAGCATGGGACTAAGTTGATGCATGCGATGTTGTGAAGCTGTTTACATAATTTTCTTTGAACTTTGGTTTAGTATTGTATTCCAACATTATGACTTGTTTGGATTCTTTCCTAGTCATATATATGATGAGTCATATATATTTATATGTTCTAAGTTGTTGTTACTTCTAGTCTTCTGCTGTTTAATATTTTATGGTATTATTATTTCTTCCTCTATTACTATATGTTTTACTTCCACTGTGTTACTCTTCCAATGAGGACATAGTTTCCCCATTATCAAACCCAAGGCCCTCGCTTCTAGTCACCAGCCTCTGAAATTCAAGGAAATGCGCTTTAGGCCATGTGACCAACCAGGTACGGGGCACCTCTAGGTGGCTCCCGGAACTGGGATGTTACAAAGTGGTATCAGAGGTATTATTTTATTCTTGTCTTACTGTTTGGAGCCTATAGCCAGGGATATGAAGGAATAGGTAGTTGTTAATAAGCTGTTCCAGGGAGTAGCTATCTCGTGTATATGGAAAAGCCAATTTACCTCGGTTATTACATTTTTTATGGTGTTTCAATTTTACAGTTGATTTGATTTTACCATTGGGTGATTCACTTGTATTTTGTTATTATCATTAATGTTATTGAGGTTCTATTTCTGTTTCAACCCGATGAGATGAGGGTATTCCATATCATGCATCCTATAGAGACTTTTTAGAAATCATATGTCTTGCATTCCTGCCATGCCATTTAGGGTGAATTAGTGATTCCATGTTGTTGTGACAGATGTTGTGCTAGATATGCATGTTGTCTTGATAGATGCATTTATAGAATACCTACTCTTGATAAGGTTTTCATTGTGTAAGGTTTTTTTGAATTGATGCCAATCTTTGGTTCTTGAGGTGTTATGGGACATCATGGATCCGAATTTGGTGGATCATTTTTTGTTTTTCCTTGAATATGACATGTATAAGATTCGAAGATTTGATTTGTGGAGAGTATGGACCCTTGAGGATCATAATTTGGAACTTTAATGTTTGTTTTAGTTTTTTTCGGGTTCCAGAGTTGTTTTTGAGGCTTAATATCTGGAATAAACTAGAATACATGGTGTGTAATGATAAATACACTCCATGTGTCCTTCTACTTGGGAAGGAACTATTTTTATTAATTACAAACCATGTATTGTATGTACACGCCGTGTAGTCTCTAACCATGTCACTAGCTATGTGGGATGTGACATGGGGTTGGGAAATCATTGGTAGAACACACCGTGTTCCTGATGTACACACTGTGTTGTGAATACCATGTGTCCACCTATGTGACTAATGACGCGGATGGATAAAATGTAAGTTATACATGTCGCGTCAAGCTTGAACGTGTCGTGTAGTGTAACCCATGTATATGACCATGTAGTGAACAACACAGGTCGATGAAATATTTATGTACACTCCGTGTCTATCAAAAACACGCCATGTAGAGTCAGCCATGTAACCAGTCGTGTAACTAACAACATGGGTCAGTGAATTTTGTCTGGTACACACCGTTTCTGGCACTAACATGCTGTGTAGTCTTGTTTTAGGAGAGCCATGTGGCTTATCCGTTTAATGGAACTCGGTCAGGGGAAGAGTATTCAAGTACACATCGTCTGTTAGGACAACATCCCACGTGTTTGGGGTGTTACACAGCCTGTGTTAGAAAAATTACATGTTCAAGTGATGGATTAAGGGAACATGCCACGTAAGCATTTTACATGCCGTGTATCCATGTTTTCAAAAACATGAATGATTTCTTTCTATTTTACTTTTCTTATACTTATATGGTTCAGTCCCTATTAATTTTGATCTAAGGTGTATGCCTGACCTTGCAGATTCATGCCAACGAGATGTCCTCCAGTTGTATTCCAGTTATAGGGAAGTGATCAGATGCCAGATATGGCTGATCAGGGACGACAAGAAGATCCTCTAGTTGTTCCAGTATTGACACCAACCGTTATTCCGGACACAGGTGCTGACGCACTGTTACAAGATAGATTTATCAGGTTTATGCAAACCTCTTGAGGAGTACTTCATCCTACCTATTCTATGGAAGAGTTGATGTGGTTTTTACAACAGCAACATCATCCCACCTTTATAGGGGAAGGAGGACCTCGGTTTTTAGAGTCACGGTTTGATGACATTTTTTTATCTTCGCGAATTTGAAGAAACCTTCAGAGTGGAGGGTGAAGCTCACTACATATATGCTTTAGGATTCCACCAAGAGATGGTGAGATGTGATCTCACAGGCAGGATTCCAACATGTTATGGATTGGGATGAGTTATAGTGTACCTTATATGAATACTTCTATCCGGAGACTTTGGGGGCCCATCGAGGTCGGGAGTTTATGAGTTTGGAGCAGGGTACTCTTTTTGTTATGGAGTATTCTTCTCACTTCATAGAGATGCAATTCTTCCCGAATATTCCAGGAGGTGAAAAGTTTTTACTGGTAAGGAAGTTTGAGTATGGTCTCAGGCACAACATCTAATCTCAGGTTGACATATTCTGGTTAACATCCACTATTTCTATAGTCAACCAAGTGCTAATCATGGAGCGCAATCTGAGGGATTCTGAAGTGGTGAGCCAAGACGGTTCAACATCCAGAGTCGGTGTCCCTCTAAATGATAGCAGGAAGTTCCATAAGAAGTCTACATGTGGAGATCATAGTTAGTGGGATACTTCTTCTGGTGGCGAGGTGGTGTGCTACTAGTGTAGGATGATCGGGCATATGAGACCACATTGCTCGAGAGACCCAGTGGAGTGCCGATCATTCAAAAGAATGGGCCATCCTCATCGATTTTGTCAGTTCTTCTCACCAGAAGCTAGTGATAGGGGTTTCTCTATGAATTATTGTTCAGAAGCATCACCACAAGTTTCTCATCAGTCAGGGAACATGAGATCTTCCAGTCATTTAGGCCGAGGTGAAGGTCGTGGCCATGGTATCCAGTCGCCAGGCTTTTAGCGACAACAGAATAGATTAGCTCAGAGTGGTTTGGTATGGTCACAGGGCCACAATGCAGGTCATACTTTTGCAGTGGGGCATACCCAGCAGGGGAAAGATCCCGAACCCTCTATAGTTCGAGGTATGGTCCTAGTTGCCTCAGTTATAGTTTTTTCTCGTTTAGAAACAGGGTCTTCTCATTGATTTATATCTTTTGTTGTTATGGAGAGCCTTGGGCTCTGTATCTTTACTTCTATTGATATCTTGACACTAGACACACCATTGGGGACAAGAACCACAAGTGTACATCAGTGCAAGGAGTTCCCTCTAGATGTTGGTGGGAGTTAATTCCTATGGGACATCTATGTCCTAGTGATGATATGATATAATGTCATTCTCTGAATGGACTGGTATGTTCCCTTCCAGGAAGTTGTCGATTTCTATCACTGTAGGGTGAGATTAACATCACCAGAGGGTGTATTTTTTCTTTATTAGGGTGAATGGGATGTCTAGGTTAGCAGAGCAGAACCCAAGCATCCTGGGTTGGGAGGAGTTACATCCCAAATTGATAGTATATATCTGGATGATAAGGTGACTTCACAGATTGATTTTCCTCTAGTGGTGGATTGTTTTAGGGATGTCATTCCATAGGACTTTTAAGGTTTTCCTCCAGAGCGAGAGGTGAAATTTTCTATTGAGCTTATTCCAGGAGCAACACCGGGGTTTATTCCTCCTTATAGGATGGCTACACCAGAGTTGTTGGAGTTCAAGAAGTAGTAGGAGGAGTTGTAGGAAAATGTATTCATCCAAACCAGTACTTATTCTTGGGGTTCGCATGTCCAATTTTCAAAGAAGGTGGACGATACCCTCATAATTTGCGTGGATTATCATAAGTTGAATCGAGTGATGGTCAATAACTGATATCCCTTGCCAAGGATTGATGATCTCTTTGATCAACTTTGAGGATCCCATGTATTTTTGAGTATTGACTTGAGATATGTTTATCATTAGATGCACTTTATACCATCAAATGTACCTCTTATAGCCTTTTCAGTAGATATGTTCTATACGAGTATGTGGTTATGTTGTTCGGTCTCACGAATGCACCTGTAGTTTTCATGGCGCTGATGAACCAAGTGTTCTATCCATACTTGGATTCTTTCATGGTAGTCTCCATGGAAGATATCTTGGTGTACTCTCACGCTTAACACAACCACGATACCCATCGTGAGATTGTTTTTAGTACACTGAGATAGCATCAGTTATATTTTAAACTCTCAAAATTCCACATTTGGATGGACTAGATTCACTTCTTGGGTCTTGTTATCTCAGATACGGAAGTATCAGTAGACTTAGAAAAAGTGAGGGCAGTAGTTTCCTAGGAGCAGAAAAAGAATTTATTTGAATTATGAAGTTTTCTATGGCTGGCTGGTTATACAGGTGTTTTATATGGGACTTCTCACTCATAGTAGCACCGCTGACGAGCCTGAGTAAGAAGGGTGCAAAGTACATGGGGTCAGATTCTTGTGAGTTAGCCTATCAGGAAATGAAAATGAGGTTGACTTCAGCATCGATACTAGTTTTTTTAAATTCAAGAAAGTACTATGCTCTTTACTGTGATGTATCAGGTATCAGGCTAGGAGCAGTGCTTATGTTGAGAGAAGGGGTTGTTGTGTACGGGTCTCAACGGTTGAGGCCACATGAGAGGAACTACCCGACACATGATATCTAGTTAGCTACTATTGTTCATGCTTTGCGCTATTGAAGACACTACCTGTTGGGAGAGAATTTTGTGGTTTTCACTGACCACAAAAGTCTCAAGTATATCTTCCCTCAGCATGACCTGAATTTGAGACAATGAAGGTGGGTAGTGTACCTTCAGTCCTTTGACTCTGAGCTTTCTTACAAACCTAGTAAGGGCAACATTTTGGTTGATTCATTGAAAAGGAGGACTCAGAAATAGGTAGTTTAGGAGGCCATAGGTGAGGGAAGTCTTATGGTTCTGTTCTTTGAGATTCATTTGGAGGTGCATGACAGTCAGGGGTAGATGTTTCTTTCTTATTTGGCTGTTACCTCTACTCTACTTGATTGAGTGCGAATGAGGCAGCTATCAGATTTAGAAGGCCTAGTCCTAAAGGAGAGTGTGTTAGGAGAGGACCCAATTCCTATGTAGACCATATGAGAGGATGATATCTTGCATTTTCATGGGCACGTATGGGTGTCATCAGAAATACACGAGGAGCAGATGTGGGACTTTCATTCCTTAGTTTGGGAAATTCATCACGGTGTCACGGAGAAGTATTGTGATCTACACCATCAGTATTGGTGGCCAAGTATGAAGAGAGATGTTTCTGGTTTTTTCATGAGATGTTCCTCTTGTCAGCAGGTGAAGGCAGAGCATCAGCGAACAACAATGCTTTTGTAGCAGTTACCAATTCCCGAGTTGAAATGGAACGATGCCATGATGAACTTCGTGATAGGTTTTAAGAGGTATCCTCGAGAGAATGATGCAGTTTGGGTTTTCATTGACAGACTCATGAATGTTTCTCACTTCTTGATGATTAAAGAGACCTTCAGTGCTATTGAGTTGTGAACATTGTACATCTAAGAGAATGTATGTTTACATGGAGTTCCACACTCCAATGTTTTAGATAGTGATGCCCATTTTACTTCTCGGGTCTGGCAGGGACATCAGAGGGATTTTGGTACACAGGTACTTCTGAGTAGATATTACCATCCCCAAACAGATTTCTAGTTCAAGCATATGATTCAGGTTCCTGAGGACATACTTCGATCTTGCATCCTGGATTTTGGAGGTCTTTGGGAGAAGAACATACCTCTTGTGTAGTTTTCCTACAATAATAGTTTTCAAGAAACTATTCAGGTGACACCTTATGAGGATTTGTACGGTAGGCCATGCTAATCACCCACATGCTAGCTAGAGGAAGGAGAGGAAGATATGATGGGACTTTCACTTGTCCAAGAGACGATAGAGCAGATAGATTTGATTTAGAAGAGGATGTATACTACACAGTCACAACAAATGTCTTATGCTGATTGATGGAGAAGACCACTAGAGTTTGAGGTCAGAGATAAGGTTTACAATCTGTCACACTGAGGTTGGGACACAAGAGGATTAGAAGGTAGGGTAAGCTTTCACCGAGGTACATGAGACCATTTGAGGTGTTGGAGAGAGTCAAGCCTATTGCCTATTAGTTGAAGTTACCTTAGAGGTACTAGGATATGCATGAATTCATCCATGTTTCTCAGCTTCAACGTTACTTATCAGACCTGTCTCATGTTTTCCATCCTATGGAGGTCATGCTCAAGGTGGACGCATCATTCAATGAGCTTCCTATAAAGATTGTTAATCTAAGTGTAAAATTTTTCCATGGTCAGACTATTCCTTTGGTATGAGTGCTAGGGGAACATGGGCGAGTACATGACGAGACCGGGGAGAGGGATTCCAAAGTACGATCACAGTGGCTAGAGCTATTTGAGGTTTCTTCTTCTATGCCACCTTGCTTGGGAAATTTGGGGATGAATTTATTTAAAGGGGGAAGTTTGTAAGAACCTCGATCTTCTTTTCACGTATGAATTGTTCTTTCTGTTTTTTTAGAAAAAGAGGAGTTTATTTACATTTTAGAAGTACACGCCATGTACTTTCTGTACAGGCCACGTAACTAGTTTTGGTGGGTGACCGTGTGTTGGCCATCTAAGGGCCAAGTACATGGCTATGGGTGGTGACCTAGAGACTACCTAAAGCGGAGGCTATAAAAGAAAAGTATACACCGTGTACTTTTAAAGAACACACCATGTAATTTCTTTTTTTATTAAACGGACCAGGGTTGCTTCTAATGGACAAAACGTTTTTTTTCATCGTCTTTCTCATCTAAAAGCGTCTATATGACCACAGATCATCTCCGAGCCCCCGACTCATCGTCTGTTCTCCGAATCGACTGACGTTAATGGCATTGGAATCGCAGCGGTGAGTTCTCCCTTCTTCTGGAAAATCGTCTACTATTTTATCCTCTTTTTACATATATCCTCAATTGAATGTCTTAAGCATTTTTATAAATCTATGGAATTATAGAGTGATTTAAGGCTAGAGGTTAACGTATATCATTCGTACAATGAAGAGGTAGGTGTTTTGTGCCTTTCCGTAGATAGTCTTTGAATTTTATGCACAAAAGTTCCCAATACCCTCTTTCAGGGAATTGCGTGTTCATGGTTTTTAGATTTTTTTGGCCTACTATGACTTGTTTTTTTTATAGAGGTTAATTTTTTATGAATAAGGTTAACTTTTCCGAGCTATGGAGGTTTTTCCCATGTTTTCTTGTTTTGACTGTTTGTTCTATCTTTCCTGTTAGTCTACTTTATTTCCCATTCCTAGTATTGTTAGGATGGAGTAAATATTATCTAACATTCTATGATATGTTGTAGATTGTTTATCTAAGTAGTTATTGATGTTTACATTGGCTTCCATGTATCTTTTTTGAACAAAAAACTTATATAGGGATATGAGAACCTGGTATAATAGACCATAGAGAGAATTGACGTTGTGGGCTTCTCCAAAGTGTCTATTTACTTTTACCTTGTGAGAACATAGGGGGAAGGACGTAAGTGCTCCCTTAGAGTGTCTATAGATTCCTTGATATGGGACATAGGGTAATTGGATGTTGAGTGCTTCCTTATAGTTCCTATTAGTTACCGATATGAGACGACAGGGGGGAATTGATGGTGTGTGATTTCTCAGAGAGTCTTTGCTAAAGCTGAACCAGAGGGGTTTGAATGTGGGTACTTCCCAGAGTGTTTCTTTTTGTTGTATGGTTAAAACAAAGGGGTTAGGTTGTGAGTACTTACTAGAGGATTATATGATTTTTATTGGTTGCTATTAATATATAAAAATGAATGAAATTTAATATATAGGATTGTTACTATGTGTACTTCCTTGTTTACTATTTTATTTTGTTTGTTGTCTGCCATATATATTCTTTAACTGTTAGGCACAAATAATTGGGTGGTTTCCTACTAGGATTACTCTCACACATTGTTTGGGTCATGATTTTGGGCCCAATAATATTATATTGTCATAGTTATTGATAAGGGAAAACACCCTTCTATATTTGGTACTTGATTACTGTGGATCTAGGGAGCATGGGACCAAGCTGAGGCTTTCGATTCTCTGGAGCTATTTATTGGATTTTCTTTATACTTTGGTTTAGTATTGCATTATATCATAGTGACTTTTTTGGATGCTTTCCTTGAAATATGTATCATGAATCATATATATTTATATGTTCTTATTTGTTGTTACTTCCAGTCTTCCACTATTTACTATTTTATGGTATTATTACTGCTTCCTCTATTACTATCTGTTTTACTTCCACTGTGTTACTCTGCCAATGAGGGCATAATTTCTCCATTATAACCCCAAGGCCCTCACTTCTATTCACCAGCCTCTGGCATTCGGGGAAATACCCTTGAGGCCATGTGACCAACTGGGTACAGGTCACCTCTGGGCATCACCTGGAACCGGGATGTTACAACATCGTACCATGGAAAAAAAATGGTCCGATAAATAGTAACCAATTTTTCGTTATAATGAAGGGCTTCACATCGGGTATGATGTCTTCAGATTGTCTCCAATGGGTTTATTCATGGAGCTAGAATCACCCAACGATCCTTATATTAATGATTAATGGACCTACTTTCCAAAGACAGGTGCTCGTTTTATAATGATTTGGCCAACGACACTTAAAGACTCCATTGGTCAAGAGGATTAGAGGTCGGTCTCATCACACCATTTTTGGGGGAATTATTAGTTTTACTTTGGGCATCACTTATAGATTTATGAAATGATTATATGTTCGTGAATCCATGTTTTGCTACCATGAATGTGTCTTTGTGTTACCCCTGGGTTACAATATTAACCATATATACACATGGGTTGGGAATTACTGAGGAAAAGCTAGTTTAAGCTGTATGATGAGGATCTCAAAATTTTATCATCATACAGGGGGGTATGGAATTTTTTTATCTATCATGATTGAACCTATAAGATTGGATTCTGATATATCCTTGGGGGATGAATCAGAACCCACATAGATCAATGTCGCATAACTGGACACATCAAGTTTTATGGTCATGCGATGAGGACCCATCTATGTATTTTAATGTCATATGGTAAGGAAATCTATGACAAATATTTCTAATAAATATTTCATGTGAGATATACACCAAAGATTCCCAACATGATAAAGATATACATAGACTCCTAGGTTGATATGACCCTACCGAGGATATGTCACGATGAACAGTAGGGTGGTTTGGGTGTTGGGTTTGGACTTCAGAGAGGCTTCCAACATATCCTAGTTAGTTTGGAATAAAATACCTCATAGTTTGTTTTATGTTGGGGGTAACACAGTATAAGGTTATCTGTTTGTTGGGAGGGGCATGATTGGGGTTTAACCTTTGAAAAGGAGCCCTTTGAGCTCGGGCATTTGAACAAGCATCCTACGTTTCCTATTTGGGGAAGGAATTAGAGTTATCATAGTTCATTTTGATATGGTATATGATTTTTGTTATCATCATTAACCTCTAATCCCACATGAGTCATGCTCGGAAATAGAAACTAGAGGAAGAGGAAGATAAAAAAACTAAACACCTTTCCTTCTTCACAGATTGAAAAGGAGGATAGCATTGGAAGAGGCTGGGGTAATTAATACATGAGAGAGAGAGATGGGGGTTTTGAATGTGCCAATTTCCTCATAAATGTTGATATCTAGGATAGTAATGTTTGGAAATCTATCTATACATTTCCTAGGCTGATCCTGAGATGAGAAAGTGCACCAACTCCCGTGGAAAGGTTAGGGACTTACATCAAGAGGAGTTCCCTCAAATGGGTTTTGGGAAAGAAGAGGAGTAGTGTTCCACATCAAAGGGGAAGGAAAGAGTGAACCCTCTGACTTATCAATGTTCCTCATCAAAAGTAATTGCAATTTATTACCCTTAATCACTAAAATGTAGAGGTACATGTGAGCATCTCAAATTTGGACCCTGTATTTCTACAGGAATGTAGACTTTGGAAAACTTCGGGGGGCCATACCGTTGTAGGGATTACCCACATGTCTCTGATTACCATGAGTATGTAGACATGGAAGGGAACACCGATGAACCCGATGGTCTATTCATATGGTTCTGGTCGATTTGGAAGGGGTTTGGACCTGATGCCTTTGGACTGGTTTGTGGATGATCCATGGAAGGCATGAGGGGTATGGATTGACATGATCAGAACCAGAATGTGGAATGCCCAAAATAACCCCATTTAGTATTTTTTTATTCATGCAGGATAAAGATCCCTCTATATAGAATACTGTTATGAGATTAGAGGGGCCATCTATGTACTGAAGTAGTACGCAAACTTGGTTTTGGTCCATTTATTGTAGTGGTATACAGATTGATTTTTCGTCCACATAACATGGTGGTATGCGGTGCTAGAGTCCATCCATATGGTGGAAAACGACATAGGGTAGGGTTTTTCCACATAATGATGTGTTATGCGGTACGAAGGATAGAAAAAGGGGCATTGGTCTTGCAGTTCATGATATGTTTGTCTGTGAAGGGAGTATAGTTCGTCGTTCGTGAATTAGGTTCATTGTTTTTCTATATTATTATGCTTTCTTATTTTTATGTATCACGATGTGTTTATATCTTCTAGAAACAATTTAGGGTTCAATAATTTTTCAATCATTTTACTTCAATGTATTTCATTTGCAAACTCCATGATCTCTAAAAATCCAATCCATATTAGTTTTCCCTATGGTCTCTTTTATAGAGTGCTAGAGAAGTTGTATCTAAGGGTCAAATGGAACCATTTTGGAATCCCATGATGAAATCACCCGACCCACAGACCACTCATTAAATAGAAATTTGTAGGGATGTGGTTCATGGAGGTGGGTTTCACTACCTGTATCCTACAATCAACATAGTTCACAGGACGCCACCAACCTCACCTTATCCACGAACTGATTTTGAAGGGATCGTTTGCGGGGGTGTACCTCTCCGTCACATTTTCACTAATGACACGATTCGCGGGGGACCAATGCCATTATTTATTTATTTTGCGATCTATCAAGTTTTCTAGAAAATACCTTGCATGCTAGAGTTTTGTGGGATGTCTGTATAATTTTCAGTTCATGAGAAATACCATCCGTGTACCATTAATAAAAATTAATACATATACCACTTTCGTTCTTTTCAAAATTTTATTTCTTCAATATTCTTCTGAAAATTTCAATAGAACCTATGGATTATTCCTTTATCAAATTTTTTGGAGTATTTTCCTTCCCTTTGTGGAGTTTTCAGTACCCTACAATATTACATAGTAGTCAATTTTTTTAATCATTCTAAAATTATTTTTCTTGGCATAGGAAAAGAATAAATCCTATTTTATTTATAAAAAATTATATTTTCTAAAAAATATTTTTTAAAAAATTTTCACACCTAATTTATAATTAATTTCTTCCAATTATATACATTTAATTAAATTAAATTAATGAAATCATGAGTTTTATTTTTTTAATAGGTCCCTTTTATTTTTGGTCAATATGAATAGTAACTATGGTAAAACTTATCACCACTATTAAAGAGTAAATTGGGTTAATATAGATTAAAAATAAGTGGTAAGGCCATAAAATATTATTTTAATTATTATTGGTGGAATTTAATTCAACCATTATCACCTTATTCAAAAAAAATTATTAGTTTAATGGACACTTATTCATGAAAATGTATTATATATTACTGAAAACAAAAAACGTTACCAAATGTCACTCGCTTAGTTTTAAATATCATTTATGTGTTCACATAGGGAAAAAACTAGTTATTAATAAATATTAATAGTAATTATGTATATAATGATATTATATTAATTATGGTAATTTATTTATAATTTTTTCTTATTATATATTTACCTTAAATGCTTACACAATGCAAAAACAATATTTATTGAACTAATAAAAAATAAAATAAATGAATTTTAAAATATTAAAGGATTTTTAATTTTGATCAATTTATAGAATTTCATGAATTTTATGGATGAAAATGACATATTATTTTAGTATTAATATATTATATTTCTAGTAAAACTTTTTATTTATGTATTTTATATAAAATTAAACAAATAGTTACAAAATTCAAAATAATGCTTTTTTTTCAAATAATATTTTTTAAAATTATTTAAAAACATTAGAATATTTAAATAAGAATATTTTTCTATGAAATAGTGTGAAATGTAATAAATTTAACATTTATGGTCCATTTATAAACTTAAAAGTAAAAATTTAAAACTTTTATATCAATTATTTTACCATAGTTAAAATACAAATTGGTTAATGAAAAGTTAATCAAAATGATAATCTTTAAAATGACACGAAAGTTTATATAAATTCTATTTTTCATGGTATTAAAACCATATCAAAACTTTTATTTTAAACCCTTTCCATTTTAAGGTATTTGGATTGATAATTAATGTATTATAATTTAATCTTTTGAGAAATTTCAAAAGTGCTCCTCAACTCAATTATAAAAGAGAACCCCCAATTATTTACCCCTCATTGAGCATTCTTAATTGACCATAATCAATAAAATTATCTTATAAACTTCCCTATACAAATTATAAAGTTTTTATTATTCTATAAATACATACCCTAGAGACCTTTGGAAAGGTTATAAAATAATCCTTTTGAAGAAGATATAATCTCCATAACTGATTGCTTACTATTAACTTCTTATCTACCACCTATAGATATATGTTATTTATAATAAAATTAATTAAGTATAAAAAAATTATTAAATGTTATTATTATTACTTAAAACCCATTATAAAATATCTTTCCAATAAAAATAGAAGTGTACGTATCGCTTGTGCGTACATATAGCTTGTTGTTTGCACATAGTCCTCCAATGGCCCAAAGGCCTTTATTTTTTTTATTGAATTTTGATAATACACCTTTAAAGGGGTGAGGTGGAACCCTTACAAGGCCTATAGGCATAATTATTACATGTCCGATAGGCCATAGAAGAATTCATTTCCCATAGGCTTCAAACATTACATACAACCCAGACTGACTACTTGGAACCTCTCCTCCCTAGCATCTTTAACGTGAAATCAGATCTCCACCTTCGCATGACTATTCAACTAGTCATTCTCGTGCATGCACATTCTTGCCCCAATGGAAGGTTCCATACCCTCTCATTCTTTCAATCCCTTTAGCTTTTGCTATGGTGAAAGCCCCTTTCTCATCCTCCTTGTAGAGTTTGTTCCTTGTAGGTTGTCTGGTTTGCATCTACACTTAAAAGGTGGATCGAAGGACTTGAGGTGGCCCAAAGGCCTTACTGACCCGAAGGCATGGGTAACCCGAAGGCCTTAAAGGACTTAGGGACCAAATCAGTGGCCTGAATGCCTAAACGAGTGCATATCCCCGGTTGCTACATTGCCAAATAGTGACTACTACGGTTCCCATTACAGTACCTGCTACAATACTGCATAGTTCCCGCTACAGTACCTGCTACAGTGCTGCTACAGTACCGCTACAGTACTGCTACAGTACAGCTACAGTACTGCAACAGTACCCCCAAAAATTCTGCCTCCACCTAGATTTGATCCCAGCTATAGTACTACTACATCCCTGCTACAGTACCTGCTGTCTACACATAGTCATATAATTTATTTTTCAACACCATATTTTATAAATGAGTATTATGATTGGTTTAATTTATATATATGATAATTATGGAATAATTATACTTATTTAATGATAATATCTTGAATATATTCTTACAATAAAATTCCTTGTGAAATAATAATGTCACTCGTCCATACATTGGGACTACCAACTACACGAAGTGATGTGATTAATTATTATTTTATATTTTAATTTGATTATAATTATGTTGATCTTTATAAATACAAATTATATAATAATCATCTTATAATGTTAAAATAACACTCAAATTATTTCATTCTATCCATTGAAAAATGAAAAAAATGTTCCTACTTACGCACGACCTTCCATCTCCATGAATGGTGTAATTTATTATTTTTATCTCTAAATTTTTTGGATGAATACATATACATATATAATTAATATATATTATATTTATATAGTAATTAATATTATTAAAATTCTTTAACCTTGATAAATGTACAAGGATCAGAACTACTAAACTGAAAAACTCATGATAAATAGAATAGTTAACTCTCAGAAGAGATGATTTTTATAAAGAATTATTATTAAAAGGTGTATTGAAATTCAATAAATGGATCATATATGATATTATAAGTATTAAAAATAATATTTATAGAATTATAATTAACTTAAATTTATTATACATGAAGTTAGAGTGCTTTTGATGAATGTTGTACTTGAGGTAACAATGTTATGTTACAATCTAATTGTTTACCAGGATTGTTTCTAATTAACTTCTAATGATGAAATTTTTTGATCATCATCTCAAGATACACATGAAATTTCATATAATATGGTTATTTCTATAAAATAATTTTTCCATTTAATTTCCCCCACCATATGTTCTCAATAGATTGAAAATATATTTTTTTAAAGGAAATATACTTCAATTATCTCTTTAGTTGAAAAATAATTTTCTTTCATATCTATGTATTATAAAAATATCTTATCAATGATTTTTAATATTATCTTATAATTTCATAAATTCATTTTTACCGATTTTTTAATTTAAAAAAAAATTATTTAAAGGAATCTTATTTTAGTTTTCCAAACGGTGTACTTTGTGACTTTTCTGATAGAATTCTGGAAGGAATGTTTTTTTAATTATAAAACATGAATATATTTTCCTACCATTATTAAAAATTTAATTTTTGAAGATTAAATTACAAGTTTAAAGGTTATTTTCAAGAAAATTGTTTTCCTTTATAATTGAAATGGTTTTTTAATAAGTAATTTCAGAAAAGTAGATAGATTATTTTCCTCAAGAGTTTTTTAATGACCTCATAATGATATTTCTATTCACCAGAGACAAAAGACCCTTGATTGAACAAATGATTTATAGAGAATATGATTCATTTATACAATCCATATTATTTATTGAGATGGTTTATTAATTTAAAGACTCAATTTTTATGAAACCAATTTTCTTCCATGGGTTATTCTATGATGAAATGATGAAATGTTTGTGAAACCAATTTCCTTTCCATGGGTTACACTATGTTGAAATGTTTATCAAACCTATTTTTTCATGCATTATGATATGATGAATGGTTTGAAATATCTTGGAAAAAATATCTATAATTTTAATTATGTGATGTGTGGAAACAATATATTTATCCAATGCTTTGGTAAATATTGATATCTCGCGGTATTAAAGTGACTGGAATGTGGAATTAACCCAAATTAGTAAGGGACTATGTCAACTATGATAGAATCGAGTGAACATTGACCACTATGATGGTTTTGGGAGATAAAAATTACGCTATGATATCCTTTCAAATGATCTTTAAATACTAAGGAAATGATTTTATATTCATATCTATATGAAAAAAATAAATTTATTATGCCTATGTTAATCTTTCATGGTTCAGGTAATTTTATTCCGTTATGAATCATATCTTATTAAATAATAATATTTATGACAGGACTAAAGATTGTGATCTATTATATATAGGGTATGGTTTTTCAAATATTCATCATATGTTATCATACCTTTTTTCTCATGTTTTTCTTATATAATCATTGATATATCCCTTGTTTACCCTTATTGAGTATCTTATATAACCCTTACTTATGTTTCCTTTCCCTAATTTATGAAGAATGGTATTAAGCATGGTATATCTAATAAGGGTTCTAGTTATGATAAAATTAGTGGGAGACTATGTATATATTTTATGTACTACTTTTTTATGTTTCTATATTTCCAAATATACTAGACCTAAAATATTCTCTAATCAGTCAAAATATTACATAAAAAATATTCATATATTAATATTTAATATCTAGGTAAGAAAAGTTCAGGTCAATCTATAATTATTGAATTGAATCTTTAAAAATGGATTCTATATTTTGAACTGGGAGGTTATAATTTGTTAATTATGTCCCTTTAATTTTTTATCATTATGAATATTGACCTTTGTAAATATTTTTCAACTCATTTGAGGGTAAAAAGGATAAAATAGGGTTAATATATTCGGATAAGGATATAAAATCTCTCTAACACTTATCTTTATAGTATTTTATTATTGGAGTTCAAACATGTCCCTCCATGTTTGGAAAATATATAAATTTAGTGTCATTTGTATTTTATTATCACCTTTATATTATTTTAATAAATATATAAATACAAAACATCACATTCTTGATATTAATATCTATAAATTTTTTTTACAAGTATTAAAATATCTTAAAGTTAAATTATAAATTTTTAGTTGAAATTAAATATAAAATTGTTATCATAATGTTTTTTTAATTTTTAATTACTGAATAATTACATTAAATTTTTACATAATATTTATTCAATATTTATTCAATTAATAGAAAAATAAAATCAATGATATTAAAAATATTAAGTAAAAAAATTTGGATAAATTATTATTTTAAAAGAATTTTGTAGTTAAATTGGACATATTATAGACTCTTTAAATGATTAGATTAAAATTTCAAAACACTATTGACGACATTAAAGTCAAATTAAATGAATAGTTAAAAAATGGCATTAAGGATATTTTATAATAAACAATATTTTATTAAATTAATAAAAATTCTATCACCATCCAAGTGTATGGAATATGGTTTATCATATCAAACATGGTCAATTTATTGGTCAATTGACATTTAGTAAAACAATACCTTTTTATATTTCTTCATAATTTCTTAGTGTTTTTCTCATTCCAAAAGACCATCTCATTAAGGATGATGATGTTAGGAAATAATGGTTTCTTGACGAAGAGGTATAAATCTTAAACGAATGTTTTTTATTTATTGTTATAATACCTCTAAATCATTGTTATTGACTATAAAATAATTTAATATGTATATTTAATATGTTTAGTTATTATTATTATGACGAAGTAACCATTATCCACCTTCTTTAAATCCTATGGAAAGTGAAAACATCACTCGTGCATATGTACGACTTATCAAATCCATATATACAGTTGTAATGATTAATTTAATAAATATAAATTTCATTTATAATATTAATATAATTATAAAAAGTTTTATTATAATTTAATTTTTTTATTCCATCAATTGAGAAATGGAAACAACATTCATCCTTATATACGACCTACCATCTCCATGAATGTTGTTACTCAATTTTCTGTCTGTACCTTTTATGGTTAACTCTAAATATAAATATATTCCATATATATAATATTTATATCATGAATAAAATTATGTATATGATGGAACCATTATTAAATTACAATGACTAGGATGGCCAAACTTAAACTTCCATGAAAATAAAATCAATTATCACCCGAAACAACAATATCAATAAATAATTATTAATAAATGGGTGATAAGATGTTATAGGTCAATAATATATAGTATCATATGTATAAATATTATTATATAATATTTTTATAATAAAAATATATTTATTATATAGGATATTTCAATATTTATGAAGTAATACGATACTTGAGGTAAGGGATTTATGATTCAATCCCATTTTAATCAAGAATGATTATACATAAATTTACATTGAGGAAATTATTTGATCCTTAACTAATAAAACAATATAATCCTTATTATCCTCTGATTATTTCTAGAAATGTGAGGTTTTGCTACCAATTTACACTCTTCGGTACGCAAAAGTGTTAATAAAATGTATTTAAGAGACCCAAATATATTTTTTCACCTTTTATGGTTGGAAATCCTTTTTCATACATAACCATATTTTCTAACATGTTCTTAATGAAAGATTTTAACTATTCTTAAATTATTTTTTAAATTCATTTTGACCATGAATTATTTTTTATAGAAATTTTTAATAATAATATCATTGTTTTTTCAATGAAGGGTACTTTTTACTAATGGTGTGAACATAATATTTGTTTTAACCATTATAATGTGAACACAATTTCATTCTATCATAACAAAAACTTATTTTGAAGTTTCCTTTACAATATTTCATGTTTCTTATCAAATAGAATAATTTTCTTAATATTTTTATAATGTTAGTGTATTAAATAAGTGAATTCAAATTAAAATGGTATTTTCCTTAAGAATTATTCTAGATAACTTTAAATGAAAAATTTCATATATAGTAAAATCATATTATGTTAATTATGATTTATTGAAGATATAATCCAATGATACCATCCTTATTATTTTTCTAAAAGGTATATGATTATGATAATGATATATTTATGACACCCATTTTTTCATGAGTTATTCAATGATTATATGATAAATGTTTTATAATCTTATGACATTTATATGAATTAATTAGGATTATGTGATGGTTGGGTCTGTTATAGCCCTCCATTGCCTTGGGTAAAGTGATATTGATATATGATGAGATGATGATATGTGTTGGTATGATTATATATATTTTTTCAGATATTATTTCATGTGTATGATTTCTTCTAGAAATGATCACATGAATATGAGTATACATGATTGCAAATATCTATTTTCACATTTTGATACGTGAGTATAATCAATTCCAAGATATACTCACAATATTAGGTGTGAAAATTAATTAATTTATCTATGTCCAAAATATTATAATAATATTATTATTATGAAAAATTTCTTTGTTATGAATTTTGAATTATGATCTCTACTTTGGCACTCTTATTGATCATGATTCTAAATATGAATTGGTGTTAAAGGTTTTGATCTAATATTTTATATGTATGGATATTTTACATTGAGAACATGAACATAAAAATTTTATTATTCAATTATAATTATATTCTCCTCTAATGATAAATACCTACCATTTTTACCCTTAACGAGTATCTGAGGTCATACTTTCTTATGTTTTACTTCCCAACGTTTTTATTTTAGGTTCTACGTAAAATGATTCTATAATGATATCTTATGTAAAGAAATTTTTTTGAGATGATATTGAACTTGAATACTATATTTATGTATCTAGTCTGAAAATACACTAATTCTTTATGGTACTCAAGTGTTTTTATAGTGAAATGTATTGAATATTCATATAAAATTATATAATAATGAGGTATGTTGTGCTAAAGTACATTCAATTGGTTTTAGAGAGGGGTTTAGTTAATCATTGGATGTTAGTGGTAAAACAAATTGGAGAAAACCATGGGGATAAGTCTACGTATAATATAACATCCTAATGTTTTGGAAATTAATGGATTATGGGGTTTTCCTTGAAATACATCTCTATCATGATACTACAAGTGTAGATAGTCTTGGAATAGATGAATCATGGGATAATAACCCCAAAAACAGTTTTACAAGTATATATTAACCATTATTCTAGTTCATGGTGATTTTTCCCTTACTCCATACCTGGTTTGACACTCTTGGGGGGATATGTTTGGATTATCTCGCATTTTATTTATGAACACATATAATTGATTTAAATAGATGATGATCAATAATAACATAGGTTAAACCTATGGTGTCTTAGGTTTCACTAAAACAAAATAATCCTTTAACAGCTCTAGAAATTGACTTCATAAATGCTAGAAAAGAACTAAATACTAGAGGGATATTAAAAGCACTGGTCTTTTATCAATGCTGATAAAGGGTTACTTCATCTGTGCTAAAAAAGTGTTGACAAAAGACCCATTTATTATCTCTTTTTTAGCACCGCTAAAGGTCCCATTCATCAGTGCTTATAAAAGGTTTCATAAATGATTTTATCAGTGCTTATTAAAGAACTGATAAAGTGTATCTTTATAAGATATTTTAAAAGCAATGAAAAATGTGTCTTTTAGGAGCACTTTTTAAAGCACTGATAAAGGGCCATACTGTAGTGTGCTGCAAAAACACACTACAAAACCAGTGAAACATGCTATAAAAGCACTTCACAACCCCAGAAATACACCCGATATAAAAAAATTGTCCTAATACATAATTTAAATCAATTGAAATTTACAACCCAAATATAGGAAAAAACTATATTATAGACATTTCAAACATCGGTTTATATAATTACAAAATACTTATTATTACATATATTAAAAAAACGTTCCTTTTTATTTTAATCCTAACCCCAACTCATTTTATTACCAAAAAAACCACTCCTACTCAAGAAAAATAATGCACCTATATAATAAAACAATTTATATGTTAGTAGTAATATAATGAAATGAATTAACAAAAACTGTTAATTTTTTAAAAATTGATTTCAATTTAAAAAAACATGAAATCAGGGATATAACAGTCACACCATGCATGGGAATGAGGTGCGAATGATTCCAAATTGTCTCTAATGATATGTATATCATTATCCAAATGAATCAAAATAATCTGAATGTGTTTTCTCAATTTTGAGTACGTGAGCTGCCTTTTTTACTAAATGTAATTTTAAATTGGAAACATGAAATTTAGACACATTCTGATCACATAATATATCAATTTTATATGAAATTTATTCCTAAAATTAAAAAATGACTTACGAATCATTTTCATAAATTATCAAGAACATCTGAGCATGTTTTATCACTTTTTAGTGAGTGTCCCTTTTTGAAATAAAATCAAAATTTTAAACTGATAACAAAAACATTAAGTAATATCTAGAAAAACATGTATCATATTAATGTGTGGATGATTCCTACACATCAAAAACTATATATGGATAGTTTTATTATATTTTTAAAACAGTTTGAATGCATTTTCTTGATTTTGAGTAGTCCAGTTTTCCATTTAACTAACATTGATGCAAATTTTAAATAAAAATATGCAATTTGATTCATACTGGTCAAAACATGGGTCATATTGAGGTTAGGATGATTTCTACACATCTTAAATGACATATATATTGTTTACCTAAATTATCAAATCAATCCAAAAGTGTTTTCTCAATTTTGAGTATGTTAGTTTTCTATTTCACTAAAATGCCAGTTTAAACTGCAAAAACACACTTTTGACTCATTCCGATCACATCATGTATAATTTTGATTTTAAACCAATTACTTCTTGTAAAAAAATGAATTTTTAAACATTTTAATAAATTATCAAGACCATACAAGCATGATTGATGGGTTTTTTGTGAGTATAACTTTTTGAACGAAAATGTCAATTTTAAATTGATTACGAACACTTTCAATCATACTAGGCACATTATGTATCAGATTGATTAGGGATTGATACCTACCTATCAAAAAGTTATTATGAATCATTTTAATAACGTATCAAAATAATATAAATGTGTTTTCTTGGTTTTGAGTAGGAAACTTGTCCATTTTACTAAAATTGATGTCAATTTTAAATAAAATACCCACTTTGAGTCATACCAGTCACACCATGGGTCGGATTGAGGTGTGGATGATTAATGCACATCTCAAATGAAATATTGATAATTTTACTGTAGTATTAATACAAAAAATGTGTTTACTCAGTTTTGAGTATGTCAATTCTGTTTTTTAATAAAATGTAATTTTAAACTAGAATCACGGACTTTTGACTCATTACAATCAAATCGTGTTTTAGTTTGATGTGAAACTAATTATTACACAACAAAAATTAATTATGAATCTATTTTGTAAATTATCAATAGAATACTAGTATGTCTGATTAGTTTTCAATGAGTGAAACTTTTTGAGATAAATTGTCGATTTTAAACTGATAACATACACTTTCCATCATATATGGAACATAATGTATCAGATTGAGGTAAATTTAATCCCTACACATAAAAAACGACTTATATGACATTTTAATAAATTATAAGAACAATCCAAATGTGTTTTCTTGGTTTTGAGTATGACAGTTATCCTTTTTACTAAAATTTATGCCAATTTTAAATAAACGTACACACATTGAGTCATACTGATCACACCGTGGGTTGTATTGAGGTGTCGATTATTTCTAAATTCCCCTAATGATTTTTGGATAATTTTCCTAATGTTTCAAAACCATCAAAATGAGTCTTCTCAGTTTCGAGTACATATGTTTTCTCTTTTACTAAAAATTTATTTCAAAATGGAAACGTGCACTTCGAATAATTATGATCACATCATGTAGAAATTTTATGTAAAACTGATTCCTATATTTGATAAATTAAATATGAAACGTTTTCATAAATTAATAAGAAAATTTGATCTTTTTTGATCAGTTTTCAGTGAGTGAAACTTTTTGAACTAAATTTTAAATTTTAAACTGATAGTAGACACATTGATTCATACCATGCACTTCGTATATTTGATTGAGGTTAGGATGATTCCTATACATCCAAAAATGACATATGGAACATCTTATTAAAGTATAAAAACAATATGAATTTGTTTTATTATTTTTATGTATGTTAGTTCTTTATTTAACTAAAATTAATGAAAATTTTAAATAGAAAGAGTACTTGGAGTCATACTGATCACACAATTTGTCAGATTGAGGTGTGTCTGATTCCTACAAATCTAAAAGTCTCAAAAAAATCCAAAATGTCATTGTTACCATTATATCTATTGTTTTTCTTTGTCAAAAAATCATCTTTATATGAGAATATTTGAACAATCAACCCCTGATAAAAAAAAGAATTCACTTGTGTAAGAAAACAATTATTATAAGAGCAATACTAAAAAGAAATAAATTAAAATTAAATATGAAATAATAAATTAATTCAATGGAAAATGATTTTATTGATAAAACATCAATATTACCTCTATGATGGTGAAGTGGAGGACACTTGAAGGAAATTGAAAATTTTAAACACTGCATGGGTGAAATGTTTTTAGGGAGAAAAACACACCAACAATTGAAAAATCCATCCCATATACATTTAAGCACACACACACACATAGATATATATAAAATTGAATTTATAATACAAATAATTGAAAAAATGCACATTTAAACAAAATTTTTAATGAAAATAAATATAACCCTTCCTAATTTTGAAATGTAGAACCATAAATTGTGAATGAATAATTATAGAAGAACCCTTACATTATATGTTCTGAAAAAATATAAATAGATAGAAAGAAATATATTTACACAAACACACATTGATATATTTATATATATGTATATATATATATCGCTATATAATAAACTTCAATTGATAAAAAAATGTTATCTTTATATCATAATATAACAACATAGTAAAATAAATACCGCTCATACTAATTTTAAAAATTGAGAGCCATTGAAAAGAAATAAATATTGTATCACCCTTAATAAGATATCTCTTAAAATAAAAAGAACACAATTTTTCAAAAATAAATTTTTAAGGAAAAACCCTTATAGAAGAATATTAAAATAGAATTTAAATAAATAAATTACCTTAAATAAATTGCATAAAATCTATTTCTGTATCTTCTTACCACAATCACCATATTGAGAACTGGATTGATAAATCAATTTGTAAATTTTCAAGGGTTCTATTTACAAAACCTCTACTGTTTATACATTGTGATAAATATTTATTTAATTGGTTTATCTACGGACCAAAGGCGAATCTCTATGATTTCAAAACAAGGAAAAAATTAAGATTAGAGACAAAGATGCAGTATAGATATAGATAGTGAATCAAAATTTTAAAAACATCAATTTAAAAAGACGACAACAGCATATCCAAATCAGTAGTCAAGAAAAAAATGGATCAAAAAAATCAAAATACTAATCAACAACCAAAGAAAAAATAACTGATGACATCATTGAATAAGAAATAAAAAATGAAACAAAAAATATAGAAATTAAATCATAACCTACAATAGAAAACAAATTCCTACCTTGCTAGGTTTAACAAAATCTGAGACCCTTATATCCAAATCTAGATGTTTTCTTCAAAAACCCTAACTGAAAGTGAACACTGGATGTAAAACAATTTTTGAGAAACCATAGGTAGTGAGTTTGTGTGATTTGAGTGGGTTTGTGTGATTCAAGCATCGATTCACTGAGAAAGAGCACCAATAGTGGGTGGCTTCAGCAGAATGCTTCTAATATCATGACGTGTTCGCAATTGGTTAGGTTTTTAAATAGATTGGGACACTTTTCTCAATTCTTAAGTAATAAACACCTATAAAATTCATTTTTTATCAGTGTAATTTTAGAACCGATAAAGACCTGCCTTGATCAGCACTAAAAAAGTGCTGATGAAGATTTATTTTATCAGCTCTTATTACTTAAGCGCTGATCAAGGATTTATAATTATAATTATAAATATATTAATTGTAAATATATATATACATAATATATATATACATAATAAATATATATAAATATAAATATAGTAAATATATTCTTTATTTAAATATATTTCTTATAAATTAATAATTATTTAAATATATAATTATATATTTTTAATAATGTAATTATTTTTTAATAATAATATTATATTATTATATATATTTATAAAATTATATATACATATATATATAATAAATAAATATATAAATAAATATAATAAATATATTCATTATTTATTAAATTTATTATAAATTTAATAATTATATAAATACATATAATTATTTAAACATATATAAATATTTATTTACAATTATATAAATAATATTAAAATATATTTATTTATTTATAATTGTATATATATATATATGATTTTATAAATATAGTATATAAATTTATAAATATAGTATGTACATTTATAAATATATTTATTTATATATATAGTTTTTATAGTTTTTTTAATTTTGTTACATTATTAATGAATATCTAATTTTATGTTTTTTCATATTAGAAATGAGTGAATTTGAATAAATTAAGATTATGTACACCTTAACAATATTGAAAAAATGGATATTTTGTGTGTGTGTGTGTATTGTATATATAAATTCATTAACTACGTATATGTGAAAACAATATAACACACATTTAATCTATCTTAAATTGAAAAATGAACCAACATTCAATTAGTTGTCTATTACTCTATGTAATTAGTCAGTATCTTTAATTCATTTTAATTTTTAAGTATAAATTATTATTCACCAAATTTATGACTATTTAATGTAAATAGCCTAAATATTTTGTAGTATACTAATCATATTTATATAAATAAATAAATATATTTATATTTATTTAATATATAATATTTATTAACATTATCAAAATTCATCTAATTAATAAAATGTTTAATATTTTTCTCAATTTACTTATTTTTATTTTTAATTTGTTTATTTTTCATTTTTCATATTTCTATATATTTAATACATACTATTTTGTTATTATATATAAAATAAATATAGTATAATCAATTAGTTCATTTTTATCAATAATTGTCCAAATAATAAAATTTTATTTTTTGAATGAAATAATTTTTTATTTTTTATTTATTTAATTATTTCATTTTATTTATTCGAATTTTTATCAGCACTGGAATTAAATCACTGATAAAGTGTACCCTTTTTTAGTGATAAATATAAAGCACTGATAAGTGGTAGAATTTATCAGGGTTAATAATAAAGCACTGATAAAGGTTAAAATTTATCAGCGCTTTCTTTAGTGCTGATAAAGATGCCATTTATTAGTGATTTTTTTCTAGCGCTAATAAACACCTATGATGTTAATCACGTGTTCTGTAGTAGTGTTTATAAGAAGCTTTCATAATTTAGGATATTTCAAGAGTTTATTTTCTTGAAAATATATTTTTTTACACTGGTTATTGTAGCTTAATTATTATAATATATTTTTGGTTTTTTAAATTGTTGGAACCAAAAGAAATCATGTTAACAACGAATGTATTGGTCAATACAGCGACCATCCTCAGGATAAAAAAAATTTATTTTGAGCTTAAATGCAATATCTCATGACTATGATCACTCAAATATCTCAATATATGAATAGTAACATAGATCATATTGAGCATCAGATTTCACCAAGGATGGATGACATGCCATTGAGTCTTTTATGCGACAACATTCACTATACTTCCATGGGTCTTCTGATCTACTAGTTTTCACAAAATGGAATAATGTGATGTAAATTATATTATTTTTTCATCAATGCTTAGACTGTGGGAATGTTTTCTTAATATTCCATTTATTTTAATGTCAAGTTTATCAATAGTGGGAACTTTTCATGAAAATAAGGAATGAGGATGAAATAAACTCCATTTAATGGTTGGAGTTAAAAAGGTTATTTATCAATAAGTACTTTCCTAAAATTATTAATATTAATATAGAAAAATAATTTTGAGGGTAGAAATAGAGAGATGATGAATCCATTAGTATCTATAAAGCAATCTTTAAAAGATATTAATAATATTCTATTAGATTCATAAATGAACATTTGATAAAAATTTATTGATTCTTTAGTGGCCTAAAAACAACTCTCCTATATGTGTTTTACATAATAGATATTTTTAACTATAAATAAATTGTTCAATGTGATCTGAAATAATAAATGGGATTTGGGAAATCCAATTATTCTTATAGCTTGAGTGAAAAGAATAGAAAAATGATGCTTTATGGAAACATGAATGGAAAATCTAAATGAAGAATAAAATTCCAATAACTAACATTCTAAAAAAATGGGAGAAATCATTAAATAAATTGGATGAATGGAATTGGGATAACATTGAATTTTTAATAGCTATCAATCTAGACAGTGATTGTTGACATGGGATGAAATGGTTGGTAACGAAATATAGGAGAATAAGGATTAAACCAATCAAGTTCAATTCTTTAGATACCAGAATATTAGTCCTTATGGGAATCAATTACCTCATCCATTAAAAATTGAGGTTGGTGGGACTCAAAAATACCCTAATAAAAAGACTTATAGAAAGGAATTTATTATCACAACTAAAGAGGTCAATGAGAATGATGTGGTGAAAGGTACACAAACCATCCTTTCTAAAACTGAAAATGTTGTATTTGATTATGGATCTACCCCTTATTTAAATCTAAATAATTTACTAATGATATCATGTAACCACATCAATAATTATATGTTTAGTTATTTGTAACAAATTTTAATAGTATGATGATCACATCTGAATTTTATAGATCCACTTCCGATTGAATTTTGTGGGAATTTCCCCCTATAAATATTATTTTTCTCCCTCTAGTTGAATTTGATTTGAGTTTAGTCATGCATTGGCTATATAAATATTCCATATCATTTTTAGTGTAAGAGAAGTCATATTTAATATTATGATTGATCATTTGATCATTAATTATTATGAGGATAAATGAAGTCTTCAAATGGAAAGTAATCATATAATGTGAGTCTTAATTCATATCCCTGATGGGTGTCTATCTCAGATGATTAGGGAGAAAATCATCATTTAGGATATTCCTTGTAACGCCCTGAACCTAGTTACCCAGAGTCGGTGCATTATTACATTACATTGGCATGATCACAAGAGATCAAGTCTCGAAAGATAGATTAGTTTATTATCCTTATAAGTACTAGATACATACATAAGTTTTACATTACATCATGAAATAAAAAAACACCAAAATTTTATCCCCTTTGAACACACTTATATCTTTTGTCCTATCCCTGTAGGTCAACCATAAAATACTTCTACACAACTTGGGAAAAATAAAACATAAAAAGGGGGAGCTTAGATTCTCAAAAACGATAACAATATAGAAAAACATTCATAAATAAGCATTAATATTTAAGGAAATGTATAAGACTAAAACACAAGCCTTTTAAACTTAAAAATGAGAATAATATAGAAAAGTTATATCAAATAATTCCATTATCTTATTCACATGAATATTCTACTAGTCGACTAATCACATTTAATATAAATAGGTGATTTTAAAATTATGGAAATCATAATGTTGAACATCATAAACACATTGTCAAGGCCTCGTTCCAATAATACAAATAAGATTTTGTAAAGGCCTTGTTCCAAGACACTAGTTTGTCTCATGAGACCTACCGATTCATCGAGGAGCTATAGCGGGCTCCACCCGTCACTTACTAGGTCCAATTAATTCCTCATATGAAAAGGTTGAAACATAAAAAAATAATTCATATTAAAACTAGGATAACAAATGTTAATAAATTAACCATAAACCATGAATTGTATAAAAATAACACATCCACAATCAAACATATCACAAAACCTTCAATACCATATAGATGATTTTTATCTTAATAAATCAACTTCTAAACAAGTGTGAAATCTATAATAGGATGTTGACATATATGAAATCCAAACTATTTAAAAGAAATATATATTTCTATTTTGAAATCATTTAAAAGTCACATAATTATAAAAGAATTTTTTTTTTGAAAAAAATCTTATAATATTTTAAGGGAATCTTTGAAGATGTTATAATGGTGGAAAATAGCCTCACCCACCGTATAAGTTAAAAAAACATTCTCACCTTAATTTGTCGAAATGTTCATAAAGTACATTGTTTGGAAAACAAAGAAAAGATTCATTTATAAACATTTTATAAAAATTCAAAAAAGGGTATAAATAAATTTAACCCATAGTCTAAAAATAGTAAAAATGTTTTGAAATATATTTTTAAGAAACACAGATGTGGATGACAAAGAGTTCCTAGTAGATAATCAAGTATAAACAATCTCGGATAATAGAGTGATTGTAGAATTAAACATTACCTTGAATTTTCCTTGATATAGGGTATGTTAAACTTTTTTATAATATTTAAATAATTTTTATTAAATTATACAGGAACTACATTCATAAATAAGATATCATATATGATCTTCTAATATTTCTTTGTTAAAAATATTTCTCTAGTATCATTTTTTCAGGTGTAAATTGATTCATTTTCTTTTATATTATTGGTTGAATAAGAAATGTTTGTTATGGATTAGTTTTATTTTATTCATATCCATAATGATATTAAATTATTAAACATTATTTTTAATCATATAATGAAAATTATTCTTGAATGATCACGAAGGGGGATGAATCTCATTGCGTTCATGGAGATAGTAATCTGTTGGTACACACAAGGGACAATATCATTATATTGATGGTGAAATCATATGTAATTAGATGGTATATCATAAATAAAGAATCATTTTTCATGTTATATTTATTATTTACATCAGTTTTACTCATTATTATACCTATCGAAATAATGAAGTATTTGAATAACAAACTACAGCACGACTTGGAGACGGTAAGCCGTACGTACGCACATATTGTGACTTGTCATTCATAGGAGGGATAGAATAATGAACATTTTTGTACCATATTTATAATAATATCACAGTATGTATAAGGTAGTATACTTATTATTTTGGTATGGAAAGAAGAGAGAAATAGGATGTTGAAAAAGAAAAGAACTTTGAAAGAAGTGGTGAAATTATTAACTCTTCTTCAGGTGTTTTTTTAATTGATCAAAAGGGCCCCTTAGGTTGTCTTTTTGATGAATTTAAGGAATCTAGGTCTATTTGAGGTTATTTGGGAGGATATTTTAGCAGGGTTTGGCTGAGCCAAATGACTTTGGAGGTGTAATTTTGAGGGAAGGGGAAGTACCAATTTATAAGAGAGGTGAGGGTCACTTTAAGAAAAATCTTGAAATATTAGTTTATTATACAATAATATTCATTTTATAATTGTTGAAAAATGATTTATTTCTAGAATAATGTGGTTACGGGTCAAAAAAATCCTATCCAATAGGTTTTAGATAGGTTTAGGTTACCATATTAACTTATCTTTTAGATTTAACTCTTAGTTAAATAGTTTAACTTTTACCATGTCTACTTGTATCTTTATATTATATGGTTAATAAACATACTATAAAATTCCAAGATAACCCCAAAAGGTTCATTAATGAAATTTTTATTATTATATATGTCTTATGTCCGAACCATAGATTTTTAAGACAATTATATCATTTGATAATATTTTTTTTCATTTGTGTAAATTTTGACAATATTTATTATTTGATTTTTGTTAAAGTCCTAAAAAATTTATCACCTAGAAAAAAAGTCATTTAATAAAACCTAACAAGTCATATTAACCTATAAAATTCGTGTAAATCAACAAAAGTCTCAATTTACATTTTTTTGGAAACTTATAATATCAATTATTTTAATCTTTCATTAATAAGGAAATTACCTCATCATCATTGTGTCATAAATAAATTTAATTATTTAATGTCTAAAAATTATAAATAAAATACCATTACATAGGAAATAATTTTAGATTTCTAATTAAGATTTATATTCCAATTTATCTTATGTAAAACCCTATATTAAAAATGTTTTAGTTATGAAAATTTGAATTTAACAATTTTAACTCTTCTTTAAATAAAATAATAATAAATGTCTTAATCTAATCCAAGTGGACCAAAAGGATCATATTTTATTTCTAAGGTTGTTTTTGATCGAAATACACTTCTCCAATTGAATTAGGACAAGTTTTAGGTTAAAATAATATCATTTTTACCTTTAATTACCCTATTTACTTATAACCGTGGTAAATAAAAGTCAAAAGTTACTATTCACAAAAAAATATTTTCATCTCATTTAACCACATTTTACTTATAGATATCAACCATGTCTCTCATATTTTTTAAATTTAATTCATCGAAGTGGTAAAATTACGTTTTATGATAATTTGCTAACGTGCCTAGAAGGTGGGTATAAGACGGTAAAAAGTTCAATAAAATTTTATATATCTAATTTTATTGTAAAATGACACTAATTAATTACGTTGAACTAATATAGGTATTATGTATCTATTTTGAATTAAAATAAATTTAACTAAAATAAATAATTATTAAAATAAAAAGTCATTTTTAACCATAACGTAGTGTTTTTCTCTATTCATAAAAAATTGAATGTTTTCAAAAAAATACCAAAAATTCACACTAAGCTAATTTTGATATTACAAATCCAAAAATGAAGTCTATATTGAAAAATAAAATTTATAATGTTTTAAAAAGTGGGTATTACTATTCATAACAGATAGTTCGATTGGTCATGGTGTGCTAGAAATCGAAGTTGCGTACAACAAAAGCTATTGTATTATTCAAAGAGAAACATACCGTAGAAACTTGTGGTGTTACATTCTTCCCTCCTTCAAATAATTTCATCCTCAAAATTTCTAAAATAATACTACATAAAAATATTTGGGTGGTTCTACATCATAAGTTGCTTGGGTTCCCACGTTGACTCTTCTATCTTATGGTTTATCCATAGAACTTCTACCACACAAGTCATCCAGTTTCTCAGCACTTGTTCTCCGGTATCAAGAATGTTGACAGGCTCTTCACAATAAGATAGATTGGGTTCCAGTTCTATTTCTTCATATGTGAGTACATGAATTGGGTCTGGAATGTATTTTCTTAATAGTGATATGTGGAACACATCATGAACTTTGAAGTGTTTTGGTGACATTGCCAAATGGTAAGCTACAACTCCAATTTGTTCTAGAATTTCGAAAGGTCTGATGTACCTAGGACTTAATTTTCCTTTCTTACTAATTCATATAACACCCATCCATGAAGATACCTTCAATAAAACATGATCTCCTACATGAAATTCCAAATCATTCCTTCAGTTATTAGTATAGCTCTTTTTCCTAATTTGAGTTTCTTTGATGTAGGTTTGGATAAACATTAACTTTCCCATTATTTCCTAAACAAGTTTTGGGCCTATGGGTTTTATTTCACCAACATTATCCAAAAATGTTGGTGTACGATATCTCTTTCTATATAATGCTTCATATGGTGCCATCTGGATACTTTAATGGAAGCTATTGTTATTGTAAAATTATACCAGAGGTAAATACTAATCTCATATAGCTTGAATGTCAAGTGGGAAAGATCTCACCATGTCTTCTAAGGTTTGAATAGTCCATTTTGATTGTCCACCAGTTTGAGGGTGGTAGGAAGTGCTCAAACATTGTTTGATATCTAAGTTCTTTTGAATACTTTTCAAAAATCTTGATGTAAAATGGGGATCACAATAAAAAACAATCAATAGGGGTACTCCATGAAGTATTAAAACTTCATAAATATATAGTCTTACTAAACTTCAAAGTAGTAAATATTCTTTTATAGCAAGAAAATGTGCGGACTTGGTGAGACGATCAACAATGGCCCATATTACATCATTCCTTCTAGGAGTCTTTGGCAGTCCCATGACAATGTCCATCGTAATATCATATCATTTCCACTTAGGTATGGGAAAATTTTGCATGACTCCTCCAGGATGTTGTCTTCCAGACATAACCTGTTGACAAACCATACATCTTGACAGATAATTAGAAATCTCTCTCTTCATGTTGTCCCACCAAAACTGTTCCTTCAAATCTCTATACATCTTAGTGAAACAACGGTGTATAGAGAAATTGGAGCTATGAGCATCATAAAAAAATTCCCTTTTTAGATCAGGTATATTAGGAACACAAACTCTCTTCCCAAATTTCAAAATTCCATCTTCATATACGAAGTCAATCAATCTCCTGTCATTTACAACTTTAATTTTCATTTGAAACACCTCATCATCAGTCTAAGAACATTTTATCCTTTCTAGTAAGTATGGTTAGGAAACCATTTGAAAACGTATTGACGTCTCACCTTCCATGATTATTCCCATATCCATTTTTACTAGATCCATGAATATAGGATCCCTTTCAACTCTCATCTTGTTCAAAACTCCATGTTCTTTTCTTATAGAACAATATGCCACCTTATTTTCCTTCCCCAAGTGGTAGCGTATAGAGAAATAATAATCCTTGATTAGTTAGTGCCATCTCCTTAGCTTCTTGTTCATATTTTTTTATAGAAAATATACTTTAAGATCTTTTTATCAGTATATATCTCACAATTTTCACCATAAAGATAGTGTATCCATATAATCAAAGAAAATATTATAGCTAATAACTCAAGATCATGACTGTGATAGTTTTTTCAAGAATTTTTAGTCGTCGTGATAAATATGAAATTACTCTGCCATTCTGCATAAGGACACAACTAAGTCCTTTATTTGAAGCATCATTATAAATAAAAAACCCATTATTCCCTGATGGTAGAGTCATTATAGAAGTCTTGAATAATCTTCTATTTAGTTCTTCAAAACATTCTTCACACTCTTTTTTTCAAATAAATTTAACCACTTTATGTGTAAGCTTGGTTAATGGGTTAGCCAATTGGGGAAATTTCTAGATGAAATGCCGATAATATTATGCTAAACCAATAAATATGTGTACCTCAGTTATACTTGTCAGTTCTAGACATTCTTGTATTGATCTTGTCTTAGAAGGATCAATAGAGATTCCATCCATTGAGGTAATATGTCCAACAAAAGAAATTTCCTGAAGCCAGAATTCACACTTGCTAAACATCCTATATAATTAATTTCTTCTGAGGGTTTTCAGAATAGTGAACAATTTATATTCATGGTCATAATAGATTTTGGAGTAAACCAAGATATCATCAATAAATACCACAAAAAATACTTCAAGATATTCCTTTAAAACTATATTAATTATATCCATTAAAATACAGGGTTCATTAGTTAGTCAAAAAGGCATTACTATAAACTCGTAATGCCCATACCAAGTTCGAAATTCTCTTTTTAGAATTTCTTCCTTCTTCACACACAACTGATGATATCCATATTGAAGGTCAATATATGAAAAATATTGAGCTCCATGAAGTTTATTGAATAAATCATCAATGCTAGTTAGGGGATACTTGTTTTTTTATTGTCATAGAATTGATCTCCCTATAGTCAATGCACTACCTCTAAATCCATCTTTCTTCTTAAAAAATAAAATAGGGGCTCCCCATGGAGAAATAATTGGGAGAATAAATCCTTTATTACTCCATTCATATATATGTTTTATTTAGTTCCACTAATTATATAGTGTCCATTCTATATGAGGCCTTTGATATGGGCCTTGAACCAAGAATTAAATAAATGGAAAACTCAATTTCTCATTCTGGAGTATGTCCAGGTAAATCCTATGGAAAGACATTAATATATTATTGTATAGTATGCACACCCTCTATTAGAACATTATTTTACTCACCCATAGATATTTCATTCTCTTCCTCCCTAATAATTGAATTTAGTAGATCTACTGGGGTGGATATAATTAAGAATCAGGTGGTGATGTTTCTTCTCTAAATATAAGGCACTCTTTATTATCACAAAAAATTGTGTCCTCCTTCTTCTTATAATATATTTTTGTATCATGGTCTTAAATCCAATCCATACCAAGGATTTTATCAAATCCAATCATGGGTATGATGATGAGATCAGTATATAAAGAACATTTAAATGCCCAAATAGGAACTGATTCAAAAACATTATTGGAATGATACTTCCCTTAGTAGTTTTAAATGAAAACTCCATTGTTATATCTAATTGAAAATATATAATTTTCTTAGAAAAATGGAAAGATATGAAATAATACAATGCTCCAGAATAAAATAAAGAATTGTCTAAAATTGAGGAAACCATTAAATTACCTGACACCACATCTTTCAGAGGTTCAACCTCAGCAGTGGTGATCACATAAGCTTGGCCTTTCTTCCTTTTCATTTTATAAGGTTGGTATCTTTGTCTATTAGATCTTTCATTTTCACAGTTCCCCTTTTATCTATAATTATAGCATTCAACATTGACAACGTCTTTCTTTCCCTTGAAATCATGAGCTTGGTGGCTTTTTCACCACACTTGTAACAGACTCCCATTACCTTCAGGAAAGTACCAAGGTGTTTCTTCCCACATTTACCACAGGTTGGATATTAAAATTTTCCCGTATTACCCTTATTTCCATTTCTTGAGTGTTCAACAGATCTATTCTTCTCTTTCTTTTCTTTAAAGTTGTAAGATGTAAATAATTCCTTTTTTTTCTTGATATCACACGAGAAAATTTCTTCATACGATGAGATGGATTGTGATACTAATGCTTGATGGAGAAATATTTTTAACCAATCAAAGAATTGATCAATATTAATCCTTGGAATACATATATAATCTGCTACATTCCTTGCTAACCTTATAAAGTTAGCCTCATACTTTGTGACATTCTCATCCTCATTTTTCCTCAGACTTAGAAATTGTCTTTCCATATCCGCTCGATGGTCCTGAGAAAATTATTATTCTATTAAAAGATCTTTACACTCCCTCTATTCCATATTTGATACTTAATCATCATCCTTTGTGTTTTGAATCAATGAAACCCCTTGATTTTCATGTCTTGTGAGGCGATAAACTTCCATGGCAATTTTTTCCCATTCGATACTCCCCAAAGCATGAAATATTTTCTCTAAGTAACTTATCCATTTCTTAGCTACAAATGGATTTGTAGTCAGATTGATTTTTTTTGGTTATTGACTCATGAATTAGTCTAATATTGATCATCTACGTTACGGATCAGGGTGCTTCATACGGGTAAGGTTATTATTCAAAACTTGAGTGAGTTATCCCAGTATAGTGATAAGCTGATTAGCACCAGTTGTATCACCATCTCCACTATAATTATCTTGAGTGGGAGGGAAATCCATAAATTTATTACATTCATTGAAACAGTTTCCATTCCATCCACTATGTGACATTTCTAAACAATGGCATACACTAGATTAGTTTATGAATCAAAATTCATAATTCCAAACTTGTAAAACACTCAACATAAATTGAACAGTTTATGGATATAATCCATATTAAAAAAAATTCTTTTAGGAGGTATATACTTATAAATCCTTCATAATGGATTGTAATGAAAATGTGAATTAGCCTAATCATATCCCCCGGGAGTGTTGTAAACAAGAGTGTAGAAAGGCCCGTTGTCGTGTACCAGGATACCCCGGGTCAAGCCCGAAACTCCTTGTTAGAGTTTTTACTCCTAAGTACATCTGTGATGGAGCCACATCTATCTTCTTGTATCTAGACAGGGATGTATTGTTTGGAAAATACATAAAATCACTATATAACCAAAATTCTAGGAAGTTCTTCAATACTAATCATCAAATTCTATCTTAGGGTAATGTTCCCTAATTAGTGTATTTCTAAATCTAGCTTCCAAGGTTTGTACTAAACTTCCTCTGATACCAACTATAATGCCCCGACCCTAGTTACCTAGATTTGATGCATTATTAAAAAACATTTTTATTATCACAAGAGATCATGTCTTGAAAGACCGATTAGTTTAGTATCTTGTGAAGTACTAAATACATACATACGTTTTACATTACATCATGAAATAAAAACAACAATAAAAATTTGTCCCCTTTGAGTGCACTTATATACCTTATCCTATCCCTTCATGTCAACCATAAAATAATTATTCACACCCTTGTAAAAATAAAACATAGAAAGGGGTGAGCTCAGATGCTCAGTAAGGATAACAATATTGCTGAAACATTCATAAATAAGCATAAAAAATTAAGGCAATGTATAAGACAAAAACACAAGCCTTTTAAAGTTAAACATGAGCATAATATGGAAAAGGTAAATCAAATAATTCCATTTACTTATTCACATGGTTATTCTACTAGTCTAATAATCACATTTAATATCAATATCCAATTTCATAATGATGGAATGCGTAATGCCAAACATCATAACCACATAGTCAATTCCTCATGGCAAGACTACAAATAAGATTTTTCCAAGGCCTTATTCCAAGACACAAGTTTGTCTCATGAGACCTACTGATGCATCAAAGAGCAATATCAGGCTCCACCCATCACTTAATAAGTCCAATGCATTCCTCATATGAAACAGTTGAAACATAACATAAACATTCGTACTAAAACTATCATATGAAATGTTAATACTTTAACCATAAACCATGAATGGTACACAACTAACACATCCACCGTCAAAAATATCAAAAAACCATCAATACAATATGGAAGATTTGTATCTTAATAAATCCACTTTAAATAAGGGGAAAATCCATCAAAGGATGTTATCCTAGATGAAATCAAAACTATTTGAAGGAAATATCTCGTTCTATTTATAAATCATTTTAAAGTAACATAATTATAAAATAAAACATTTATTTTGAAAATATTCTTATAATATTGTAAGGTAAGCTTTTAAAATGTTATAACTGTAAAAAATATCCACACCCACTGTATAAGTTAAAAAAGAAATTATTACCTTAATTTGTTTAAAAGGTCATAAAGTACCTTGTTTGGAAAACTATGAAAAGATTCCATTATAAAAAAATTTAAATAGTCAAGCATGGGTATAAATGAATTTAAACCATAGTCTAAGAAATAGTAAAAATGTTTTGAAATAGATTTTTAAGAAACACATATGTGGATGATAGAGAGATCCTAGTAAATACTCACATATAAAAAACCTTGGATAATAAAGAGATTGTAGAATTAACCCCTACCTTGTACTTTTTCTTTGATAGAGGGTAAATTAACCTCTTATATAATATTTAACTCAATTTTATTAAATTATACAAGAACCACATACATAAATATGATATCATATACGATATTCTAATATTTCTTTGTAAATAATATTTTAGTAGTATCATTGTTTTGGGTGTTAACTGATTCATTTTCATTTATATGATTAGTTAAGAAATCCATGTTTGTTATGGATAAGATGTAATTGATTCATATGTAAAATGATATTAAGTTATTAACCCTTATTTTTAATCATATAATGAAAATTATTCTTTAATGATCACGATGGGGTATGAATCTCATCACGTTTATGGAGACAGTAATCCATACGTACACACGAGGGTCAATATCATTCTATTGATGGCGAAATAATATTAAATTGGATGTTATATCATATATACAGAATAATTAAAATGTTATATTTATTATTTACATCAGTTATACTTGTTATTATACCCATCCAAAAAATGAAGTGTTTGAATAACAAACTACACCACGACGTGGAGACGGTAAGTCATACGCATGAATATATGGTGACTTTTCATTCATAGTATGGATAGAATAATGAACATATTTTAAAAATATTTATAATAAAATCATAGTATGTATAAGGTACTGGAATTATTTTCTTGTTATAGGAACAACAAAGAAAGAGGAAGGGGAAAATATTTGAAATAGGTGGTGAAATTATTACGTCTTCTTCGGGTGTTTCCATTTGAGTTGGTCAAAAGGGCTCCATAGGTTAGATTTATGATCAATGTAAGGCATTTAGTTATAATTTAGGGTAGTTTAGAGATTATTTGAGTAGTTTTTTTCCAACAAAAATTGCTTTGGAGATGTGATTTTGAAAGAAGGGAAAGTACCCTTTTATAAGAGAGGTGATAGTCACTTTAGGAAAACCTTGAGATTTTATTTTATTATACAATCATATTCGGTTTATAATGGATCCAAAATGATTTATTTTTAGGATAAGGTGGTGATGGGTCTAAAAACACTCAACCAATATGTTTTATATAGGTTTATTTCACCATATTAACCATATATTTATGATTTAACTCTTAGTTAAATAGTTTAACTTTTACCATGTCTCCTTGTATCTTAATATTATATGGTTATAAAACATAACATAAAATTACTAGAGAACCTAAAGTGGTTCATTAATGACATGTATATTATTATAAAAGTCATTTTTTTGAGACTTATATTTTTATGACTATTATATCATTTAATAATATAGTATTTATTTTAAAAACTCATTTATGTCAATTTTGACACTATTTTGTATTTTATTTTTGTTAAAGTCCTCAAAAATTTATTACATAGAATAAATTTCATTTAATCAACCCTAAAATGTCATATTAACCATTAAAATTAGTTTAATTCATCAAAATTATCAATTTACATTTATTTGGATATTTATAATATCAATTATTTTAGTCTTTAATTAATATGGTAATTTCTGCCTCATCATTGTGTAATAAATAAATGTAATTCTTTAATGTATAAAAATTATAAATAAAATCCCATTTTTTAGAAAATATTTTTATATTTATAATAAATATTTATAGTCAAATTTATCTTATGTGTAGACCTATATTAAAAATATTTTAGTTATGAAACTTTTAATTTAACACTTTTAACTCTTTTTTAAATTAAATAATAATAAATGTCTTAATCTAATAAAAGTGGACCAAAAGGATCATATTTTATTCCTAAGTCTTGTTTTGGTCAAAATAAACTTCTTTAATAGAATTGGGATACGTGTTAGGGTAATAATAATATCATTATTACCTTTAATTACCCGATTTACTTTTAACCGTGGTAAACAAAATTCTATAGTTACTCTTCACAAAAAATTATTTCCATGTTATTGTACAACATTTTACTTACTGATATAAACCTTTTCTCTCAGATTTTTTAAATTAAATTTATATTAGTGGTAAAATTATGTTTTATGCAAATTTGTTAACGTTCCTAGAAGGTGGGTAAAAGAAGGTAAAATGTTCAATAAAATTTTATATATCTAATTTTATTATGAAATGACTCCAATTAATTACATTAAACTAATATAGGTATTATGTAACAATTTTTTCTTAAAATTAATTTAAATAAAATAAATAATTATTTAAATAGAAAGTCTATTTTAAACAATAATGTACATTTTTTTCACTATTCATCAAAAATTGAATATTTTCAGAAAAATACAAAAAATTCACCCTAAGATAATTTTGAAACATCAAATCCAAAAATGAAGTCAATTTTGAAAAATAAAATTTATAAATTTTCAAAAAGTGGGTATTACTATTCCTAACGGCTAGTTTTATTGGTTCTAGTATGCTAGAACTCAAATTTGTGTACAACACAAGCTATTCTATTATTCATAGGGAAACATACTATGTAAGCTTGGGGTGTTACATTCCTATTGTAGTAAAGTTTGTTGATATCATTTTAGAAAAAATTCCTAGTATTCCTCCAAATCATGAAGTTTATTTCTCGATATAACTCATACCTGAAGATACATCTATTTCGAAGACATGTTATAGAGTCTCCCCATTTGAGTAGCATGAGTTTAAGAATAAACTCTATGAGAATCCTAATAGTGGATTCATTCAACCTAGTGAACCAGCATGTGGTACAGATATTCTATTTTTTGAGGAGAAATATGGGTAAATTCATCTATTCAAATATTATCAAAAACTTAACAAGAGCACAATCATGGATAATTATCCTCTACCATATATCGACAATTTATTGATCAATTATAAGGATATATATAATTTTATAATATTGAACTTCATTCTATATATCATCAATTGAGGGTTAAGGAGAATATTCCCTAATAAACCTTCTATAAAAGGTATGTGAAGTATGATTTTATATTGATTCAATTAGGACATACTAATTCCACTACTATCTTCATAGATTTAATAATCATAGTCTTTAGAGATTATCTTGATCAATTTTTTCTAGTCTTTATTGTTGATTTTCTTATGTATTGAAATATTTAGAAAGTATGTAAAGATTAGTTGAGAATTTTGTAGTACATACAGAGAAAAGTTGTATGTAAAATTTATAATGTTTGAATTATGGCTTAAAAAAGGTTCATTATTGGTTCATATAATCTCATGATAGGGTATTTTTGGTAGTTCCGTTAAATAAGGAAGCTATTTATAAATTTCCTAGACCAAACATGGTTAGTAATACCTTTAGTTTTCTTTGGTTAACTAGATGTTATTGACACTTTGTGAGATATCTATCATGAATTTATAATCTAATAAACATGTTGATCTGAAATTGGTTAAGTTATTGTGGAAAAGTTAATTTGAAGAGCAAGTCCTTAAAGTGATGGTTGGTCAATGAACCTATTCTTACACTAACCTATAGTTAATAATTGTTTGTTATCTATAGTGATGCATTAAATAAGTGAATATGATGTTTCTTCATGCAAAATGTTATGGTGATGACATATGGATCACCCAAATTGAAAATGAATGATAAAAATTAACCAACACATAATTTTTATTTGGTAGTTGTAATGTTTACATTAAATTTATAGAGGTACGAAAATTATTGTTAAATATGAGATATTTATATAGATAATACAATATTGAAGTATAGATTCTGATATAAAGAGTTTAATATGTTCCATAAAAGTTTGTTTTAATTGATTAAAGATCATAATTTCTCAATTAATTACCACCCTATGAAGTTTAACAAGGTGTAATATACTCTAAGTCAATTGGATCATGATATATTATCTATTACAAGGACAAAAAATATAAAATATTTCTATATTTGAAAATGTTGGTTTTTTAAAACTTGAAGGAAGGGGAGTAATCTTATCTAGCTCAAATAAGTGTTCAAGCATCTCTCTAGGTGAGGATTAAAGAAGAACAAAAGGAAGATGTAGAGATATAAAAGAAGGTTATAAATTTTCTTGAGTTAAACATTGATTGTGATGTAATGATATGGTTTATGAACAATTTATTCATTCCACCCATACTAGATTTTATTAAGGAGCCTTTGGATGACGCTCATAGTTCATCCTTCTATATTCACCCGGGAAGTATGAATACGTGTTGTGATATTAAAGAGTAATTATAATGGGAAAAAATATAAAGGGATATTGTGGATTATATATCTTAGTTCATGGTATGCCAAAAAGTTAATGTTGAGAGACCTATGCCTAATGGGATGCCATAATCATCACTAATATTGTAACAAAAATGGTTAAACATATACATGAAATTTGTGCTTAGACTCCCCAAATCATCTAAAGGAGATAATTATATTTGGATTGTATTTGATTTCCATATAATATCAAAACACTTAATTTCTATTAGAAAATATTTATCTCTTGATAAACATTCCATAATATACATTAAAAAAGTTTTATGGTTTCATAGAGTACCACATTCCCTTGTATTTGATAGAGATCCCAGATTTACCTAGAATTTTTTGGGATGTTTTGTAAAGACCCGTAAAATTGAAGGGAAATTTTTTCTTAATTTTCATTGGAATTTTACAAGAACGCGGTTTCTGAAGGCACCTGATTCCGAGGCCCAGAGTGCCCGGAATCAATTTCCGAAGTTTGGCCCGGGTACGTTCAGTGAGCGAACGAGCAGGAATTTCTAACTTTTGATCCGGTGCTCGGAATTGAAATCTGATGGCACCGATGAACCCGCAGAGCCGATATTCGCTTAAGGAGACCTTTTCGGAAGTTGCGTTTGTTGCGGGACGAAAGTTAGTTTTTGGGAGAATTATAAAAAGTTGAATATAAAAAATGTGGAATTCTTTTTATTTTACTTTTGTAGTTTAACTCCTCTCAAAGGGAGTTAGCGGTGGGACCCACACCCACTTGACCTCCCTTGAGAGGATTAAGTGTTTTGGGACCCACACAAACCTAAACCTCTCATCTTCTCCCTTAAACTCCCCTTTTAATTTAAGATGGCAAGTTGGTTAATTAATGGCTTGAGTTGTCTTAATTCAAACCGTTGAAATTCAAATGGTTTGGATTGACTTTATAAAATAAGATCTTAGCTTATTTTGTTGGGTTAGAACTCTTTAACCATCTTTAGAGCTTTTGAGAGATTTTCTTCCTTCTTCAATCTTTGACGAAGAACGCCCATCTTGACGAAGAACGCTCAGGCTCCGACGAAGAATGCCACACCTCTCTTCTTTGTCTTCCGTGTCAATGAGAGGGAACGCCGCTTCCTCCTCGGACTCCCTTCGTCGGCATACGAAGATTCGCCAACGACGTATCTCTTCGGACGTACCTCTTCGTCATCGGATTTGACGAATGACTACCGCGACGCCCGACCTCCGCGACGTTGTCTTCTGCGGGACGTTGACAAATCTTCGAACCTATACCCAAGGTAGGGGTTGTTGTATTTTGTTTATTTATTTATTCTTGTTCGTGGTTCATGCATGACTAACGTAAGGATTTTAAGTTGTGTTATCATTTAACGTGAGGGGGCCGGACCGCATGAACACGGCCGAACCCCCTCCATCGTTCTTGTTGATTTATCTTGCGGGTGGAAACAAGGTGGCGTGGTGCCGTCGCACCACGCGGATAATTGTATGTTTATATTGCGCGGCGCCGTCGCGCCGCGCCGTGGAAGAATCATCAAGAACGCGACGCCGTCGCGCCGCGTCAAGAGGAATTGGAGGCGCGGTGGAGGGGCGCGGTGCCGTCGCACCGCGCCGGACGATGAACACCGCGGCCAGTTCCGGGCCGCGGCGGGACGAGAAGACCGGCGGCCGGGCGGCCGGCGTCGGAAGCCGGAAAGGGGACCGGATTTTCCGGTCCCGTTGGAGAAAACCGGCCGGCAGTTGGCCGGCCGGAAGGTCAAAAGGCGGGGGAAATAAATTCCCCCTGCCAGCTTAAAAAACCCCCCCTCATTTATGAGGGGGGTGGTTTCCTTGAGGGGGGGGGGGCAGGCGGCCCCCCGTATCCTCCTCAAAGCGGGCCCCCAGGAGGGGGGCCGTTGATTGACAAAATGGCACGGCTATGTCGCGCCGCCATTTGAAGAAGCGGGGGGCTTCCCCCCCCCCCCCCCCCCCCCCCCCCCCCGCATGCTGCCTCCGTGCGGTGCCAGGCCGCCGCGCCGCCGCGCCGGCCGGGCCGGGTCGGACCCGGGTCGGGGCGACCCGGTTCGGGCCGACCCGGGGGGGGGGGGGGGGGTCGGGTCGGGTCGGCCCGGACCCGGACACCCCCCGTTTCGAATCAGTTTCGGTCTTTTGGCCATAACTTGAGACACGGACCTCCGATCGACGAACCGTCTACAGAAACACGATCCTTGGATCGAGACGGTCATTTCGGTATATCGCACTCAGGGTTTCGGAAAACTTTGAGTTCGGCCGGGTTGGTTCGTTCACGAAACCAACCGGGCCTTCGGAGCGGAAACGCTCATATCTTGAGCTACGGACGTCCGATTGACGTGCCGTCAGCTTGGTTGTGTTCCTCTTAGTGAGACGGATCTTTTGGCATACTCCGCCCGAGGTTTGGACGCAGGTGGAGTAAGGTCGGGTTGGTTTTGCCTTAAAAAACCAACCGGGCCCCGGGGACGAAAATGCCAATAACTCTCAGACCGGGCGTCCGATCGACGCGCCGTCTGTTGCGTTGAGTTCCTGTTGACGATACGGAACTTTTGGATACATCAACTCTGGACTTTGTGACAGTTGATGTATCAGCCTCTCGACTCGTGGAGCGGACCCTCCGAACGAGCTTGCTGTGTGCGGGAACCCTAGTGCTGGCTGCGACTGTTACTGCGACTGTGACTGCTACTGCTACTGCTACTGTGACTGCGACGACGACAGTACAGAGATCCTGTGTGGATTCGACGACGACGACTACAGCACTCAGCGATCCTACGTGGTTCAGTGCTACAGGACTTGTGTGGGCCCGATCCTGTGTGGGTCCGATCCTGTGTGGGTCTTTGCGCTCAGCGGTCCTGTGTGAACCAGTGCCTACAGGTCCTGTGTGGGCCCGATCCTGTGTGGGTCTTTTGCGGGGGTTAGTTACCTATCGATCCTTCGTGGGTCCGACGACTTAGATGGATCAGAGATCATCTTTACCGTCTTTCGAAGATGTTTACCTGTGTGAGCTGAATCCTGTTGCTTTCCTGTGTGGATTGTGTTGTGCTATCCTATGTGGATTACGTTTTGCTTTCCTGTGTGGAATACGTTTACTTTCCTGTGTGGACTGAGTTGTACTTGGGCTCGGAGGTTGGAGCGTATTTGAAATTGATGACTTAGGTATATGTATGGGCATATACCTAAGCAGTGTCGGTTATTACTTCGTGATTGTTCCTTTCTTCGTGGTTTATCCTTTGTGGATTTGAGAGACCTTCAGGGGTCTCGGGGTCCCTACTGAGTAGCTTATACTCACCCCTGCACGGGCTTTGCCCGCACTACGTTGCGTTGGTTGCAGACGACGGACAGCGTTGACCTTAGCTGAGGCTTGCAGAGCGGGACGGTACCCGGAGGTGGACCACTGGGCGGGACGTGCTCGGAGCGGACGGCGGGACCCGTGGAGCAGAGGAGCTATCTGTACCCACCCTTCAGGTGGGATTTCCAGTGGACAGCTCGGTGTAGCGGCTTTTACCTTTCAGTTGCTGTTTTCCCTTTCGAGTTGTACTTTACTTTCAGTTTGGGTTTGTATACTGGCCCATTTACTTTTCCACACTTTCAGTTGTACTCTGCTTTTGCTTAGTGTTTACTTTCCGCTTGCTTACTCTGTGGTGTTTGTTTACTTTAAAAAGGCAATGCCTTCCCATTTTACCGGGATTTGCGCCTTGGTGCTAGTCGCCAGCCCCTGGCCTATGGAAGGCGGGCTTGGGGTAGTCACGGCACGGACCCCGAGGGCGGGTCGTGACAAATTGGTATCAGAGGAGTTCGGTTCTACCGCGAACTCTGATCTTTTCTATGTGAAGCAATAATGTTTAGTGTATTGAGTGTGGTTATCAGTCTAGGGAGTCCAGTGTTGGTGCGGCGGCCGACGTATCCGTACACCAGGACCCTGACTTCTGATTTCCGACTTAATGCACGAAAACATTGATTGCATGTGTGTTTCAAAGTTTTCTTTGTGATTACTTATATCAGCTCACCAGGTATACTGTTCTGACCGTGGCGCACCTGTTTCATTTTCAAGGATGGCCCCACGACGGCAGCCAGCTAGGGTTCCGAGAGTCGAGCGTGACGACAGCCCACCGAGCGACGAGGCCTCGGTGCATGGCCCTTTGTCAGCAGTGGCACCGGCGGTAGCTCTACCCGCCGAGCCCCCGATGCTTCCAGCAGCAGCCGCTGACGATGCACGTTGCCTCAGCGCACTGCATGAGTTTCAGCGCCAGCGACCGCCCAGGTTTCGCGGGGAGACGGATCCCCAGGCAGCAGAGGACTGGTTGGAGGCAGTGGTACGAGTGTTTAGGCTAGTGAGGACACCAGCAGACCTCATGGTGATCCTCGCTGCGAGCCTACTACACGCAGCAGCAGGACGATGGTGGAGCTTGATGCTCCAGGTGCACGATGAGGCATCTCTACTTTGGACAGACTTTGAGAGCCTCTTCCGCTCTGAGTTCGTCCCAGCCACCCTTCGTGCGGTGCGTATCCAGGAGCTTCTTCAGCTGCGGCAGGGCAGCATGACGGTCGCTCAGTACTCGGCGAGATTTACTGATCTCTCGCGCTACTCGACCGACATGGTACGAGAACCATTATTTCGGGCCCGGACCTTCGAGCAGGGTTTGAGACACGAGATCAGGGCATCGTTGATCTCCCTCAGCCTACCGACTCAGACAGGAGTACTGGAGTGGGCCCTTCTGATCGAGAGCTTCCTTGCTGAGTCTACACCAGCGCAGCGACCCACCGCAGGGCGGCACGTGGCAGAGTCATCTGCAGCAGGTAGTCGACGGATGACTCAGGGGTCCAGGCAGACCAGACCTTCGGGCAGACGACCTCAGGACACTGGCTCAGCAGTGCGGGGCACACAGCGCAGAGCCAGTCTTTCGAGAGGCAGACAGTGCTACTCGTGCGGCGGGCAGGGCCACATGGCTCGTGACTGCCTGACCCGCCGTGCCGAGGAGCAGCAGACGGTTGAGGGACCACCGAGGCAGAGGCAGAGGGTCGACCGTGGCGGTCCGCAGGGAGGAGGCGGACGAGGCAGAGGAGCTGGGCGAGCAGCCGGTGGTGGGCGACGCTTTGAGGCTCTGCCACCACCACCACCAGGAGGTCCACCCCGACCACAGGGAGCTGGCGGGCAGAGACAGGCACAGCTCCAGGCAGCAGAGGCCTACGACCACGGCGCAACCGAGATGATTCGAGGTACTATCTGTGCTTATTCCACCCTTGCTGCAGTTCTTATAGACACAGGAGTGAGTCACTCTTTCATAGCCGCTACCCTTGTTTGGAGCTCGGAGATTCCGACAGAGTCGTTGGCTCGATCCTTACGGCTAGAGACTCCTACGGGAGCAGACTCGACGATTACGCACTGGTGCCGACAGTGTGAGCTTACTCTAGGAGGCGAGAGCTTCGGCTGGGATCTTCTTGTAGCAGCGTCGAGGCCTTACGACGTTATCTTGGGCATGGATTGGCTATCTACGGTCCATGCACAGATTGACTGTTTTAGGCGCAAGGTGCGATGTGTACGCACCGACGGGAGCAGGTTCACCTTCACCGGAGAGAAGGGAGCCTTTGCAGCACATGATGGACTTCCGCTGAGGAGGGGACAGCCCATTACTCATCAGTTAGCTAGCCTCATCCTTGGAGCAGTTGACGTGCAGAGTCCTGGTTTTCTTGCAGTGGTGGATCAGTTTGCAGACGTTTTTCCCGACGACGTTCCAGGACTACCTCCTCGCAGAGAAGTAGACTTTTATATTGACTTGTACCCCGGGACAACCCCGATATCAACTCCAACATATCGGATGGCCCCCGCCTAGCTTCGAGAGCTACGGGTACAGTTGGAGGACTTGCATGGCAAGGGGTTCATCTGACCCAGTGTTTCACCCTGGGCTTCCCCGATTTTGTTCGCCAAGAAGGCGGACGGAAGCTTGCGACTTTGTGTTGACTATCGTCACCTGAACCAGGTGACAGTGAGGAACAAGTATCCGCTACCGAGGATTGATGACCTCTTTGATCAGCTCAAGGGAGCACGGTGGTTCTCGAAGATAGACCTCAGGTCAGGCTATCATCAGCTCAGAGTCAGAGACGAGGATGTGCAGAAGACGACTTTCAGATGTCGGTATGGCCACTATGAGTTCTTGGTTATGCCTTTCGGTGTAACCAATGCTCCAGCAGTGTTCATGGCTCTCATGAACAGGATCTTTCAGCCATACCTCGATCGGTTTGTCGTGGTCTTCATCGACGACATTCTGATTTACTCTACGACAGAGGAGGAGCATGCCTATCACTTGCGAGTGGTACTAGACACACTCCGAGAGCACCAGCTTTATGGTAAACTCTCGAAGTTCCAGTTCTGGATACGTGAGGTCCACTTCTTGGGACACGTTATCTCTGAGGCGGGAGTTGCAGTGGATCCCGCGAAGATTGAGGTTGTGTTAGCTTGGGAGCCACCCAGGAGCATGACTGAGGTTCGGAGTTTCTTGGGACTAGCTGGATACTATCGGAGATTCGTTCCAGACTTCTCTAGAGTTGCGGCATCACTCACAGCTTTGACGAAGAAGGGGAAACCCTTCGTGTGGTCTGACAGATGTCAGCAGAGCTTCCAGGAGCTGAGACAGAGATTGACTAGCGCACCTATCTTGAGGTTTACCGAGGAGGGAGTAGGGTACGTAGTTTACTGCGATGCATCAGGGACCGGACTCGGATGTGTTCTGATGCAGGAGCGGGCAGTGATCGCCTATGGATCACGTCAGTTGAGGCCACATGAGAAGAACTACGCTACCCATGACCTGGAGTTAGCAGCAGTAGTCTTCACTCTGAAGACATGGCGACACTATCTGATGGGCGAGCGCTTTACAGTCTTTTCCGATCATCAGAGTCTCAGGTATATCTTCTCTCAGAAGGACCTAAACCTGAGACAGCGGCGATGGCTCGAGTTCCTCCAGGACTATGACTTTGAGATAGTCTATACTCCTGGGAAGGGGAACGTAGTAGTTGATGCCCTCAGCAGGAGGACGGGCATTCAGCTACTTGAGGAGGGGACGGAGCAGCTAACCTCTTTGCAGATATCCTTCATGGATAGAGATGGAGCAGCCTTCCTCCAGTCTCTCACAGTCACCCCTCCACTACTGCAGCGGGTCAGGGAGGCACAGCGTGAGGACGCTGACTGTGAGACACGGCGTGCACAGATATCTTCGGGACATGCACCTGATGGTTTCTCCCTTGGAGTACAGCACGACATCCTTTTCAGAGGACGTACCATGGTACCAGTCGCTTTGCAAGAGGAAGTGATGAGAGAGTTTCACACTTATCCTTTGGCGGTACATCCCGGAGTGGCGAAGATGTACCAGGACCTCAGACGACAGCACTGGTGGCCGGGCATGAAGAAGGCAGTAGCAGAGTTCGTTTCTCGATGCCTCACCTGTCAGCAGGTGAAGGCAGAGCATCAGGTACCAGCAGGCTTGGTACAGCCCTTGGAGGTTCCGGAGTGGAAGTGGGACGACATATCTATGGACTTCGTGACTGGACTTTCACGTACTTCCAGAGGTCACGACTCCATATGGGTGATTGTTGACCGACTCACCAAGTCGGCACACTTCTTACCCCTCAGAGAGCAGGGCTCAGTGGAGAGCTTGGGACGTCTCTACGTTAAGGAGATTGTGTGGCTCCATGGTGTGCCATCATCTATCGTCTCCGATCGAGATGCTCGCTTTACTTCCCGGCTTTGGAAGGGGTTACAGGAGGCGTTCGGGACGCAGCTACGACTGAGCACAGCCTTTCACCCTCATATGGATGGTCAGACGGAGAGGACCATTCAGACTCTCGAGGACATGCTCCGCGCATGTGTCCTCAACTTTGGTCGTAGCTGGGAGGACCACCTACCCTTGGTGGAGTTTGCGTACAACAACAGCTACCACTCCACCATCGGGATGGCACCGTACGAGGCATTGTACGGCCAACCTTGTAGATCACCTTTGTGCTGGACAGACCCTGGAGAGTCAGCACTGGTGGGACCGAAGATGGTCCAGGCCACGACAGAGAAGGTCCAGGTCATCCAGGAGCGGATGAGGACAGCACAGAGCCGACAGAAGTCATACGCTGACAGGAGGCGGAGGCCACTGGAGTTCGAGGATGGCGACCACGTCTTCTTGCGGGTCTCACCTCGACGTGGTATTCGGAGATTTGGATGAGGCGGCAAGTTATCTTCGAACTTCATCGGACCCTTCCAGGTCCTCAGCAGGATTGGTGAGGTGGCTTATCGCCTGGCTCTACCACCTCAGTTGCACCGGGTGCACGATGTCTTCCACGTGTCTCAGCTGAGGAGATACGTGCACGACCCGACACACATCATTGATCATGGGGAGCTTGACATTGACGATGAGGCGACTTTTACGGAGGTCCGGTGGAGATAGAGGATCGACAGGAGTGGGTCCTGCGTGGGCGATCGATTCCTCTTGTGCGCATCAGATGGCAGCACGAGAATCTCCAGGAGAGCACATGGGAGCGGGAGGCTCAGATGCATGCTCAGTACCCACATTTGTTTCCTAGTTTTTGATGTAACTTTACGGGGACGTAAAGCCCTGAGGTGGGAGTAATGTAAAGACCCGTAAAATTCAAGGGAAATTTTTTCTTAATTTTCTTTGGAATTTTACAAGAACGCGGTTTCTAACGGCACCTGATTCCGAGGCACGGAGTGCCCAAAATCAATTTCCGAAGTTTGGCTCGGGTACGTTCAGTGAGCGAACGAGCGGGAATTTCTAACTTTTGATCCGGTGCTCGGAATTGAAATCCGAGGGCACCGATGAACTCGTAGCGCTGATATTCTCTTAAGGAGACCTTTTCGGAAGTTGCATTTGTTGTGGGACGAAAGTTAGTTTTTGGGAGAATTATAAAAAGTTGAATAAAAAAATGTGGAATTCTTTTTATTTTACTTTTGTAGTTTAACTCCTCTCAAAGGGATTTAGGGGTGGGACCCACACCCACTTAACCTCCCTTGAGAGGATTAAGTGTATTGGGACCCACACGAACCTAAACCTCTCATCTTCTCCCTTAAACTCCCCTTTTAATTTAAGATGGAAAGTTGGTTAATTAATGGCTTGAGTTGTCTAAATTCAAACCTTTGAAATTCAAATGGTTTGGATTGACTTAATAAAATAAGCTCTTAGCTTATTTTGTTGGGTTAGAACTCTTTAGCCATCTTGAGAGCTTTTGAGAGCTTTTCTTCCTTCTTCAATCTTTGACGAAGAACGCTCATCTTGACGAAGAACGCTCAAGCTCCAACGAAGAACGCCACACCTCTCTTCTTCGTCTTCCGTGTCAACGAGAGGGAACGCCGCTTCCTCCTCGGACTCCCTTCGTCGGCATACGAAGATTCGCCAACGACGTATCTCTTCGGACGTACCTCTTCGTCATCGGATTTGACGAACGACTACCGCGACGCCCGACCTCCGCGACGTTGTCTTCCGCGGGACGTTGACAAATCTTCGAACCTATACCCAAGGCAGGGGTTGTTGTATTTTGTTTATTTATTTATTCTTGTTCGTGGTTCATGCATGACTAACGTAAGGATTTTAAGTTGTGTTATCATTTAACGTGAGGGGGCCGGACCACATGAACACGGCCGAACCCCCTCCACCGTTCTTGTTGATTTATCTTGCGGGTGGAAACAAGATGGCGTGGTGTCGTCGCACCATGCGGATAATTGTATGTTTATATTGCGCGGCTCCGTCGCGCCGCGCCGTGGAAGAATCATCAAGAACGCGACGTCGCCGCGCCGCGTCAAGAGGAATCGGAGGCGCGGTGGAGGGGCGCGGTGCCATCGCACCGCGCCGGACGACGAACACCGCGGCCGGTTCCGGGCCGTGGCGGGACGAGAAGACCGGCGGCCGGGCCGCCGGTGTCGGAAGCTGGAAAAGGGACCGGATTTTCCGGTCCCGTTGGAGAAAACCGGCCGGCAGTTGGCCGACCGAAAGGTCAAAAGGCGGGGGAAATAAATTCCCCCTGCCAGCATAAACCCCCCCCCCTCATTTATGAGGGGGGCGGTTTCCTTGAGGGGGGGCAGGCGGCCCCCCGGATCCTCCTCAAAGCGGGCCCCCAGGAGGGGGGCCGTTGATTGACAAAACGGCGCGGCTATGCCGCGCCGCCATTTGAAGAAGCGGGGGGCTTTGCCCCCCCCCGCGTGCTACCTCCATGCGGCGCCAGGCCGCCGCGCCGCCGGCCGGCCGGCCGGCCGGGCCGGGTCGGACCCGGGTCGGGTCGACCCGGTTCGGGCCGACCCAGGGGGGGTCGGGCCGGGTCGGCCCGGAGCCGGACCCCCCCGTTTTGAATCAGTTTCGGTCTTTTGGCCATAACATGAGACACAGACCTCCGATCGACGAACCGTCTCCGGCAACGCGATCCTTGGATCGAGACGGTCGTTTCGGTATATCGCACTCAGGGTTTCGGAAAACTTTGAGTTCGGACGGGTTGGTTCGTTCAAGAAACCAACCGGGCCTTCGGAGCGGAAACACTCATATCTGGAGCTACAGACGTCCGATTGATGTGCCGTCAGCTTGGTTGTGTTCCTCTTAGTGAGACGGATCTTTTGGCATACTCCGCCCGAGGTTTGGACGCAGGTGGAGTACGGTAGGGTTGGTTTTGCCTTAAAAAACCAACCGGGCCCCGGGGACGAAAATGCCAATAACTCTCAGACCGGGCGTCCGATCGACGCGCCGTCTGTTGCGTTGAGTTCCTTTTGACGATACGAAACTTTTGGATACATCAACTCTGGACTTTGTGACAGTTGATGTATCAGCCTCTCGACTCGTGGAGCGGACCCTCCGAACGAGCTTGCTGTGTGCGGGAACCCTAGTGCTGGCTGCGACTGTGACTGCTACTGCTACTGCTACTGCTACTGTGACTGCGACGACGACAGTACAGAGATTCTGTGTGGATTAGACGATGACGACTACAGCACTCAGCGATCCTACGTGGATCAGTGCTACAGGTCCTGTGTGGGCCCGATCCTGTGTGGGTCCGATCCTGTGTGGGTCTTTGCGCTCAGCGGTCCTGTGTGAACCAGCGCCTACAGGTCCTGTGTGGGCCCAATCCTGTGTGGGTATTTTGCGGGGGTTAGTTACCTATCGATCCTTTGTGGGTCCGAAGACTTAGATGGATCAGAGATCATCTTTATCGTCTTTCGAAGAAGTTTACCTGTGTGAGCTGAATCCTGTTTCTTTCCTGTGTGGATTGTGTTGTGCTATCCTGTGTGGATTACGTTTTGCTTTCTTGTGTGGAATACGTTTACCTTCCTGTGTGGACTGAGTTGTACTTGGGCTCGGAGGTTGGAGCATATTTGAAATTGATGACTTAGGTATATGTATGGGCATATACCTATGTAGTGTCGGTTATTACTTCGTGATTGTTCCTTTCTTCGTGGTTTATCCTTTGTGGATTTGAGAGACCTTCAGGGGTCTCGGGGTCCCTACTGAGTAGCTTATACTCACCCCTGCACGGGCTTTGCCCGTACTACGTTGTGTTGGTTGCAGACGACGGACAGCGTTGACCTTAGCTGAGGCTTGCAGAGCGGGACGGTACCCGGAGGTGGACCACTGGGCGGGACGTGCTCGGAGCGGACGACGGGACCCATGGAGCAGAGGAGCTATCTGTACCCACCCTTCAGTTGAGATTTCCAGTGGACAGCTCGGTGTAGCGGCTTTTACCTTTCAGTTGTTGTTTTCCCTTTCAAGTTGTACTTTACTTTCAGTTTGGGTTTGTATACTGGCCCATTTACTTTTCCGCACTTTCAGTTGTACTCTTCTTTTGCTTAGTGTTTACTTTCCGCTTGCTTACTCTGTGGTGTTTGTTTACTTTACAAAGGCAATGGCTTCCCATATTACCGGGATTTACCCCTTGGTGCTAGTCACCAGCCCCTGGCCTATGGAAGGCGGGCTTGGGGTAGTCACGGCACGGACCCCGAGGGCGGGTCGGGACATGTTTTCAATAATATATATATTAAGAGTTAGGATTCAATACTTCTTATCATCATCAGATATATTGTTAATCTAACAGAACCATTCAAACTCTATATCATATGTTGAGATATTTTCCAATGTACTTCAAAGGTAGTTGGTATCAACACATTCCTTTAATGGAGTTTTCATACAATAATAAATTACACTCAAGTATTGAGATTGATCCTTATGAGTCCTTGTAGGGAAGGAATTGAAGAACTATAATGTGATGGGTTGATGTTATAGAATGAAATATTTCAAAACCAGAACAAGTTGGTGAGAGTTCAGAGAAAGATAGAGCCATTCATAACCACATAAGGGAAAATCAAAGTTCATAGAAAAGTTATTATAATAATAGTTCGTGGAATCTAGAGAAAAAAAGCTGGTGATAGGTTATTTCTAAAACTTTATACTCAGAATAAGTTTATTAGATTTTGAAAGAAGAGAATGTTTATCCATAATGTAACGCCCGAACCCCAGTTACCCAGAGTCTTTTCATTATTATGTAACATTGGCATGATCACAAAAGATCAAGTCTTGAAAGACTGATTAGTTTAGTAGCCTTAAAACACTAGATACATTCATAAGTTTTATATTACATCATAAAGTAATAAAAAACTACAAAAACATCTTTTCCTCATATCCCCTCATATTATCCATTCAGGTCATTCATAAAATACTTCTTCACATCCTGGAAAAATTAAAACATTGAAAGGGGTGAGCTCAGATGCTCAGTAAGGATAACAATATAGTGGTAGCTTTCATAAATAAACATAAACACTTAAGACTATTTATAACTAAACAAAAGACTTTTAAACATGAACTTCATCATAATATGAAAAAAGTAAAATGAAGTAATTCCATTTACATATTCACATGGTTATTCTACTGGTCGAATAATCACATGAAATATCAATAACCACTTTCATAATGATGGAATGCATAATGACAGACTATCATAACCACATAGCCAAGGCCTCATGCAAAGGCTACAAATAAGATTTTGTCAAGGCCTCGTACCAAGACAGTAGTTTTTCTCATGAGACCTACAGATGCATCGAGGAGCTATAGCGAGCTCCACCAGTCACTTATTACGTCCAATGCATTCTTCATATGAACAGGTTTAAACATATCATAAACCAAAACATAATCGTATCACATAAAACATACATAAATGAAACATAACATTTCCACATTTCAATCACAAGATATCAATACAAAAAATTTATATAATAAATACATTATCAAAACCATTTTCAATACCAAAATAAAATAAAATTAAAACAGGGTATTTATTTTTCATTTAAAAAAAAGTTATAGCTTGTAGAGGAAGCTGAAACTCAAATAATGGTCACGGCGGCGGATAAGTCGTTGTCACCACATACGTATTAAAATAAAAACATTCCTTTTTGTCATTTAGTAATATTCTTTGTATAAAAATATTCCTTTTGAATAAACGTAAAAGTCAAAGGGGTTTATACACCGTATAAAAGAAAGTTTTGTATAAAACAAAATATGCCTCAACGAAAAGAGATTGAGATGAAGTCCCTTAAAAAGATCATTTTTTTAAAATAAAATAAATTTATTATGTGTATTAACTATAAGTACACATAAAGGAATTAAAAATACAAGATATGACATAATAATATCATGACATAATTTGAAAGTAGGAGATTAACCCAAATAATTGAAATTGGGTTAAGAAGTTCCCTTACCTCGTGTCCGACTTGGCTCGATCATTATTTAATCTCCTGAATAATAAACTAGTGTTAATTTATACTTGCTTAAGAACCTTTTTCATGTTCATTATTCCTTTTATATCACTTATTACCATGTTATGAAAATTATGTAATTATTTATGTTAATAACGGTCGTTTTGTCAATCTTTTGTACTTGAGTCAAAAATAAACATCTTATAATTACAAGTTGTTCATGTGGTAAAATATCCGTCATATCCAGAATTATATTAATGATGTAGATATCATATGTATCATATATATACAGTATATAAATTCATTCATAATATAACGCAACATTTAGAGGTAAGAAATGAAATTCACCGTTAATGGAGACGGTATGCCGTACGTACGCATGAACACTACTTTCATTTATATTGCGTATTTAATGGAATGAAATAATAATGACATAATGGTGTATTATAATTCCAGTATAATATAATATATAATATCAGTTACTCCATCTTTATACGTCCCAATATGGCATTAACGATTCAAATCACTTTGAGGGGGTGGCAGTCCGCACTTCCTAAAATGTAATTATCGCGTTTAACCATAATGGAAATCATAAAGGTATGCCATAAATTAGAAATAAAGAAGCATAAGAAAAACATAAAAATACTATATATCATATATATAAATAGTGTCATCATAATGGCCACCATTAGAGGTGTTAAAAGAATATTGAATAATCATTGTTTCGTGAGGTAGTTTTTCGCCACCCACAGAAACAGTATGTTCATTAACCATTAGACAGAGGTGTGCGTAAGTGTAAATCAAATCCTTATCAAAAACATATACTAGTATATTTTAGATACTTTTGTTGTTACAAAATAAAGTAATAAAAATATTTTAAGGGGTTGGATAGGAAAAATAAAACAAAAGAACATATGAGAAGACATTCCTTAAAATCGGGAAACTCTTTTTTATTTGAGCCAAAGGCTTCCTTGGGAATAATTATGCCAAAATTGAGGATTCTAGGATTAAGAGATGGATGTTTAGAGATTATTTTGGCAGAGGTTTGATGAACCAAATGGATTTGAATGTGTCAATAAGGTGGTAGTGGTGGGGGCCTTTTATAAGAGGAGAGGAGGGGCACTCTTGGAAAGATTGAAATGTTACTTTATTATGAAATGCTTTTCAGATTATAAAGGTACCACAATGATATATATAGAGGATAAGGTGATAAGGGTTCGAAATATTCCCATCCAATAGGTTTTAGACAAGTGTAAGCCTTATATTTTACATTATATTTTTATTTTATTTAAATCGTTAATTAATGAGGTAATCGTTGCATCAACATGGTGTCATAAAAATTTAATTTATTTAGTTTCTAAAAATTAAAAAAACAAATATCATGATGTAGGAAATAGTTTTATCTTTACAATTAATATTTATAGTCTAAAATTACCTTATATAACCCCATGTAATAATTCTTTTAGTAAAACAACACATGTTTGGGACAATTTTATTTTTACTTTAAATAAAAAGTTATTAATGTAATTTTCTTACCCAAGTGGATCCATGGGGTCCCCAAGTTGACCCATGGATTTTCTAGGTTGGACATTACTAATCCAGTAAGGTTAGAACAAGTGTAATGGTATTTTCATATTTTTATAATATCATTTTTACCTTAAATATCACTAATTAACTTTAATCGCGATTAATAAAACTTAAAAGTTACTATTCACAAAAAACATATTTTAATCCCATTGAACCAAATTTTACATCCTAATAACAAAAATTTATGTCTGATTTTTTAAATTCAATTCATAGAAGTGGTAAAGTTTCATTTAAACGAAAAATCAGTTTTTTAACTACCACTTAGTGGTTTCACTATTCATAAAAAACTGAAGTTTTTCAGAACAATGCCAAAATTTCACCCTAAGCTATAATTGATAATCCGAATTAAAAAATGATTTATATTTTAAAAAATTCCAAACTTATAAGTTTAATTAATTAATTTTATAATTAATTCCCACTATCACAACAAATAGCGTGTTTTTAAGAAATAATATATATCAAAAGATTTACAATTGTTTATGTCCAATTTCAATGTGAAATTAATTCTAATGACCACCATTGGATAAAATAGTAAAAATATATTCTAATTATACTTTAAAACCACTAAATAGTATAATTTATCATTATAAATTATTTTGATTAAAAAAGTTGTTTTTAAGTATTTTTCACTATTCATAAAAAATTAGATGTTCTCAGAAAATTACAAAAAATTCAACTTAGGATAATTTCGATATTCCAGATTCAAAAATGAAGTCCATTTTGAAATATTAAATTTATATAATTTCAAAAAGTGGATATTACTATTCATAACTGCTATTTTTATTGGTCGCGGTGTGTTAAAACTCAAGGTTGCGTACAACACACACTGCTCTATTATTCAAAGAGGAGAGTACCATAGAAGCTTGGGGTGTTACATTCTCCCCTCCTTCAATAAACTGAGTCCTCGAAATTTAAAATTTTTCTTTGAAAATAAAAGGGTGAAATTAGAAAATACCTTTGTGGAAAACCCACATTAGAAATAGGGTTAATAAAAATATAACTTTAAAAGAAAGAAAGAGAAGTACAAAGGTCACCCGAGATATCCCATACTAGGATTCTATGAAAATATAGATATGGAGGAAAAACAAACCATCAAGGTCTGATGGAGAGTTGTAGAAAATATGATTAGGAGAAAGTTAACCACAAAAAAATCACAAACTTGTGATTGGTTAACCGTTCATTGAATCCCCAATTAGAAAAGTTAACCGAAAACATTTTTGTTTTAAGTTAACTTTAATAAAGTCGAAGAATTTATTTAGGAGATTTACTAAGAATGTAAGGAAATATACTTACTAGTCATGTAGACTTTCATTCTTTAATAAATTTTTACCACAAACCCATCATTCACTCTAAAAGGTAATAGAACTCAAAAATATTCTATTTATCATAATTGTATAAGGTTCCAAATATTAACACATACCATTTAGATTAGGAAAACTATTTTGTTATAACTAGGGACTTCCTGTAGGCTAGTGGTAGGTAATAAAGGAATGTCACACTATGGTTGTGGGTTCGATTCCTGCAGCTTTGTTCGACGCGACGGTTTATCCCACGACCTATAGTTTGTCATTTTCCTAAAACTATAGTATTATAATATTCCAAAAATAATATTCAAAAATGTTTTAACCTTAAACAATACTATCCAAGGTTCAAATTAATCCATTCCAACCTTTATAGTTATCCAAAATACCTCTGTCGAGACTTTCTCTAAAAGGCCTCTAAATTCCAAAATCAATTGTAACATCAGATTCCTCAATCAAAGTATTGTTTCTCTTATTGTCACATACAAAAATATGATTACCTTGATCATATTAAAACCTTAATGAAATCAACAAGTACTACAGTATAATCCTTATATATATCACATTATTCTTATAACCAGAATATAATCCTTGAGTCCAAAAGCAACAATACATTAATTATTCCACTTCAACTATAGTAGCAACATAAGATTGTTCTTGATCCCTTGGCCTTTTCTGAGGTAATTTTCCCTGACGATTAGTACATTCATTTGTATAATACCCAATTTCCCTACAATTGTAGCATTCAACATTGATAGCCTCTTTCTTTCCCTTGCAATCACGAGCCTTGTGACCTTTTTCTCCACATTTATAACAAACTCCCTTTCCTTTTAGGCAAGTACCGGGGGTATTCTTCCCATAATTATCGCTTAATGGAAAATAATTCTTTCCCCTTTCCCCTTATCTGTCTCTTGTTCCACCGTTCTCTTCTTCTCTTGCTTTACTTTGTTGTCATAAGACTTAGATAATTCCTTTTCTGTCTTGATAGCACATGAGACTATATCTTTGTATGCTGAGAATGATTGTGATACTAAAGCTCGACATAAAAATGGTTTCAACCCATCAAAGAAATGATCAATATTACTTCTTGGGTTACATATATAATCTATAGCATGCCTATCTAACCTTGTAAAGTTAGCCTCATACTTTGCGACATTCTCATCCCCCTTCTACCTCAGACTCAGAAATTGCCTTTCCTTATTCGCTCGATGGTCATGTGGAAAGTATTTTTCTAAGAAAATTTCCTTAAACTCCATCCATTCCATACTTGATACTTCTTCATATTCCTTTTTGTTTTTAATCAGTGTCCACCATTGATCGGCATCTCCAGTGAGGCGGTAAACTGCCATGATAACCTTTTCTCTTTCACTACTCCCCAAGGCATGAAATATTTTCTCTACGGAAATTATCCGTTGCTCAGCTACTAAGGGATTTATACTACCATTTGATGTTTCTGGTTGTTGCCTCATGAAGCGGTCTAACATTGATCCTCCATAGTGCAGATCGGGGTGCTCCATAGAAGTAAGGTTATGTTTCATAACCTGAGTGAGTTGTACCAGTATGGTGATAATTTGATCAGCACCAGTTGTATCACCAGCTCCACTATAATTATCTTGATCAAGAGGGAAATCCCTTCATGGAGTGCGTGCATTGATACAGTTTCCATTCCTTACACTAGGCACCATTTCTAAACAATGGCATAAACTAGATTAGTTTATGAATCAAAATACATAATTCCCTTCTTGTAAAACACTAAACATAAATTGAAAAGTGTATGAATATAATCAATAATCATAAAAATGTTTTCTTTGAGGAAGTATATACTCATAAACCCTTCATAATGGTTTGTAATGAAAATGAGATTTATCTTAAGAATATCCCCCGTGAGTGTCGTAACGAAGAGTGCAGCAAGGCCCATTTTTGTGCACCAGTTCTCGTTCGAGTCTAGCTCAAAGCGGTGTTTTCAAGTTTTACCCCTAGGTACATCTGTGCCAGAGCCGCCTCTACCTGCTCGTATCCAGACAGGGATGTATTGCTCAGAAAAGTCACCAAATATCTATAATACCAAAATTCTAGGAAGTTCTTATATTCCAATCCTCAAAGTCTGTCTTAGGGCCATGTGCTCTAATCAGAGTTTATCTAAATCTAGCTTCCAAGGTTAGTACTAAACTGCCTCTGATACCAACTGTAATGCCCCGAACCCAGTTACCCAAAGTCGGTGTGTTATTTCATAACATTGGCATGATCACAAAAGATCACGTCTCAAAAGACCGATTATTTTAGTAGCCTTGAAACACTAGATACATTCATAAGATTTATATTACATCATAAAGTAATACAAAACTAAAACAACATCTTGTCCTCATATCCCCTCATATTATATCATCAGGTCATTCTTAAAATAATTCTTCACATCCTGGAAAAATTAAAAAATTGAACGGGGTGAGCTTAGATGCTCAGTAAGGATAAAAATATAGCGGAAGCTTTCATAATTAAACAAAAACATTTAAGACAATGTATAACTAAAAAAAGCCTTTTAAACACGAACTTCAGCATAATATGGAAACAGTAAAATGAAATAATTCCATTTACTTATTCACATGGTTATTCTACTAGTCGAATAATCACATGAAATATCAATAACCACTTTCATAATGATGGAATGCATAATGCCAGACTATCATAACCACTTAGCCAAGGCCTTGTGCCAAGACTACAAATTATATTTTGTCAAGGCCTCGTGCCAAGACACTAGTTTATCTAATGAGACCTATCAATGCATCGAGGAGCTATATAGGGCTCCACCCGTCACTTATTAAGTCCAATGCATTCCTCATATGAACAGGTTCAAACATATCATAAACCATAACATAATCGTATCACATAAAACATGCATAAAGGAAACATAACATTTCCACATTTCAATCACAAGATATCAATACAACACATTGATATAATGAAAACATTATCAAAACCATTTTCAATACCAAAATAAAAGAAAATTAAAACTTGGTATTTATTTTTCATTTAAAAAAAGTTATGGCTTGTAGAGGAAGCCGAAACTCAAATATTGGTCACGACGGCAGAGAAGTCATTGTCGCCGCATACATACGACAAGAAAAACATTCCCTTTTGTCATTTGGTAAGATTATTCATATAAAAAGATTCCTTTTGAATATACGTAAAAGTCAAAGGGGTTTATACACCTTATAAAATAATGTTTTGTATAAAACAAAATATGCCTCAACGAAAGGAGATTGAGATGAAGTCCCGTACAAAGATCATTTTTTTAAAATATAATAAATCTATTATGTGTATTCACTATAAGTACATATAAATAAAGAACAAATACAATATAGGACACAATAATATCATGACATAATTTGAAAGTAGGAGATTAACTCAAAGAATAGAAATTGGGTTAAGAAGTTCCCTTACCTCGTGTCCGACTTGACTAGATCGTTCTTTAATCTCCTGAATAATAAACTAGAGTTAATTTCTAATTTATTGAGAACCTTTTTAATGTTCATTATTTCTTTTATATCACTTATTACCATGTTATGAACATTATGTAATTATTTAAGTTAATAATGGTCGTTTTGTCGATCTTTAGTACTTGAGTCAAAAATAAACTTCTTATAATTACAATTTTTTCATGCGGTAAAATATCCTTCATATCCAGAATTATATTAATGATGTATATATCATATATATCATATATATCATATATATCTAGTATATAAATTCTTTCATAATATAACGTAACATTTATAGGTATGAAATGAAATGCACCGTTCATGGAGACGGTAAGCCGTACATACGCATGAACGCTACTTCCATTTCTATTGTGTATTTAATGGAATGAAATCATAATGATATTAAGGTGTATTATAATTCCAGTATAATATAATATATAATATCATTTACTCCATCTTTTATACATCCCACATATCGCATTAACGATTCAAATCACTTTGAGGGGGCGGCAGTCCGCACTTCCTAAAATGAAATTATCGCGTTTACCCATAATGGAAATCATAAAGGTATTCCATAAATGAGAAATACAGAATCATAAGGAAAACATAAACATACTATATATCATATATAGAAATAGTTTCATCATAATGGCCACCATTAGAGGTGTTAATAGAATATTGAACAATCATCGTTTCGTGACGCAGTATTTCTCCACCCACAGAAACAGTATGTTCTTTAACCATTAGACGGAGGTGTGTGTAAGGGTAAATCAAATAATTATCACGCCAAAATCATAGTATATTTTATATACTTTCTTTGTTACAAAATAAAGTAATAAAAATATTTTAAGTGGTTGGAGAAGAAAAATAAAACAAAAGAACATAAGAGAAGACATTACCTTAAAATCAGGTAACTCTTTTTGATTTGAGGTAAAGGCTTCCTTGGGAAAACATCTGCCCAAATTGAGGCTTCTAGGAGTAAGATAGGGAAGTTGAGAGAGAATTTTGGTAGAGTTTGGCCAAGCCAAATGTCTTTGAAGATGTGAATAATGTGGAAGTGGTGGGGGCCTTTTATAAGAGGAGAGGAGGGGCACTCTTGGAAAGATTGAAATGTTACTTTATTATGAAATGATTTTCAGATTCTAAATTTCCCAAAATGATATATATCTAGGATAAGGTGATAAGGGTTCTAAATATTACCATAAAATAGGTTTTAGACAAGTTTAAGCCTTAGATTGTACATTATATTTTCATTTTATTTAAATCGTTAATTAATGAGGTAATCACTGCATCAAAATGGTGTCATAAAAAATTTAATTTATTTAGTTTTTTAAAATTATAAAAAAAATATCATGATGTAGGAAATAGTTTTTCTTTCCAATGAATATTTATAGTCGAAATTTTAACTTATATAACCCCATGTAATAATTGTTTTAGTAAAACAACAAATGTTTGGGACAATTTTATTTTTACTTTAAATAAAAAGTTAGTATTGTCATTTTCTTACCCAAGTGGCTCCATGTGGTCCCCAAGTTTACCCATGGATTGTCTTGGTTGGACATGACTCGTCCAATAAGAGTAGTACATGTGTAAAGGTATTTTCATATTTTTATAATATCATTTTTACCTTAAATTTCACTAATTACCTTTAATCACGATTAATAAAACTTAAAACTTATTATTCACCAAAAAATTATTTTAATCCCATTGAACCACATTTTACATCCTAATAACAAAAATATATTTAGGATTTTTTAAATTCAATTCATAGAAGCGGTAAAGTTTCATTTAAACCAAAAATCAGTTTTTTAACTACCACTTTGTGGTTTCACTATTCATCAAAAATTGAAGTTTTTCAGAACAATGCCAAAATTTCACCCTACGCTATAATTGATATTCCGAATTCAAAAATGATATCTATTTTACAAAATTACAAACATATAAGTTGCATTAATTAATTTTATAATTAATTCACGATGTCACATCAAATAGCGTGTTTTTAAGAAATAATATATATCAAAAGATTGACAATTGTTTCTGTGCAATTTCAATGTGAAATTAATTCTAACGACAACCATTGGATAAAATGGTAAAAATATATTATAATTATAATTTAAAACCACTAAATAGTATAATTTATCACTATATATTATTTTGATTAAAAAATTTGTTTTTAAGTATCTTTCACTATTTATAAAAAATGGGAAGTTCTCAGAAAATTACAAAAAAATCAACTTAGAATAATTTTGATGTTCCTGATACAAAAATGAAGTCCATTTTGAAATATAAAATTTATATAATTTCTAAAAGTGGGTATTACTATTCATAACTGCTACTTTTATTGGTCGTGGTGTGTTAGAACTCGAGGTTGCGTACAACACACGTTGCTCTATTATTCAAAGAGGAGCATACCATGGAAGCTTGGGGTGTTAAACACAAATACATTAGTCCCTTTTAAAATTTTTATTGTATTGGGAAGGTATATTACCATTTGTAACTTCAAATAAATCTCTCTTAAGAGCATGATGTGTTCCATGTATAAATCTTAAGGAATTGTATACATGATCCTTCACATGTAATAAAATAAAAGATCATACGATAGGAATAATATCTTTCATATGAGGAACTTGTGGATATTCTATATCATATAGATAAAGTTTTATAAAATAAGACCACTAACTATGTTAATTATTTTTGTAGAAACCTTAAATTAGAGGATACTACGTGGGAACCTCAGGAGGTGATAATGAATATGTATCCACATTATATTTATTGGAGTGATAAAATTAAAAAGGAAAAATTCTAATTAGGGTTATATAATGTAACACCCTGAGATTTTATGATACATTTATCTTTAATTTTTTATTTATTTATCTTGTGTTTCATGCAACACCGAGTTTAAACAAACTGTAATAAATTTTATTATTTAAAAATGACAATTATAACATAGTAGTTAAAATTGATGGAATGTATTAGAATAAGAACCTTATGTAAAATAATTATAATGTTTTTTTATAATTGAAAAATAAAAACTCATTTTTCATTAAAACTAATTCGCACTTCAAAAATACTTTTCTCCAGAAAAATTAATCTGTTTGTGAGAAAATAAAATAATTAATATATGTAACTTTTATAAAATATATTTGAAAAAATAAACTTAATTTTTTTAAAATTTTCATGTCAACAATTATATTCAAATCATGTTTTGAGAAATTTTTGTTTAGTTTCATTTTTTTTGATGAATAGTCAAAATACTGATTTTTATTTAGAAATTCCTATCTGTTTAAAGCATTTAAAAAGTTTTATTTTGTTTTAAAATAATTTTATAAGTAAATTTAGATCATTTATACTATAAATAATTAAATAATGCTTATTGGATTAATTTCATGTTGTATTTTGACATGGAATATTTCATAATATATAAAACATTTATTATCTAGAAAACTGAATTTCGTCGTGTTTTTCATGTTGAATTTTAAATTAAATTATTACAATTATATGATTCTAATATTTAAAAATAGGTTTTATATTTTGAATTAGGAGGATAATTGATTTAAATAGATACCTTTTATTTGGGGTCATTATGAATAGTAATATGGGTAAATATTTGTCACCTCTAAAAGGGTAAAACATGTAAAATAGGGTTTAAAAATTGATATAAGGCAATAAAAGTTTTATAAAACATGTATTTATCCTATTTTATTTATGTAGTTCTATCATGGCCCTCAAATTTTTGAGGACATAGAGAATTAGGACCATTTTTTATTATGACCTTTATATTATTTTAAGAAAAGGATGAGTACAAAATGTCACTCTTTTGAAATTAATATCCATATTCCTTTTCATAAGGAGAAAATAATGATAAATTTATTTTAAATGTTGTTAAAAGATAGATTAAATTTTTATCATATTTAATTTTTTTAAATTTGTAGTTATTTAAAACTTCCTTTAAATTCCTAAGCAACACTTAAATAATATTTATTCATTTAATAGAAAAATAAAATAAATGATCTTAAAAATATAATACAATATTGATGAATTATTTTTTAAATTTTTTTTACATATATATAACATATCATGGATATCTTAAATGTTTAGATTCAAATTCTAAAATGCATTTATGACATTAAATTCAATGTAAATAAACAGTTACAAAAAATAAAATTATTATATCTTATAATAAAAATTGTTTTATTAAATGAAATAATATTTATAAAAATTAAATTATTGTACAAGTGAATAATATATGATTGAAAATATCAACTATGATCCATTTATGCATCTCTTGTATTTTTATGGTAATATTCATAACCCTCAAAGAGTAAAAACATTGATATTGTGGAAATTGTTAAAAGGGTTAATAAGGGATAAAGAAATGAAATAATGGTGAAAACGTCATCAAAAGTTTTTTAAAATTAATTCTATGAGATAATTTATACTAATAATAATAATTTATTTTAAATATTTCAATTTGGATTCACTTTAGTATAAAAAATTTACATTAATATAATAAATTATATAATTCTAAAAGTTTTCTCCCCTCACTTATAAAAGGGAACCACTTCTCCACTCCTCCTCAAAAATTTTAAGCAATCTATAATTTCCAAGGCCTAAAATAATACATTTATAGATTCATTCAAAATGTCCATTATCTTTTGGTTTTTCCAAAAATATCATCCCTACCATGCTTTAGATATAATCCGAAATAGGCTTCTGAATGAAGATGTATAACACATATCCAAGAGTTTTCACTTTTATTTATTCTTATAAATCATAAAAATCCATGTTATACAATATAAAATAATTAATTAAGTATCTTATATATAGTAATTTTTTGTAATTATGATTGGAAAATCATTTTCCAACTTATTTTAAGCCTATAGTAAGTGAAAACATCGTTCATGCATATGTATGGATTATAGTCTACAAATAGTGGTACCATTCATTTTTCAACACAACTTTAATAAGAAGGATACAAGTATGGATTAAAAATATATATGATATTTATAATAATAATATTTTTATTTAATGTTTACTTGTTATTTACATTTGTGTTTTTCTATCCATTAGAAAATCGAAACAATGTTTATGTTTATGTATAGTCTACCATCTCCATGAAAGGTGTAATTCATTTTATATATCTAAATTTTAAGGATGATTATAAATATTTATATATTGAATATATAATGTTATTTATATCATTAATAATATTTTGAAGATGATGGTACCATAATCAAAGTTCAAGGATCAGAACTATCAAACCAAAACATCCATGAAAAAAAGAAACTGTCAACCAAAATCATGATTATATTAAATATTTATTTATAAATGGTTTATATGATGTTATAATTAAATTTTATATGATATAATATGTATATATATGGTTATGGAATATATTTATAATAAATATATATTTTTTATATTGGATATTTTAATTCATAAGAAGAAAGATGAAACTTGAGGTAAGAGATTTATTTTTTTATACCATTTTAATCAGTCTTATTTAATCTAGAACATAAATTGGGGAAATTTTATCATCATTATTTGATAAAACCATTTAATTATTCTTATACATTTTTTATTTATAGAATTTTTATTCTTTAGTACCAACTTTCTCTCTTTGGAATAGAAAAAGGTTCACTATTTTTTTAATATTTTATGGTATCATTTCTCCTCTTATTATAAATTTTTTTTCTTCCATATATATGTTTTCTCAATTTTTTTCAAGATTTTTTTTAAATAATAAAAAATTATTTTTTATATTCCTTTTTAATAGAATATTCATTTTAAATATATGTTTAAAAAGAATATCCTTTTCATTTTCTAAGCATGGTACTTTTTACTAAATGTGTGAACATAGTTATTGTTTTATTGATTATGTCATGATTGGAATTTTCCACCATCATGATCACTCCATTTTTATATGATTAAATTATAATTTTTCTTATTTCTATTAAAATAATAGTTTTTCAGGAATATTTTTCAATATTTGGATTTTAAATAAGTGATTTCAAAAAGAAAGGGTATTTCCACATGAATTTTTCCATAGTTATTTTAAAGAAAATATTAAACTATAATAAAATATTTTTATAGTAATTGTGATTGACTTGGGATATAATCCAATGATACCATTATTATTCATTCTATTTATGGTCTATGGTTATGATGATGAGATGTTCTTGAATCCCATTTTTTTCACAGGTTATTCTTTGATAATATGATGAATATTTTATGATATTGTGATATTTATATTAATGAATTATCATTACATAATAGTTGGATCCATTATAACTTGAAAATGTACTGGGTACAATGATATTGATATTTTATTATATGTTGATAATAAGTGTGGACATGATTTCCAATATATATTTTCACATGTTAATGTGTGATTATGATTTATTCTATCTATGATCATAGGAATATATACGAACATGATTGAAAATAGAGTTGTTTAAATTTTAATTACTGAGTGTGATTTCATTCTATATATACTCAAAATATTATGCAATAACATAATTTCATTTATCTATGTCCCTGAATTTATAATTTATTATTCTTCTAATGTAACATGCCTATGTTATTATGAATCTTATATAATGATGACTACTTTGACACCCTAATTTATTATACATCTAGAAATGAATTTTTTAGGGCTTATTATCTATGATTTATTGGGTATGAATATTTTACATTGAGAACACCCACTTGAATATTTCATCAAATTATTACGATCATATTATCCTCTAGTTATTAATATATCGCATGTTTATCCATATTGAGGATCTGAGGTAAACCATTATAATATTTTCATTTCCTTGGTTTTGATGGAAGGTTATAAGCATGATGTGTCTATAAGGGTATCTTAGGTAAAAAAATTAAATTTTTTATGCAGAATATTATAATTAAATAAAAAGTTTATATACCTAGTCTCATAAGATACTAAACTTTTATACTCATCAGGCATTTATTATTATGAAAGGTATTCAATATTCATCAGTAATTATTTAATATTTTTCTGTGCAGTGATATTTTTATTTATAATAAGGGGGAAAATTATTCACTTTGAATTTATTATTAATAAGGTTTATAAGTAAATGTTATAAAACATTAACATTGTTTTTATTGCTAGTGATTGAAATTATACCAAAGGGGAGGTTGATGTTCCCACATAGATATATAAATACAATGTTTTTTTCAATAAGGTAGTAAGATGGAATTTCAATGTGTGTTGGATATTGGGTGATGAGGTGAGAATACAACCAATGAACATGAAGCTACTACCCATGAATTATGGGTAATAGAAAACGAATTTTGTTTCAAGTATATATTGAATTAAATATAAATACAATGGAATGGAAAAAATAATTGTTGATAATCCATATACATTATATTATTAGTGTGATGATTCTTATGTCAAAGACAAGTTTCAAAGCTTGTGATAATAGTGTATAAAAAAAATTTATGATAGAAGAGTGAAGTAGGATAATATGGACACTAGAGAAGTTTCTTGATACGAGCTAATGAAAAATATGTATAGTTGTGATTAAAGGATTTAATCACTAGATTAAATGATGGGATTGGAGTGATGAGTTTTAGAGAAACTATCCCTTTGTTTATAAGATTTTAGTGTGTTGTATTAGATGTAAAATAAGACGTGGATGAAGGGATAATTTCGGTTTGTTGGAATATGTAAGAGTAAATGATGTTATGTTCATGGAAATATTCTTTATGTTATTTGGTATAACCAAAAAAATATAAGCATGGAGAAATAGAAATTAAAATTCGGACTTCTTAGATTCCAATCATTGGGGTTTTCCGTGAGGATAATGTCATCAAGAATGGAAATTAAAACAAATCTATAAATGTTTTTTTATGTTTTAAAATGTTTTAATGATACATGGGGTTATTTTCCAATCAATGGAATATTATAAGTTGTATGGAATTCACCTTTCATGGGTTGTATTGAATGTAACATTATTGTTTCTTCAAGAGGGAATCTTGGTCCGATCAGATTTGTTGTTGTCTTCAGGGATCATAATGGGATGATTATGAATTTCATATTTGGTCCATGTGGTTTCGCCTTATCTCTTAAATTGAAAATTTTTAGGATGATCAAAGCGGTCAAGATGGAAAGAAAAAGGAGACATAAAAATTTATTACTGGAATTTCATTCTACCACCATTGTTTATGCAGTTAGAACTAGAAATATTTATTTATATTGGAAGACAATATGATCATAGATAAATTTCTTGGAGGATCTCCCATGTATGAACTACATCATCACTCATGTTTTTCAAGAAGAAAATTATATTTCTGATGGAATTTCAAATATAGGGGTAAACTATTTGAACCTCACAGATTCTTTGGTTTTTATAGGTGAATTGATACATCTTATTCATAGAGACATTGGTAAAATCCCATATTTCAAACTATTGTAATGTTTTTTATATTTTAATAAATATTATTTACCAATAAATTTTTTTATCTGAGTCAGTAATGAAAATTAAAATTACCCTATGCAATATTTAGGGTTTATAAGATTTCTTATTATTTTATATCCTCAAGCTTGATAGAGTGTGATGGAAATATTTAAAGCATATAATCTGGATTATTAAGGTAAAACCCTTCTAAAAAATATGAGAATCTAGAACATTGTAAAGTACATATGGTCTTCATGGAGTACACCTTCATAGAGAACCATGAAACAATACAGGGTTCAAAAAATCATTTTAGGGAATATAAACCCTACATTAAATACTTCATAGTGTAAAAATAATCCTAGGGAACCAATTTCCTTAGGTATAGGACTTCATAGAGTAAAATTAATAATAATGTAGAATTGAACCCTCTAAAACCTCATGAATTTTCCAAGTTTTTAATTTCAAAATAAATTGGTATTTTCAATTTATGTGGGTATTTTTCCAATTGAAATAGGGTCAAATAAGGATTCTACGTTAATAGATATATTTGGATGTTGAATTTATTGGACTGTTCGAGGACTTGTCTATGTTTTAGGTGTTTTGAGGATCCCTCAAGTCTTTTTTTATCTTTAGAAGGTTGACCATGTCATGGATCCCCATCCTTGGGTTTGTTAGAGGGAATTTTGGACTTGTCATATACCCTCTAGGAAATAAGTGTTTATTAAACTCCTAGTATGGGTGTGTTGGAAATCAAGGTGTGTGTTGTGTGGGGAATTTTTTAATGAATCTAAACCACCCAGGCATTGGGAATTTTTGGGTTGATGTGGTGGTAGATTAGGAGGCTGAGGTATGTGGGGACCAAAACGAGTTACCCTATATCATGCCCTATATTTTATGGTCATTTTTATAAGTTTTCATGGACAATAATGTTATAGAAATTATAATTTTGGTATGTGTAGAGACTTAGTGACTCATTAGTGTCACTATCCATAATAACAATTGGGGTGGTTCCCTACATCGTTGTCCTTGATGTGTTGGTATCCTTGGGTATTATGGATTGTGCACCATAGTTTATTTCAAGTAATTATGCATGACTTTTTAGAATTTTGGTTGTGAGTTTTGTGGGTGGGTTTACATATTTTTCATAATCCATTTTTAACACCCCTCATCTATTCCTCCTCCCTCTTGTGTATCCAACCTAGGATAGAATCATAATATCCCCCCTTTGATTTCCCCTTAGATGTGGGTAATTTTAGTGAAATATCATGAGTTATTCAAGGTGATATATCCTTCTTCTACTTCCATTTTGGGTTCCCTTTACCCCCATTAATTTCATGTTTTTGAAATTGGGGTTTTGAATATTTTCACCAGATAATAGTGGAAATTGTCTGATATGATGGGATTTTTATTAATGTTTCTTATAGATATAAAAATGAACAAATCATGTAATTATATTCCATTTTTGAGGTTATAGCACTTGGTTTGTTCTTACAGGGTTTTCATTTTAATTAAATTAAATTGGTTGTTGAGAAGATAATTATTGTTAAAATTTTTACCCATGATGATGTTTAGAGTATGTCACATATCATATATGAGGGTTGGTCATTATTTTAGTTCAATGAGGTCTCCAAGTGAGTTATCATACAATTATGTGTATATAAATTAAAATACATAAATGATAATGAGTTTTTATAAATTATTTTAATGGATAGTTAATTATAAAATGATATAATTAATTTATATAATCATTATGGATTGAGTTTGGAACTCAAATGGTATAGTAGTGGGTGGGTGGACTTCGATGTGATTGGGTGAGAGTCACATAAAATATTTAGATGTCATAACTCAATGAATGAGTTAGGTGGATTTTAATTTTCTAATTTTATTTCTCATTTAGTAATTTTATGTTTGCGTGGAACCATAATTGTTATTTTCCACATGTGTCTTGAGTTCTGTGATTTTATAGTAATGATGTGATGGAAACGCATCAACTCAATAGTCAACATGGATATCATATCATGCCAAACAGTTCAGTGATGGATCCTTGGTCCAATGAGTTCTAGTGTCCCTAATTATTGATTTTATTTTGGCGAGGGTTGGATATTAAATAACAATAATTTACCATTTAAAATGAATTTTTAAAATGAAAATTTGATTCAAATAGTAATAAAATGAAAAACTGGTGATTTTTAATATAGGTTTTGATATTTTATTTCAAAATAGAAATTTAATTTTCTAAATAATGTATTAATGGGATTTAAAAAAGGGCCTAGTGGAACAACCAAAATTTAAGTATAGTAAGATTTTTATTTATAAAGAAATAGTAACCCAATGCACCTAACATTATCCAAGAATGTAATTAAAACCAAAATTAATTTTTTTTATATTTAATAAGATGAAATGAATTTATTTTTTGAATTCAACATGTCAAAATTAAATTATTGTGAGCTTTTAAGGTCCACGATTCACATGGATTGACCCTTTGCGTGTTTCTGAACGTAGAGGTGCTCTGAGGAGGCTCGGAGGAAGTCTGGAGGAGTTCAACTACTAAAAACTATAATCATGTTGATTTCATACATTTTAAACCATTTAAATGGTGTGAAAGTCGGTTTCATGATGCGTAATGAATCTGGGTTAGAAAAAAATAAAATGAAATAAAAATGTGATGTGTTTTTCAGTGGGAACAAAACCAAGAGAATTACATGATGTAGAAGGGGATTACACATCATGTAAATCCCTAATGTCTAATTTTTTAAAAATTTCCATCCACTAGGGTTTTCAAAACCTAATGCTATAACACCCCTTTCTCTTATTCTAGGCAACATGGTGACCATGTCTTCAATATTTCGGATATTCCTTTGTCAAGGATGTATTCATAGCTTCTCTCCATCTATCCATCATCAATCCAAGGTATGTTTTTTCTCTGTTCTTGTAGATTCATTGATATGCTTCCTCTAATTATTCTTTACCATATGAAGGGGATTGATCTTAATGTTTCTAATGGAGATATGATGGTTATTTATTGTTGTAGTTTTGGCATAGCGTACTAAGGTGGATGATGTTCTTGCGGGAGAGGTGATCGAGATTCACAGCATAGGTCCATTATCATGTGAATAATGTTGAAACCTTTTGAGGTAGGGGATTCATTTCTTATCTATTTATTTACATGTAATTGTATATATACCATGATTTATACCCCTTGGAAAATAATAAAATCAACATAATTAATTACTATAACCTAATTAAATAATTTGTATCAATATCTTGGTAGTGTTTTTATTTTTACCATGAAAACATGTTTCCTTTTGATTTTCTAGATAGGGTGAAATCTATTATGATCTTATTAATCTTTTTATATAATGTTAAATAGGAAAATAATGTAAATCTAGAATTGATTGATAATTAATTGGATAAATGTTTAAAGTGGCATGTTTAATGAATCCAGTTGTTGTAATTTTAGGTTAATCAAATTGAATAAAGTATGAATATTTAATTTAATTGGTTAAGGAAACTAAATAAGGTTGATTATTTTTGATAAAATAATTTATGTCATGTTAAATTAATTGTTAAATTAATTTTTTATAGCTATTGATAGATTTTTTTAGGGTTCCTGTAGTTGGAACCTGTGAATAATGAATCAGTTAATTCATTATTGAATAGAAACCAATTGTGTGATAAAAGATATTGCTTTGTAGGGCCTATGTTTCTTTCTTTGTGGTAAAGGACAAGTGAATTATTATTTGGATATATGATAGCTCATTCTGTGTAAGGGATAGATGCCTTGTTTTAGGGAAAAGAGTCTTGTTACTATGTTTGTTTCTACTACTTGTGATGTGATGTGATCTTGGGATGGCTGATCCTGGAGGAATATTGTGGTTTATATGGCAGGGAGGCCCAGATGTGACGTGATCCTTGAATGGCTGAGTTTGGGGCTATTGTGGTATGTAGTATAGAAAGACCCTATTGTTGTGGCAACATGTAACACATGGAGTGGCAAGATGAATCATTATATTTATACGGGAGTTGAAGAGGACACCAAAGATGAAAAAACAGGTTGAACTTGGGATTACTCATTGTTATGAAAGAAGAATTCTTATTTGAATCTATTGTTTGGATGATAAAATTGTTGTTCGTTTATCTTCTTTACTTTCCCCATTTCACGAGGAAGATTGATTTTCTTGGTTGTTTACTTATTAGGTAGATTATATAGTTTATCTAGAGTACCTAGTAATATAGAAAATAATAATGTTAATAAATGAATAAATGTTCAACCCATGGGGTTGAAGTTTGCTGGGATGCAATGCTATGTTTATAATTCTATGAATCCATGGACTCAGTTTTCTTGTGGTTTGGGGTCATGGAACATTGTTGTGAAGGTAATTTAATGTAATTTGGAAAAATTTATTGGTTAATTAATGATTTAATAATTAGTTAATATAATGGGTGATTGGTGAAAAAAATTAAACAATTTAATTTAGCTCCTTAAATGGTTGGGTGACTATAGGATATCTAGTATTAGCAGCAGTAGTAGAGAGTCATAGAGATGTTATATGCTATTGAGTCCGAGACTAGGTTATTCCCATAGCGTAGTTGGGAGATATATTATATCATGTAGTTTTTGTGTTTCTATATGCTACTCCACCTTTACAGTTAGGAAAACTGATACCCCAAGGATTCAGAGCAATTGGGTGTGTTTTCCCCAAAATTCCAGTGGGAGGATAGATGGATGGCGTACCTATTTGGACCCACTCTCTTCTCTTAATAGTTACTTGTGATGGTATGCACGATGGTTTGTTTTTCCCATGTATGTGTGTAGATTGATCTAATGACTTGTGGTTATTTCACACACATGTATTCTTGATATAGTTTCTTACAAACTACTATAGGAATAACGTGAATGGGTTGTAATGAATTGAGGTATAATAATTAATGTATGATACATGTTATACGTGCTATGGTGGCTTCTTGAAACTACCTAGTTAAATTTGGATACATAGACCTGGTGTGTGTTTTAGGAGGTTCCTCATGTGGTGTTTCACCTAGGTGTCTGTGGGATAGACTTTTTGGAGAGATATTCTCATGACGTGCGACATTGAGGCATAATGAAAACCAGTGGAGAAGTGATAGAGTGGTATCCATAATATTCTTTATTATATTATGTACCCTTATATGAGATAATTGGTGAGATTTTCCATGGTGAGGATGGGAACATAGTATATCTATTAAGGTTATGAGTCTGTTTCACCTGTTGTTCACTGTGCTTTGGCATTTTTTCTTTAATTTTTCATGAGAGGATACAGGGATGATCCCACTGATTATAATATTATACTCACTCAAAATATATATATACTATTTTTAGGTTAATTGGAGTCGGTTTCAGATCAATCTGGTTACTACTAGAAGTAGGTTTAGTAGAAGATTTTTGGGATTTGTGGCTGCTGTCGTGTTTACTTTCCTTATGGTACTTACATTTTTCCTTTAAGTAGTATTAGTTTTTGTATGATATTACATATGTTCACTTTTTTTTTAATTTTATATTGGTGTGTATGTAGGAGTTTTCAGTGTCTACTTATATCTCTATTTTTCATGTGTTCTCTTAGAGGGTAATTCCTACCATTTGCGTGTTTATTACACCCTCGATTCTTGTCTCTAACCCATGGCCTACTGTAGGGGTACTCAGGTGTCACGATCTATCTTCTCCCATTATCATACAAGGAGTGGTCACCTTGTGGGGAGGGGGTCATGACAGAGTGGTATCAGAGGTCAGGTTGAGTGAATGGTTGTTGTTTAGAGTTAGGCACAAGTGATGTTATGTGGACTATTAAGAAAAAAATGTCATATAAGTTTAGTAATAACTTTAAACACAGGATACCAAATGAGACATGTGTATTTAAGGCCCACTTTTATCTTGTGAAATATCCTTTTTGATTACAAAGGCTACTAAAAGAGGTGATACTATTTGATGGGTAAAGACCTAGGAATCTATAATACATCGTTATTCTTTTAACCAGTGTTGGAATAGGTAGACCATGGTATAGGTTAACCTAACATGAATAAAAGAAAATAATTAATTAATATTAAGGTCTTATATATTCCAAATTTATAATCTATAACTGTTTGTTCTTTTATAGGCATGGCTCTAGGTCGGTGTCCTCGTCAGGTTCGTGCAAAAGATGTTTAGCAAGTGTTTCAATAGATTTCCACAGAGTGGAGGTTAATAATGATGATACATTGGGGGAGGAAACATTGATAGTTTCATAACTATAGTCCATATAGGTATGAGGGATATGTTTCAGATATAATCACATATGATTGGTTAGAGGAGGTTGAGATATCATTTAGTTCGATCCGTGCTCAGAATGAGTATTGGGTATTATGGTCCTTAACGATGCTGTGTGTGGGAGAAAGGGAGTGATGGTTTTTGTTCTTTAAGGATCGTGAGGAGTTAATAGACTAATTGGATGAGTTTAGAGACTAGTTTATAGATGAGTTTGTTTCTTCGACCGCAATGCAAGATAGTTTTCAGGAGTTTTTTACCCTTCGACATGGGAGATATAATTTCAAAGAGTTTGGGATTAATTTTAATAAGAATATGTGATATGATAAATATATGTTTCTAGATGAGGAGGATAATGAAAAGCATTTTGAGGAGGATTTTCATCTCGAGATAAAGCTATATGTCTCCCTGTTTTTCTGAAGTCTTATCTCGAGGTTCTAAAAAGAGTAGAGTTCATTGAGAGGATGTTAGACAGAACTAGATCATCGAAAGAAGGGAGTCATCTAGATTCCTCGTGAAGCAGAGCTATTGTCTGTGGTTTCTATTTGATAGGATAAAATTGATTTCAATCAGCCGGGGGTTGGTCCCAACACTCAATGTCTCATTTATCAAGGGAAGTGTCTCTTGACCTATGATTAGGGATTAGGCACATATTTCTCTTATGGAGGATGAGGTCATTAGGGGTGTGAATGACCGACCTTTATGAGAGGTCAATATGCCCTTGTTTTCATCTTTAGGATCATCTGCTGAAAGAGTTCCAGCTAAGACAGTTGTACAAGGTTTCTTTGGTTTTTTCAACCCCCATTGTGACAAATAGACTTACCAATTTTTTAAATTTGCTTATTATTCTTATTGTTTAATTTGACATAATAAATGGTATGTATTGGATTTCAAATTATAGTGTGGAAATATATTTCTGTGAGAAAGAGATTATGACTTTTTATGGAGATATGGAATCCATTTTCTTTAGAGGGGGGAATGCATCATCAAAATCATGTCTGAATCACTCTCCAGTTGCTCTCCTTATTGAAATACCAAGATAAGACTAGATAAAAGCACCTAATAATTTGAATGGATTCCTTAGAATAGTGGATGTATATGCTGTGCAATAATATTTTGGTGTTTTTTCAAAAGAACTAACTAGATACCCACCTGAGGGTAAGGTTCTGTTTAACATTGATCTCATTCTTGATACAAAACCAATATCTAATACTCCCTATAGGATATCTATAGTGAAAATATTGGAGACAAAGAAACATCTATAGGAATTGTTTGATAATGTATTTATATTCCCCAATGTTTAATCATGGATATCCCCTATTCTTTTTATTAAGAATAAAGATGTATATTAGGTTGGGAATCATTTATAAGGAAAAAAATTACATTAATATAAAGATGATTTATCCAATTCCCCACATTGGTGTCTTATTTGATCAATATAATGGGGTAGAATATTTTTCAAATATTGATATGAATTTTTGGTATCATCAAATGCATGTAAATAAAGAATATTTCTATATAATAAGATTCATATGGGGTATATAAATGATAAATTTAGAGTAATTACCTTTGGATTGACTAAAAAACCATCTATTTATATTTATTAGATAAATGTAGTATTGAATGATTATCATTATAATTTCAATGTGGTATTTATTGATGATATATCGATATAAATAAAATGATATGATGATCATAAGATTCATTTCTGAATCATTATGAAGACTCTAATAGAAAAAGAATATATATAAAATTTAGAAAATGATAATTCTAGCTTCATGATGTTTATTTTATTTTCCATATTATCTCTAAGTATGGAATATAAATTTACCCTTTATAGAAAAAGGTACTTATGGACTAGATAACACTAATAAATAAACCAAGGTATGTAGTTTCCTTGGATTGATAGATTATTATCAGAAGTTTGATCAAAATATTTCTTGATTAGCTAACCCATTAACTCAATTTATTTGTAAATGGTGTTAAGTTAATATGGTTATAAAAATGTAAGTAATATTTGGAAAACATAAAGAATATATTTTTCAATGAACCAACACTGAATTATTACCATTAAGGTGTAAATTGGTGATATATATTGATGCATCAATGCAATTACTTATATTTTTTTCTTTAATTATAATGATAGAGTTGTTTCAAATGCATCAAGGAAACTAAATATTCAAGACTAAAATTAATTAACCCATGATCTAGGGTTGGAAATTGTGATATATTATTTAATTAAATGAAGGAATTACCTTTACAGTGAAAGATGTTAAATAAATATAGTTCAAATAATATTGAAAAAAATATTCTCACAAGAATATATCAACATGAGAAGAAATTTGATTATTATAACTACTCAAGGACTATGATTTCACAACACACTACCACCATGAGAAGTAAAAGAAGGTGTATTATCTACAAGTAGGAAAGATTAAGGAGTTTTGACTTAAATTAGGATTGTTGATGATACTATACTATTTTTAGGAATATGGATATGGAAACAAATAAGAAAGGGAAAACATCTCATTTATTACAAATTACATCCAGACCATACTCATTGGACAAAATAGAAAGTTAATAACCTAATTATGAGAATATTCAATGGAAAATCAAATCCATTGATGATTAGAAGTTAGAAAACTTCATCTATGAAGATGATATTTTGAAATTTGAAAACATATTCAATGGTACATCCTTTTATAATATGAAAAGTGAATTATTAGATTAATCTCATTGTTTAAATTTTTTTTATACACCTTGGTAGCACAAAAATGTATTGTGATTTAAAAGAACATTTTGGTGGGATAATATGAAATATGAAAATTTTGATTATGTATCAAGATGAATTAGTTTTTAATCGGTAATGGTTAAAAGAAAAAATTATAAAGGATTCATTGAAAATATAAAAATTCATGTGTGTAAATATGATAATATTACAATGGACATTGTCGTTGGATTGAAAAAGACTCCTATAATGAATAATTCCATATGAGTTACTGCTGACCATCTAACTAATTCCTCACATTTCCTTAAAAAAAGGTATGATTAACGTCTTGATTACCTCTCATGGATATACATTAGTAAATTTATAAGACTTCATGGTGGACCTTGTTTGATTGTATCTAATCATGATCTTAAATTTACCTAAAAATTCAAGAAGACTCTTTATAATGTTCTTGACAATGAGATACATTTGAGAACTACCATTCATTCTCAAACTGAGAGACAATATAGAAAGAATATTCATAAATTAGATGATATACTATGGTTGGGGATGATTTATTTTCAATGTTTGCAGGATTAATATTTAACTTTTATTGAATTTATATATAATAAAAAAATTATTTATGCTTTGAAATTGAACCATATGTGGAATTTTACAAAATAAGGTGTTGTACTCCAAAATTTTGGGATGATGTTAGCAAAATATAGTTTGTATCCCCATGTATTTTTGAGGAGAAAATAGTGAAATTGAAGTCTAATCAGAATCATATAAGGGTATATCAATGTATAAAAATAAGTAATAGTGATAAAATAATGAAGGATTTAAAATTTCATGTGTGAGATCATATTTTCTTGAGTGAATATCAATTAAAAGGTGTTATAATGATCAATAATAAAGGGAAATTATGTCTTTGGTATATCAATCCTTTTGAAATTAATGAAATAATATGACTTATGGAAAACCGTTTTCCAATGCCACCTAGCCTCTCTGAATTTCATGACGTTTCACTTATCTCATTATTAAGGAAGTGTGGATAAGACCAAACACATTTTCCCACCGATGAGTAAACATAATTTTTACAAGATTAAAAATAGTGTGAAGCCCCAATCCAGATTGATTATATTGGAAAATAAGTGTTGATACATCAAATGAATCAGATGGAAGAGATACTATGGAGAAATCATAAGATTGAAGAGGTGATGTGGGAAACAAAATAAGTTATAATAAAGAACTACCCATATTTGTACAAGATGATACATAATGGTAATTTTGAGTATAATTTTCTTTATGAAGTGAAGAATATAAAATTTGAGCATCAATTATAGTAAGATTTTATTTAGAGAGAAATAATAACACAATGCACATATCTTTATTCATGAATGTGATTAAAACATAAATCACATAATTTTATAAACATGGTTTCGTGAAATGAATTTAATTTTTTAATTCAACATTTTAAAATTATCTTAGGGTGAATTTTTGAGATTTTTTTAAAATAGATGATTTTTGTGTGAATAGTGAAAATTACCTATTTTACAATAAAAAACTTTTTTATGAAAATAAAATGATAGATAAATAAATTTAAATATATAAAATTGTTAATATAATAAATATATATTAACTAATTAATATAATGTGTATAAATATATAAATTTGATCTTAGAAATATATCAATAACATTTTAGAAATCAAAGTAATGTTTTTTTCTAAATAAAAAAATTCATTCATTTCTCTTAAACAAGTATATAAAATGTGACTTTTTTAATTAAATTTAAAGAAAATTAATATTTTTTTATGAAAAAAAACAATTAATTCCACTATAACCAACCGTATAATTAATTTTTCTCTAAATTTTTTTTTGTGCCTAAAATAAATATTTCCTTAAAAATGTTTTTTTTGAATTTTTTGAAATAATATTAAATATAATTTCCTCCACTTATAATAATTGAATAATTTAATATGAATTAATTTTTTTAATCATTATAATTAATATTATATAAAAAGACAACGTTATTGATCTCAATGAATTGTAACCATGGTAAATAATTATCAACCTTATTCTAGGTATAATGGGATAAAATAACTAAATATGAAGGGATAAGGTTTCACGATAAGAGAAAAAATATCTAACTTTATGGGATGGTTTTATTTCAATCTTAACCCTATCATCCAGGACCCTATAACAGTTTTGATTCACTTTCAGAATAATATGACTATATTTGTAAAATAATTTAAGTAATTCCATGTGTATATTTTCCCTCGCGTATAAAATGGAACCACTTCTCTTTGCTAATTCACAAATTTTGATCCACATATATTAACTAATATGTACTAAGATTAATTCAAAACATTTATCCATATGTAAATTATATTCCATACTTATCATAGGAAAATCCTAGAAGGATTAAGGTGTAAGCTAATAGTGGGTTTCAAAAGAAGAGGTACAACTCTTAATTGAGTGTTTTCATTATAATTCTTCCCATAAATCCATAAAATATTAAATAAAAACGATCAAATAATAACCTAATTATCTTCCACATAATTAAATTTTATTATTCTTGTTGAAAAATTATTACTTGTCTCTATTCCATCCTACTAAAAATGAAAACATCGTTTGTGTGTACGTACAACCTATCCTCTCTAAATAGCGGTGTAAATAATATTTCATCACCACTTTACATAGATGGAAATTAATATGGGATTAATGAATATATATATATATATATATTATATTTTTGACATAAATATGATTATGGAAATATAATATACCATCAACCTTCTTACCCTTCTAACCATTAAAAAAGGAAAACATTTCTCGTGCGTATATGTGGACTACACCCCACCATGAAGAGATGCAATTAATTTTTCATTTCCTAATTTTATGGATGGTTCAATATATATATATATATATATAATGAATTAATATGATATATTTTTATATATTATTAGTTACATTATTATGATTATTTAACCATGATCAACATGAAAGGATAATAATTTTTGAATTGAAACATACACAAAAATAAAAAAATAAAAATCCAAAATGAATATGATAAGAAAATATTATTTAAGAAAAAGTGATAATATGTGTTATGTAAACCATGTATGGAGGTATATTTATTGATATTATTCTGGTATATAAGTATAATAAATTTAATTTTATTATACAGGAGGTTTAAATCCCTTATAGAGAAAGTCAAACCTCAGGTAATGATTTATTTCACAATCAAAGCCTCAATCGAGATTTTTTATGTTTAATTTTATATTGGGGGAATTTTGTGATATATATATCTTAAACCCCATATATTTTCTTCTCCATAATTTTTTTTTAAATTAAACTCTCCTCTTTCATTTTCTTCCCTCTAAGTACTCAAAAGTATAAATGAATGTTTTTTATAAAAAACGTTGTTATTGTAATGTACATACACGAATATTTTTCTTTAGTCTGAATATTTTCTTTAAAATGTTTTCAATAATATTTTTATTATACCCTAATAATTTATTATCATTATTTTTACCCTTATTTTACTTTTATAAAATGTTTTAAAAAGAATCTACTAGACATTTTTCGAATTAGATACTTTTTAATGAAGGTGTTTATGAAATATTTAATTGAACACGTACCAATTGATTTTTTTCCAACCATAAAGACTATTATTTGGAATAATTATTTCATTATAAGTTTCTATAGTTAAATTTAATGAAATTTTTTCCTTATATTTTGTAGTTTTTTAGATTTTAAATAAGTGATTCTAGAATGAATAGTGTATTTTCCTCAATAAATGTTACAGTGGCATTTTAAAAGTATTTTCTTCTATATCAATAAATTATGATGAATATTGTTATTTACTACGTATATAAAATAATGATACCATATATCATATTACTCTATATGTATTATGATCATGTTGTTTTATTTATTGAATGGGTTATATATTAATAGTTCATATTTCTGTTTCTCAATACAAATGATTTTTTTGTTTTGTATTTTATTGGTATTAATTTATTTAAAGTGATTAATACATTAGAAATATTACATAATGGGAGGGGTCTTTTATAAAATCTAGATTAATTTTTTGGTATACTCATAGAACCTAGTTTGTGTATTTTTCACAAGCCTTACCCATTTTTATAAATGTATTGGAATAAGGCATTAATTGTAAATTAATTATGTCCGAAATTATTCATTATATAATTTTTAAATTAGATGTTTTAATTTAGGTTATTATTTATATTTTTACGTGATCTATGTCTATATTATACTTTCATGACATTTTATATATAGATTATTTCATTATTTTAAATCTTTTCCATATAATAAATTCTTTATTTATTATATGAAAACTTTTATTCTATGCTTTCCCATAATGATCAATTGAAATCAAAATTTTTTGTCTTTTCATTTCACCAGGATACTAAGAAAGTGTCTATAAAAGATTTCATGGTTTCAATTGAAGAAATAATAATTTTTTCATTATAATTTTGATGCTTTATTTCTTTTTTTTTCACATGTAATATAAGATTATTTTATATATATACATTAACCCATGAATATTAAACTATTATATCCTTAGTGATGTGATCCCTTGTATTTTGAGACAATGTAGTAAAATAATTACTGGTTATGGGTTATTGGAGGTACAATGATAATACTAGTGTGATTAATATTAAATGAAATTCCATTTATAATTTTTTTAAAATAATATTTTGACATGATTTATAAATGAAAGTCAAAAGGGATTAGTTTAGTTGTTTTGGTCTATTTAAATTTAGGATGGTGATACCATATTTATTAAATCATTTTTGTTTTTATATGATCCCATTTCTATGATTTTTTTGATGTGAACCGTGTAGTGAATTTTTAATGTATTTTATTTTTTAATTTTGATTCATTTTGTGAGGGTTGACCATAGAATTGTTTCGGTATCATAGGGGTATGTTGATCCAAATGAACATGATAACCCGTTTAGAGGTCAGATATTGATCTTAAGGACATTAACATGTGTTGAGGGATTTTATTACTAGAATGTTTTTTGAGGTTGAAAGATAGAAATATGATTGAGGAACGTATTTACGTTTTTCATATTGTGGTCAAGCCTAGGGGACCCATTGGTTGGTGACCTGGTAGAATCCTTAACTTAAAGAGGGTTGGGGAGAGATATGGGTGTTAATGGTTGCTGATGTCAACTTAGTTTTTGAATCAACTGTGTGATACTTTTATGTAAGAGGTAGAGGTATGTAGCACACTTGAGTTTCCATCCTTATTTATCTAAGACAAGGTCAAATATTTGACCAACTACATCAAGATGCATTAGATGATATGTTTTGGTGGGGGGATGATCGTACTGACGAGCTGCATACAAATATATGGTAGAACATTGATAATTTACTTGGATTATTTTTCATTCTTATTAGTATGCATCTTACTTCCCTAATAGGGTGCATATACATACTTTAATTTCACGATGAATTTCTTCTCTAATAGGGTACAAATATTCCCCTAATTGTTTTGATGAATTTATTTTCAATAATTGTGTATAAATTCCCATGATTTCCTAGATTATTTTCTTCCCTAATAGGTAAAAAATATGTCCTTGTGTTTTGGGAAAAGTTCCTTTAATGGCATATGAAAATTTTTCCAAGGTAGAGTGACACACTATTATTTTATAATATGTATTAATATTTATTAAATTTGAAGTGTTTATAATATTTATTTAAATTCAACAGAAAGAATAGATGAACCACAACATACTATTGAAATATTATTATTATATTTTTCAATTATCTCATAGTCATTTTATTGGTAGGTAGGAATAGGAATAAATGAGCTATGAAAAATATATAAAAAGTTTTCTTTAATGAAAATTTATTAATTAATTATTAGAAAATAAGTTCCAAAATTTGAATAATATGAATAAAATAATATAAGATTTAATTTTCTTATGAATTTTATTTTCAATGTTTTATGTATTTTTTAACTAAATAAAATATAAAAACCACTTCTAATTAATGATGAATATATTGATAACTATCAGATACCCACAAGGGATTTAGAGTGATATTAATCCGAGAGGGAGTGAATAATGGTATGAAACATATTTTAGAAAATAAATCTCATTCAATTCAAGTAAGAACCCAGATCTTCTTTTCAGTTATGTTTGCCTTTTTCTGGTGTTTTTGAGGAAAAGTTGAGTTTTTGGAAATTTCTTAAGTACACGTCATGTACATTATGAGTACATGTAATGTACTTGTTTTCTGTGGGTGACCATGTACAAGCCATGTAACAGCCTTGCACATGGCCGTGTGTGGTGACCTGGGGACCGCCTAATGCAGGGGACGGTTAGGGAAAGTACACGACCTGTAATTCTAAAGTACATGTCGTGTACTTTTTTTTTTCATTAAACGTATTGGGGTTGTGTTTGATGGAAAATACCATCTCATTCTCATCCTAGTTCTCCTGAGAGAGACCATACAGCAGTGATTATTCTTCAAGCCCCCGACTGAGCATCCGTTCTCCAATTTGACCATCGTCAATTGCATTGGGATCAACCTGGTAAGCTCCTCCATCTTCTAGAGATTTGTTTCACGATTCCTCCTCTTTCTCATGTTATCTCTGGTTGAATGTTTTAGATGTTTTTATAGATCTACAATTTTCTTGGGAAATTCAAGGCCTGAGGTTCATGTATAACGATCCTAAAACAGCAAGGTTGGTGGTTTGTGCCTTTCTGTAGATAGTCTTTGAATTTTGGTGCAAAAGTGCCTAATACCCATGAATGCGGTATTTCATGTTCTTGGTTTTTAGCACTGATTGTTAGTTTAATACTTAGTTTGTTTGGATAGAGGTTATTTGTTGAGATTAAGGTTACCTTTTCTAAGATATGGATGTTTTTACCATGTTTTATTATTTTGACCATTTGGTCTAGTTTTCCTATTAGGCTGCTATTTACTTTCCATTCCTATTATTGTTAGGATGGGGTGATTATTATCTCTCTTGCTGTTATGTTGTAGACTGGTTATCCAAGTAGTTCTTGAGGTTTACTTTGGCCTCTTTGCATTACTATGCTCATTTGACTTACATAGGGCCATGAGAACCTGGTGTAGTAGACCATAGGGATAATGGACATAAGGGCTTCTCCATATTGTCTGTTTATTATCACGCTGTGAGACCATGGGGGGATTGAATTTGAGTTCTCCCTTAGAGTGTCTATAGTTACGTTACGAGGCCACATGAGGAATTGATGTTGAGTGATTCCTCAGAGTGCCTGCAGGTTTTGTTAAAAGACTATAGGGGGAATTTATAGTGAGTGCTTCCTGAGAGATTATTTGATCATAATTAGATATAGTTGTAATTGACTTTGAGTGCTTCCTTAGAGAGCCTTTAAAAAAGCTGAACTATTGGGGTTAGACTGTGTGTAATTCCAAGAGGGAGGATTATGTTTTCTAGGTAGGACCACAGGGGATAGGCTGTGAGTACATCCCAGAGGGTTACCTATTTGTGATTATCTACATACTTGATATGTGGTTTTTGAATTCTTTGAAACTGTATGAATGTTAACTGTTGAGTACTTCCTTGTTTACTGCTTCTTTTTCTCATTACCTTCCATGTATATTCACTAATTTTTAGGCACAAATATCTTGGTGGTAGCCTACTAGGATTTAGTATCACAACCTATTTGGGTCATGCTTTTGGGACCAAACTGTTGATATTGTTGCAGGTATAGATAAGGTAAAGCACCCTTCTACTTGAGGTTCTTGACTACTTTGGGAGCAGGAGATCATGGGACCAAGATGAGGCTTGCGATGTTGAGGAGCTATTTACTGTTTTCTTTTGTACTTTGGGTTAGTACTACATTTCTATAATGGGACATTTTTGGATGCTTTACTAGACATATATATCATGAATCATTATATATGTGCTCCAAAGGATTATTACTTTCAGTCTTCCACTGTTTACTATGGTATTCCATTGTTACTGCTTCCTCTATTGTTATCTATTTCTCTTATGCTGTGTTACTCTAACAATGAGGGCATAGTTTCCCCACTATCACACACAAGGCCCTTGCTGCTAGTCGGTAGCCTCTGGCATAAGGAGAAATGAGCTTGAGGCCATGTGACCAACCGAGTACGGGGTGCCTCTGGGTCTCTTCTGGAACCAAGACATTACAAAGTGGTATCAGAGGTGTTTATTTCTTCTTGACATACTATTTGGAGCCTATATCCAGGTATAGGAAGAAATTGGTACTTTGTAATAAGCTGTTCCTGAGAGTAGCTAACCCGTGTTCATGGAAAATCCAATCTACCTCGTTTATTTCAATTTTCCTGGTTTTGAAATTTTACAGTTGATTTGATTTTCACCGTTGGGTGATTCATATATTTTGTGTTGTTATTGTTGTTCTTATTGATGTTCTATTTCTATTTCAACCTGATTAGATGAGGGTATGTCATATCTTTAATTATATAGGTACTTTCTAGAAATCAAAAGTCTTGTATTCTTGCCATTCCATTTATGGTGCATTAGCGATTTCTTGTTGTTGTGATAGGTGTTGTGCCAGATATGCATGTTGTTGTGATATATGCCTTGATAAAAATACCTTCTATTTGATAGGGTATTAGTTGTGTAAGGTTTTGTTTGAATGAACACCAAACTTTGGTTTTTGAGGTGTTATGGGCCCTCATGGATTGGAATTTGGTGGATCATTGATCAATTATGCTTGTTTATGACATGTATAAGATGCCAATATTTGATTTTCGGGGAGTATGGTCCCTAAAAGATCAGAATTTGGAACCTTAATGTTCATTTCAGTGTTTTTATAGGCTCTGGAGTAGTTTCTGAGGCTTACTGTCTGAAAAAACCCAGAATACACAACGTGTAATGATGAATACATGCCCTATGTTCTTCTGTTTGGGAAAAAACAGTTTTTCTGAAGTACATGTTGTGTAGTTGATAACTGTGTCTGAGACTGTGTGGGAGAGGACATGAGGTTTGGATTCTTTTGTAGGACATGTCGTGTACCGGATGTGCATGCCATGTTGTTTAATTGTGTAACCATCCGTTTCACTAACAACACGGGTTGAAAAAATATTCCTAGTACATTCCATGTCGATTTGGAATAGTTCGTGTTGTGTGAGACATTTATTCAGTCGTGTCACTAACAACACAGGTCAGTGAAGCTCGTATAGTACACGCCGTGCTTGGAACTAACATGCCATGTAGTCTCATTCTAGGAGAACCGAGTGGCTTTGCCGTGTAAGAGAACTCGGGAAGGGAAGAGGATTCATGTACACACCGTGTGTCAGGACAACACACCATGTATATGGGGTGTTAAATGACTAATTTTGGCAGAAGTACACACCCATGTGAATGGCTTAAAGGAATACACTATGTAGTTAAATACACACATCATGTATCCATGTTTTGAAAAACATCAATGCTTTCTTTCCCTTGTTCTCTTCTTACATGCCTAAGTTTTAGTCCCTATTAATCTTGATATATGGTGTTCTTTCTAATTCATGCCACCAAGACGTCCTCCATTTGTATACCAGTTCCAAGGTGATGATTAGACACCGGACATGGCTAGTCAAAGACTACCATCTGATCCTACAATCGTTCCAGTATTAGTACCATCAATCATTCCATACACAGGTGCTGATGCATTATTCTGAGAGGGCTTCATGAGGTTCATGCAGACCTTATAGGGAGTACCACCTCCTGCCTTGTCAATGGAAGAATTGATGCGGGTCTTTCAGCAGCAGCATCCTTCCACCTTCTTAGGGGATGGAGGACCCTAGGCTGCAAAGTCATGGCTAGAAACCATGATGATGATATTCTAGCATCTAGAGAGGCCTTCAGAGAGGAGGGTAAAGCTCACTTCATATATGCTTCGGGATTCCACCAAGAGATGGTGGGATGTGATCTCACGGGCGGGATTCCAATAGGATATGGCTTGGTAGGAGTTTTAGCGTACTTTCCATAATTACTTATCTCCGAGGATTTGAGGGCTGATCGATCCTGAGAGTTCATGAGTTTGGAGCAAGGTAGTCTTTTTGTTATGGAATACTCTTCTTACTTCATTGAGCTGCGGTGCTTTACACACTATCTAGGGGGAGATGGGTTGTTCTTGGCAAGGAAAATTGAGGATGTTCTGAGGCATGAAATCTGATCATATTTGAATATCATCAAGTTGAATTCCCTCACTTCTATCGTCAACTAGGCACTAATCACAGAGTGTAATTTGAGGGATTCTGGAGTTGTGAGCCAGGGCGGTTCAACATCCAAAGTTAGTGCTTCACCGGTTGATAGTAGGAAGCACCGCAGGGAGACTACAAGTGGATATCTCAGTAGGCAGGATGCACCTTTAGGTAGCCAGGTGGTTTGATACCAGTGTGGGAAGGTCAGGCATATGAGGCCACTTTTCCGGAGAGACCTAGTTGAGTGTAGATCTTGTGGAAATATGGTTCATCTTCATCGCTTCTGTCAGATCTTCTCACCAGTAACTGGTGACATGTGTTCTTTTATGACTCTTTGTTCAGGAGTAGTGGCACTAGTTTCTCATCAGTCTGGGAACTGGAGTTCTTCCGGCCATTCAGGCCCAGGTGGAGGTCACTGCCATAGTAGTCAGTCACTAGGATTTTAGTAAAAATGGGGTGGATGAGCTCAGATTGGTCAGGTAGGGTCACATGGCCGTGGTTTAGGTCATCCTTTTGTGGTGGAGCAGACCCAATAGGAGTAGGATCCTGGACCCTCTATAGTTCGAGGTACGATTCTATTTGTGTTAGTTTTATCTTCTTCTCTTTTCAATATAGGGGATTCCAATAGCTTTATTTCTGTTTCTATTGTGGAGATCCTTGGGATCTATATCTTTAATTCTGCTGATTTTCTGATGTTGGACACAGTGTTGGGGACAAGAATGGCTAGTGTACATCAGTGCAAGGAGTTCCCCATTGAGTTTGGTGGGTGTCACTTCTTATGAGACCTTTATGTCTTAGAGATGACCAGCTATGATGTCATTCTTATAATGGAATGGTTAGTTCCCTTCTAGGTAGTTGTCGATTTCTATCATTGTAGGGTGAGTTTCACATTACCAAGGGGCGGATCATTTCATCGTAAGGGTGAATGGGATGTCCGGGCGAGAAGATCAGGACCCGTGCATCACGGGTTGGGAGGAGTTACATCCAATATTTCTAGTATATACATGGATGATCAGGGGACTTCATAGGTGGACTTTCCACCAGTGGTAGATTGTTCTAGGGACGTCTTTCCATAGGACTTTTCAGGTGTGCCTCTGGAGAAAGAGGTAAAATTTTCGGTTGAGATCATGCCAGGAGTAGCACCGGTGTCCATTCCTCCTGCAAGATGGCTACACCAAAGTTACCAAAGCTCACCGAGCAGTTGGAGGAGTTGCAGGAAATAGATTTCATCTGACCCAGTACTTCTCCTTGGGGTTCGCATGTCCTGTTTGCGAAGAAGGCGGATGGTACTCACCAACTTTGTGTGGATTTTTAGAAGTTGAACCAGTTGATGGTCGAGAACCGATATCCCTTATCAAGGATTGATGATCTCTTTGACCAGCTTCATGGAGCCCAGGTGTTCTCGAAGATTGACTTGAGATCCAGTTATCATCAGTTGCACGTTAGAACATCTGATATACCTCTTACATCTTTTCGAATTAGGTATGATCTATATGAGTATGTGGTTATTCCATTTGGTATCACGAACGTGCAAGTAGTCTTTGTGGCACTGATGAACTGCTTGTTCCATCCATACATGGATTCTTTCATAGTGGTTTTTGTGGATGATATCTTGTGGTACTCTCACACATGACTTGACCATGATAACCATCTTGAGATCATTTTGAGTACACTGAGAGAGCCTTAGTTATATGCTAAGATCTCAAAATACCACTTTTGGATGGGCCAGATTCACTTCTTGGGTCATGTTATCTCAAAGATAGGAGTATCAGTAGACCTAGAGAAAGTGAGTGTTGTAGTTTCCTTGGAGTAGATAAAGAACTTAATTTAGGTATGAAGTTTTCCAGGGATGGCTGGATACTAGATACATTTCACATAGACTTCTCACACTTAGCAGTGCCACTGATGAGCCTGAATAAGAAGGTTGTGAAGTTCTTATGGTCAGATTCTTGTGAGTTAGCCTTTTAGGAGCTGGAAGAGAGGTTGACTTCAGCACCAATACTAGTTTTTCCTGATTTGGGAAAGAGATATATTGTGTATTGTGATGCATAAAGTATCAGGCTTGGAGCCATTCTTATGGAGGGGGAATGAGTTGTAGCATACAGGTCTCAGTAGTTGAGGCCATATGAGAGGAGTTACTCAACGCACGATCTTGAGTTGGATGCATTTGTTCATGACTTACGCTTTTGGAGACATTATATATTGGGATATCATTTTGTGGTTTCATGGACAAAAAAAGTCTCATGTATATATTCACTTAGCATGACTTGAATTTGAGAGAACAGAGGTGGGTTTCGTACCTTCATTCCTTGGACTTTGAGCTTGCCTATACACCTGGGAAAGGCAATAGGGTGGATGATGCACTGACTAGGATAACTCAGATATAGGTAATTCAAGAGGCCAAAAGTGAGTGTCAGCTTATGGATCTATTCTCTGAGATGCATTTGGAGGTGCACAACAGGCAGGTGAAGGCATTTATTTCTTCTATAGCTGTTACCTATACTCTTCTTGATTGAGTGAAAATAAGGCAGCTATCAGATTCTGAAGGCCTAGTCATACATGAAAGTGTGTCAGGAGAGCACCCAATTCCTAGATGGACCACAGCAGAGGATGAGTTTTTGCGTTTCCATGGATGCGTATGGGTGTCAGAAGACATACACGAGGAGCTGATTACAGACATTCATTCCTTAGTTTTGGGTAGTTCATACTGGTGTCACCAAGATATATCTTGGTGTACACTGTCAGTGTTGGTAGCAAGGTATGAAGAGAGATGTTACTGGTTTCATCATGAGGTGTTCCACCTATCAGCAGGTAATGGAGGAGCATCAGCGACCAGCAGGGCTTTTGTAGCAGTTACCAATTCCCAAGTGGAAATGGAACGATGTCGCGAAGGACTTCGTGACAGGTTTTCCAAGGTCGCCTCGAGGGAATGATGCGGTTTGGGTTTCCATTGATAGACTCATAAAGGTTTCTCAATTCTTTCCAATTAAGGAGACCTTTAATGTTGATGAGTTGGGAAAGTTTTACATCTCAGAGATTGTACGTCTACATGGGGTTCCACACTCCATTGTTTCATACAGGGATGCATGTTTTACTTCTCGGGTCTGGCAGGGACTTCAGAGGGCTTTGTGTATACAGGTACTTATGAGTACAACATACCATACCCAGATAGATGGTCAGTACGAGTGTACGATTCAAGTGCTTGAGGAAATTCTTAGAGCATGCATCCTATATTTTAGAGGTTCTTGGGAGAAACACATACCTCTTGTGGAGTTTTACTACAATAATAGTTTTCAAGCAACTATTTAGATGGAATCTTATGAGACTTTTTATGGTAGGACACGCTGATCACCCTTATGTTGGTTGGAGGCAGGAGAGGCAGCTATACTGGGACCTCATCTTGTCCAGGAGACCATAGAGTAGATATGGTTGATTTGGAAGAGGATGGTTACTGCACAGTCTCGATGGAAGTCTTATGCTGATCAGAGGAGATGACCTCTAGAGTTTGAGGTCCAGGATCAGGTTTTTCTGCATGTCACACCAAGGATTGGGAACGAGAGAATTAAGAGATAGGTTAAGCTTGTGCCGAGGTACATCGGGTTGTTTGAGGTTATGGAGAGAGTTGGTATAGTTGCCTATCTGTTGTAGTTACCTCAAAGGTACCAGGATATGAATGATGTATTCTACTTTTCTCAGCTCCAATGTTACTTTTCAGACCCATATCATGTTTTTTCGACCTGATGAGGTTGATTTAGAGGTGGATGCCTCATTCAATGAGAATTCTATTCGGATTGTTGATCGCAGTACGGAGGTTTTGAGTGGTCAGTCTATTCCTCTTGTATGAGAGCTATGGCAGCACAGACGAGTATAGGACGAGACATGGGAGATGAAGGCCGATGTACGATCACTATGGCCAAATCTATTTGGGGATTCTTCTTCTACGCCAGCTTTCTAGGGAAATTAGGTGATAAATTTCATTAAGGTGGGAAGTTTGTAAGAACCCAGATCATTTTTAGGTATGTTTTCCTTTTTCTGGTGTTTTTGAGGAAAAGGGGAGTTTTTCAAAATTTCTTATATACACTCCATGTAATTTAGGAGTACATTACATGTACTTGGTTGCTGCGGGTGACCGTGTAAAGGCTGTGTAACGGTTTTGCACATGGTCGTGTGTGGTGACCAAGAGACTGCCTAATACAGGGGCCGGTAAGGGCAAGTACACACCTTGTACTTCTAAAGTACATGCCATGTACTTTTTTTCATTAAACGTACCGGGGTCACATCTGATAGATAGAACCGTCTCCTTTTCATCATAGTACATCCGAGAGAGAGCGTATGACCGTGATTCTTCTCTGGGCCCCCGACAGAGAATCCATTATCCGATTCTACCACCGTTTATTGCATTGGGATCTCCTCTGTAAGCTCTTTCTTCTTCAAGAGTTTCGTTTCTTGATTCCTTCTCATTATCAAGTTATCTATAGTTGAACATCTTAGACATTATTGTAGATCTACGATGTTCTTGGGTGATTCAAGGCATGAGGTTCACATATAATGATCCTACAATACCGAGGAAGGTGGTTTGTGCCTTTCTGTAGATATTCTTTGAATTTTTGGTGCAAAAGTTCCCAATACCCATGAACCGGGTATTGTGTGTTCTTGGGTTTTCGCCCGGATTTTTACTACTATGCCTAGTTTTTTGTGATAGAGGTTATTTTTTGAGATTAGGGTTATCTTTGCTAATATATGAATGTTTTTCCCATGTTTTCATGTTTTTACCATTTGGTATAGTTTTCCTATTAGGATGCTATTTACTTTCGATGCCAAGTATTGCTAGGATGGAGAGATTATTATCTGTCTTACTATTATGTTGTTGAATGGTTAGCCAAGTAGGTCTTGAGTTTTACTTTGGCCACTTTGCATTGATACAATCTTTTGAATTACATAGGTCAGTGAGAACCTAGTGTAGTAGACCATAGGGAGAATGTATGTAATGGCTTATCCTGAGTGTCTATTTATTATCAGGATGTGAGACCATAGGGGGGGATTGACATTGAGTGCTCCCTCAGAGTTTCTATAGTTATGTTATGAGGCCACATGAGGAATTGATATTGAGTGCATAGTCAGAGTTCCTATAGGTTCCGTTAAAAGACTATAGGGGGAATTTATGGTGAGTGCTTCCTCAGAGAGTCTTTGATCATACATGGATATAAGGGAAATTGGAATTGATTGCTTCCACAGAGAGCCTTTACAAAAGCTGGACCAAAGGGGTTAGACTGTGTCCACTTCCCAAGGGGTGGCTTGTGATTACTAGGTAGGACCAGAAAGAATAGGCTATGAGTACATCCCATAGTGTTACCTATTTGTGATTATCTGCTTACTGGATATGTGGTGTTTGGATTCTTTGAAACTGTAAGAATGTTTACAATTGAGTACTTCCGTGTTTACTACTTCTTTTGCTTGTTACCTTCCATGTATATTCACTAACTGTTAGGCAAAACTATCTTGGTGGTTTCTTACTGGGATTTAGTCTCACACCCTATTTGGGACATGCTTTTGGGACCAAACTGATTATATTGTTTCAGGTATAGATAAGGTCCAGTTCCCTTCTAATTCAGGTTTCTGACTGCTTCGGGAGATAGAGAGCATGTGACCCAAGATGTGACTTGCGATGCTGAGGAGTTTTTTACTATTTTCTTTCATACATTGGTTTAGTAGTGTATTTCATCCTTTTGACGTATTTGGTTACTTTCCTAGACATATGTATCATGAATCATTATATATGTGATCCATTTTCTTATTACTTTTAGTCTTCCACTATTTATTGTGGTATGCCATTATTACTGCTTCCACTATTGTTATCTATTTCTCTTCTACTATGTTACTCTGGCAAGGATAGAATAGTTTCCCCACTATCACACCCAAGGCCCTCGCTACTAGTCGGAAGCCTCTGGCATTAGGGGAAATGCACTTGAGGCCATGTGACCAACCGGGTACGGGGTGCCTCTTGGCAGCTCCGGAACTAGGATGTTACAATTCAAGGTTTCAATTTCCAAAAATTTTGATATAGAAATATAAACATTGAGGGTAAATTGTAATTTTTTTTCTAAATATTATTTGGATTTATTGGACTATTTTCTTGTGCACATAGAAAGTAAATATAGACATGGTAATTTAAAATTTTTACCCTCACAAGGCTACATCCTAAGAGATTACATATGTGATGTACAATTCACCAAAATACACTATGACCCCAATTTTCTTCAAAATGGGAACACTACCCTTATAATAAGTTTGATAAAGGTCACTCCTTTCCCAATATCACTATCTTACAAATATTTTGGAAAAATCACTAATTTCCTTAGATCACTCATCAAACATTCTATCATTGGATCACTATCAGTGGAAAAGATCACCTTAATAGTTCATATAAATGTAGGTCCCTTCTCCATCATCAATTACATGGGTTAATTCTTTAGGTATGAATGTATTTCTTATTGGAGTCCACTTGGGATTCTTATTCACATTAGTGAAAACATATTTATGAATAAAATATTCATTTTAGAATAAATATGGGACACCCTTTTCTCTATGGTAGAATCAAAAAACAATCTTCACTTGTAAAGATCATCAATGGTTTACAATTCTTCAAGATTCTATACCCTTGCTTAGAATAAACTTCTAACACCTTTAGAATTTAGATATAAAAATTAAAAAAAATTCATCTAGTTCTTCTCTATATATATCTATAAATTTATAAATGATATGGTGATCCAATAATTCAGCTACCTATCACACCATTATGCTCCATTCAAATATCCCATTACTCTTATATAAACACCCATGATTTTCTCTATAACATATGAGCAATAAAGTCTCGTATACACCAATAAGTACAATTTTATTGTATAGATTTAACTAGAATAAATTCACCATCATAAATGTTTCAAATATAATTTGAAAAGCACTTGAATCATGGACTAAAAATGCATTCCATTATTTTTGAATCCTTAAACATGTTTCTCTTTCATTTCATCAGTGATTTACTCCACATTTGGTATAATTTCACACATCTTATCCTTAGATTCCTTACGCTATGTCTTAGTTATAGAATATAAGAAAAGTTTTCCCAAACAAAACCACTTTGGGTGTGGACCCTTGTTTCAATCAATTTTTTGTTGAAACTATACCTATCAATGATGACCAATTCTACTACATTTGTGGGACATTTAATTTTGATCTCTTTTAAGCATCATGTCTTCAATATAAAATAACTAAATAGAAAATAATTCTACATTATATTGTTTAATCTGAATTTTAGTCTTTTTTCTATAAAAAATCCAATAAACACAGCTTGCACAATTAGTAGGCTGACGATTTTGGCATGCACCTTCACTCGTCCAACACATCTTGTCTTGAAATGGGAACAGTCTTTCCTATGATGGTAATAACCTCCACTCTTCAACAATAATAACATAAAAAATTGTGGTGGTCACATGAATTTCCCATTTTTGGTAGGTACACTGAGATTTCGCCATAGGAACCACTACAAACAAGGTCTCTTATGCTTTTCTTAGCCACACAAGGACTTCTCCTCTAACATTACTATGACCACCGATAGGGTGGGGTCCTACCAAGATTCCCCTTTTCAATCTTGTATAGTTAATATAAAGAATATTTTTTCCCATATTCCTTCAAACATCTATATCACAACCAATCATCACATTTTCAACACATCCAAAATTTAACAACGTTGATTGATTCCTAAAACATACCTTGGTATTCTTTTATGGGAAAGAAAAATCTCTTAAACATAAGTTCATAATTTAGTTCATCATCAAGTTTTTCAATAGTTCTGTTGTCTTGAAATAAAACATACTTCGTTGAGTTTACAAAATATATCTTGGCCATCAACCTTAACCATTATTATTGTCAAAAAATATGACATCAATCCTTTTTAATTTCTAATAGTCCCCCCTTTTATTTGGTTGACAATACACAATATTTTCTTACCACTTTATTGGAAATGAAATAAAAAGACTACTTACAATACAAAGGGTCTTTCAAAATATCCCCTATATATGTATGAATGAACCTTTCTTAATTCACCCCCTAATTCATGTAACCATCATCTTCATATATTTTCCACTTTCCATTTTGAAACCCTCCATTGTTAATGGGAAGAAAATTTTTTAAATATCATCTCCCTCATTTCATTCAATGCCAATGAGGACTTATTTATTAGGTTGAACCCCCTATAAAGGCATGAAGGATTTAATCATCTAATGTCATATCCCCATTTTTTACAAACTCTATCTCTACTAAATGTACTCAAAATATTCATCATGTAAATTTACAAATTGGCACATGAGATATTAATAAATCCTATAATCATTATGTGTTGGAGATTAGTGAAGGAAATAAAAAACTTTTTAAATAGAAACAAATAATTTCTTGTCACTCATTAGTAATTTTATAGATTATATAAGTTGTGGATTTTTCCCTCTTTCAAAAGAAACCTGTGAACTTAATAAATTCACATCAAAAAATAATTTAATAACATTAAGGTACTTGGTTGTGGGAATAAAACCACAATATTAAGGAATTAATACCACTTGTTAAAAATTTTATGCCACTTATTTCATGATATTCTCAATTAATGAAAATTATAACCCTAAAAATCTATAATTTTCAGTTATTCAAAGGCTTCAAAACATTTGATGAGGATTGAAGAATTTGAATCTTGATAAAAAAATCCCTTGGGTCTTTAACTCTTGTCTACACATGTCAATAATCTATATTGGTGTAAAAAATGGGGGTACCACATGTTTTTTAATCAATATCTTTCAGTGGATTTTGTTATCCTCTATAATAATAAAATTGATACGAAATGAAATAAGAAAATATAAAAATCTAAAATTTCACTCCTCATCCTCCTCCCAATCATCTTTTTACATTTGTCTTATGATTTAAAAAAAATCATGAAACCAAATTTATTTTATACCATAAATGAATTATTTACATTTATTTTCTAAATGGAAATTATTTATAAGAATACATCATCAATATTGACAGAAATTTATACAAGTGTATATAAATTTATCTTTGAAACATTAAAAAATTCACTATTTTAATACACATATTATGCATGTATAGATTCGTATACAACTATATAAACTTGTGATTTTCAAGAATGATGACCTTATGAATCATTTATCCCTCTTAATTCTGCATCTCCTCAGAAAAAGTCTGATACAATAAACTATATAAGGAGAGGGGAACCTTGATTTTTATCAATTTGAGGAATAAGGCTAGCTAGGATGAACCAACCATATACTTTCACTATTCCTTTTCCCTTTTCTAGATTTAGAGAGAGGAATAATATCATATTATAATGTTATTCGTCATTAAATTATGTCATACAACATTACCTCTTAAAAACTTATTTCTATTTTGTGCTACCACTTTAACATTTATCTTCATGGATATATGAATTAATATTCTTCCTTGTCATGTGATTTCCTACAATTGTGGAATATATCACAATTGAAAATGGTTATATTAGTGAAAAAAGTATATCTCACCTCATGGATTTTTTATCCATTGAATATTCCCCCTTTCCCTATAGTTTTTTTTGTAACACTTTATAAAACCTCTTCTTCGATGGAAAAAGTTCTTTATTGGAATACAACTTTTTTATAAGTTGAGTCCCTTTTATTTCCTCCCCAATAATAGATGGAAAAATATATTTATTCTTATCGTAAATTTTTCATCTTTTCTATTATGATATATGTTTTGATTTTTTAGATATTGGTTATTGAAACAACCATGATTGAGGTTTTTTCTCATCCTCCAAAACATTTAACCTATTTCCAATATAATATGCCTTTTTTTAGGATAAAAATTTTCCTTGAATTTAATAGGTGTAGATTCTCTATGTATGGATTCTTTAACCTTCCATTAATTATTATTTCAATATATTTCCATGTTATTGAGGTTATAAGATAAAATAATATCTACCAAAAAATCATACCATGTTTGGTTTCCACTTAATTGTGATTTCATTATTTCTAGAGTTATTCTCACAAATTTGGGATTGTTGTCTTTGAAACATCTACTCAAGATAGGATAGAATATTTGATGAAATTTGAACTTTGGTTCCACATTATTTTGTGTATCCAAACACACATTAATGTTATATTTTAGTTTATATTTTAGATCTGGAAAATTTATCTCTTATAAGGTTATTTGGGATATATTTTTATATTCTCTTAAATTTCTCTAATTTTTATATATTTTTCTTCTAACTGAGAAGTTTTCACCTAGATATTTGTAGAATCATCCATACATAACTATCTCCATCCTTTATGTAGGGTCATGATAGGTATAATATTATCCTTAAACATCTTCACCTTGGTCTTTTGATTTATGTTTTTTTTGGGAAAAATCTTTCATCCATGTTTCTTTTATCTTCCATATTTGTTACCATTTTCTTCATTCATGAAATCTAGGACACCTCTTATCTTCTTAGTATTTTTTCTTCGAAGGATAAATATTTAACCATCAAATAAAAAACTTCGTGAATTATTATCCATTGACATTTCTTGTCATTTCCTCACAATCCTTAGAATAGAAACATTTTGTTGTTTCTTCTTCTCACCAGAATCACTTCTCCTTTTTATATCCAAAAGATAGTTTAAAATTTCACATCTTTTCCCTAAACAATTTTTACAATAAAAAATGACATTTTCATTTGATTTTACCTTTGATAGATAGCACAACTTCTGGAATGACTTCCATTTTTTTCATTTTTTCATAATGATACTCTCACTTGGACTTTATTATGTACAAAAACTTAAAATTAAATTAATGTGTATTTGCAGAACTTATAATGATTTAAAATTTTGAAAATGTATTATTTAATATCCTCCTTTAATAAATATTTGAATGAATAATAATTCATAATGTTTCTTGGATATGTTTCAAAGATAACACCATGTGAACAAAAAATAATAATTCCACCTTTATCTACTTATGGAGGACTCTAAGAGAATCTTCTACTAAATAATTAACACCATTTTCTATGTATTAAATTTTTTTTATAACATATAGGATCCTAAATTGTGGATTTAATTTTTCTTTACATTACTTTATATGAATTTATACTAATAAAAACCCGATGAGAAAAGAACACATCCTTATGATTTTACTTTTTGGAATCTCATAAGAGGCATAGGGTGAGATCACCCTGATATGGGATTGAATAAAGGTATAAAACATACATTATAAACTAAAAATATTTTTCTCTAACCTCCCATTTTCCCAATGGGATCTTGAAATCTCAACCTTATGGGTATCCTTCTATACTCTTTAATAAATATTATTTGGGTTTCGAGACCTATTTTGGTGTGAATGTATAAATTTAGAATGGAAAAGAGAATTTACGTTGTTCACCATCAATAGCTAATGACCAAGGAGTATGAATTGGTAATGTTTTATTGATAAAAATCTAGTATATGATAATTACTCTTTAAAATGGGGACACTCCACTAACAATGGGTTTGAACATGGTCTCCTATTTCTCAGGCTCACTGATTAATAAAATTTAGGCATATCTCACTACATCCCAAGGGCCACTCCCTCAAATTTTCCTTTATTGGATCACAATCGGTGGAAAAGATCATCATCAAAGATTATGTATATATATGTCCCTTCACAAGAAACATAGACATTTCTTTTATATTTAGGTATGAATATATTCCATGTTGAAGTCTTCATAGGATACTTTTTCCCCTCTATGAAAAATCCTCGATTCATCACTAATTCTATCTAGAATAATTCTTGAACAATATTTACTTTTATATAGATGAAAAAAAAATATTCAATTGAAAATATCTTAAATAGTGTCTAATTAATTAATATTATATTCCCTCATCTGGAACGAACTTACACCTCATATAATAATTGTGTCTACAATGTCTAAAATGTCTACAATGTCAAGCCTCTTCTTCTCCATTTTGGTCTATTGATTTAATTGGGATATGATGAGATAATTATGTGGCCACCAATCACTCCATTATGGTCCATTAAAATCACCCATAACTCATATATAAACTCCTAATATTTTCAGCATAATGATTTAGAAATAAAATCTCAAAGACACCTATAAAAAATCATTACTAGATTGGATTTAATCCAAATGAATCATCCATCATAAATGTTTCAAAACACCATCAAATAATTCTTGAATCATGGACCAAAAATTCATCCCATGAATTTTTAATCATTAAAGGGCCATATCATGCATTTTATAAGGGATTCAGTCTAAATTTTTATGGGTCTAATACATTAAATCATGACATGGATTTTACCATGGAATAGTACAATAACCTAATTTATTTTCCCCCATAATGATATCAACTATGGGAAGGGTCAATTTATTCATGTCCTTTTGGTTTGAGACTTCAAAAAAATGGCATACACCATGGGAATACTATCTATTTTGTCCCACACCTTCACCTTTCCACTGTCACCCTGAGTTTTTATGGACCATTTATTTAGAATAAATTAAAATTTTCATTTATACCTAGAAATGAACTAAGTGAAACATTACTTTCACACTAAACTGACTTATCATATGTCACACCTAACACCAAGTTGGCGTATGATATATGCAACGCCAAGTATAGATTTTGTTAAATGAATAAAAGAAATATATTTGGATTATGTTATACCCAATAACAAATGAAATATTTCACTACACGCAACACTGAATTGGCTTTCGTTACACACCAGAGAGACCTTCCTTGATAGCTTGTGTTGTACTCAAAACTAAGTTTCACTAAATAATGATATATTCTTAAAATATTATTTTTTAATGGGATATAAACTATCCTCTATGAATACTATTGACCACATTTTCAATTTTATATAACATTAAGATCCGTCTTATGTATTTTGTATAGATGATATAAGAACAAATTCAATTTTTCTGATAAAAAAAGTATTATTAAAAAAATGAAATTTTGTTGCCTTTCGATGGACCACCCATTTAGAAAATATTTTTAACGAATTTATATATTATATTTTAATAAATAAAATCATTCATTGGAATTGGGAAATTAAAATTTACCTTGGTTGAAATTTTTCTGTTTTTCTAATAAAATTCATATTTTAATGAATAGTGAAAAATACTGCATTTTAATTCAAAACAGGATTTTAATCTAATTTATTTATATAGTTAGATTATATATTTAAATAGTTTAAAAGTGAAATTGGATTATTTTTTAAATAATTATTAAAATATTGGTAAATTTATGTAATTCCACAATTAAATTTGACATAAACACATGTTAATCTTTTGACAGTTTTTACTTCTTAAAAACCTTCTTTCAAGTTTTAACAATGAGAATTAATTTTAAATTAATTTTCTACAATTCTATGTTTTTAATATAGAAATATGGATTTGAAATTTAGAATTATAATTTTCAATTTATTTAAATAGGCCCCTTTTATTTTTTGGGCATTATAAATAGTAACTTCAGTAATTATTTCTTTTTACCACGGTTAAAGTGTAAATATGGTAAATAAGGGTAAAAATTAATATTATAATAATATAAAATTATCATAACACATGTAATAAAATTTTTGGATGATTAATGGGCGACCAAAACAATCCTTAGTCTGATATATTGGCATTTTAGAACCACTTGGGCGTGATAATGGCCTTTTATAATTTTTAATTTAAAGTAAAAAAGAAATATAACATAAACATTTATTTTTACTGAAGAAATTTTAATATAGGGTTATATAACTGATATCTTGGAATATAAATATTAATTAGAAATATAAAAATATTTCCTACATCATAGTATTTTATTTATAATTTTTATACATTAAATAAATAAAATTATTTATGATACAATGATAATGGAGTGATTACCATATTAATGAAATATTCAAGAAAATGATATTATAAAAAATAAAATAAATGTAATTTGAACATTTTTATACCCTAAACTAATTTTTTGGATTACTATGACTTGTGATGGACGGTTTAAGTCCTTTTATTGAAGAAATAAAGTTGTTATGACTTTGAAAAAAAAATCAATTATTAAATTGTGTAAAAAATGACATAAGTGAGTTTTTAAAACAAATAAATTTTTATTAAATGATATAACAGTCCTAAAAATATAATATTTGGCCAAATAAATTATAATGTGGTATAAATGTCATCAATTATATACTTGAGGTTATCTTGTAATTTTAGAGTAACTGTAGTAACCATATATTATGAAAATACAACAAGACATAGTAAGTGTTAATTTTTTTAACTAAGGGATGAAGCTAAAAGATAAAGTTCATTTTGTGACCTAAACATTTATAAAACTTATTATTTGAGGTTATATAGACCAATAATAATATTATATTATAAATAAATGATTTTGGGACCATTAGAAACCGAAAATAAATTTATAATAAATTAATATTAAAATACATTCCTAAATTTCCCCTCCCCTCTCCTATAAAAGGTAACTTCTCCTTCTCTATTAATCATACCTCTAAATCCATTTTTATAGGATAAAACCTTACAATTTCCTATCTCAAAAATCCATACATTTCTCATATATTCCACACTTTTGGATGAAATCCATCATAGGGAGACCTTTTGTGCAAATCAAAAAGAGATACTTGGAAAAGAGGTAATTGTTTTATCACCTCTTTCAAAATTCAATTCTTCTTCTACTTCCAATTTTTGTGTTTTTCTCATACTAAAGTAAATAGTGCAGTATTTAATAAATTCTAAGATGTTATTATAATTATGGTTCAACTTTATACCATCCTTTATCCATCCTACGAATAACAATATCACCATGCGTGCGTACGTACGACTTACCATCTCCACACCGTGGTGTAATTTGTTATTCAACAATACATAAATTGGATGAGTATAATGATGAGTATAATGGATGTAAATAATAAATAAAAAATTATAATTATTATATGTAAATAATTTACCATCCAATTTAATATAATTTAACCATTAATTGAATGATATCGTCACTCGTGCGTACGTACAACCTACCGTCTCCATGAAACGATGAGATTCATTCTCCACGTTTACCATTCAAGAATGATTATAAAGTATATATAATAAATAAGAATTAAATATATGACATAATAACTCTACTATATTTATTTATATATATATTTATGTCATTTTATTCCGTCCATTCAATTAAATAATGAAAAGAAAACAACATTCATGCGTACGTACAACCTACCGTCTCCATAAATGGTGTATTCAATTTCATCTATCTATATATTATATTGTATATTTATGAAATATAAATCATGTTTTTCATATTTTATGTAATTAAATCACAATATAATTAATAATATGAAGAATAAAAATTCAAAACACATATGATAAATAAAATGATTATTACCCAAATTGTTTCTTTAACTTGTAATTGTTAAAAAAATGGGTAACATAATGTCATAAGTGAATCATATATGATATGATAGATATTATTATGGTTATTTTACAAGTGAATAATATGCTTTAACTCACAATACATAACTTTCAAACACATATGGAAGAAATCAGAACTATGGTAAGGGATAATTTCGCAATCTCATTATTATTCGAGATTGTTTATTCGTAAGTATTTACTAGGGAATATTTATTATTCACATCCATGTTTCATAAATATATAATATTATTTAAATTATTATAATGTTTTAAAATTTTAATTTTACCCATTGGTGAATTTTTTATTAAACGGTATGGAAGGAAGCTTTATTTTGTTTTCCATATTAGGTACTTTTTGACTTTTCTTGAAAGAGTACAAGAAGAATGTTTTTTAACTTATATAGCACGAACATATTTTTACATATTCATAATGCCTCACTTCCATGAAGCTTACTCTACACAATATCATGTTTATTTTCAATAAAATACGTTTATTTTTAAATTAAGTGGCATTTTGGGAAATGAAAATGTTTTGAAGAAGAAAGCATATTTTTCCTCGAGCAATAAGTTCAAGTGCTTTATCAAAATTGGTTTCCATATAAGATGACAGAGGGTTATGTTTATATCCATATTATTACATTGATTTGATTATGTTTATGCGGGAATTATTTTTATTAAATCTATTTATATTATATAGATTATTATGGAATGATGTTTAATAAACCCATTTTATATCATGGGTTATGCTATGATGAATGATTTATGTTTTTGTGGAACATGTAAGAATGATTTCACTATGAGATGGGTGGTACCTATATCTACCTCCAATGAAGTGGGAACAAATTTATATCTAATTAGTTAAAAATGACTAGAACAACAAGTAAATCTAGTTCTGTAATACAAGGCTATAACGACATGTAAATCTGATTCAATCATATAGGGCTCGAACAACAAGTAAATCCAGTTCAGTAATACATGGATGGAAGGAAAAGTAATCCCAGTTTAGTAATGGACTTTTTCCACTATCATGGTCTTGGATGAAATGCCTTGGCTACTCTGAAAATCATATTATGTGGTTATTTTTTTCCACAATTCCTTGTTTTATGCCAATGATATTTTATCATGGTTAATGTTACTTTATTATCTATGCGTTATGCACTACTAAGACTTATTTCATGACTCATGATTTTGATATTTAAACATTATGTTCATGTTTTTACATTTTTATGCCTATGGTCTGTTTTATGTTCTCAATGTTTACCCTTATTGAGCATTTGAGCTCACACATTTTATGTTTTCCATTCCCCCAGATATAAAGACAGATTTTAGGTTGGAAAACAAAAGGGTAAGATCTTTATGCGAGATGTTGAAGATATTTCACCAAGTTATAAGATTATGTTCCGTGTTTATAACGACACTAAACTAATACGATATTTGTGTGTATATTTTTTTAATTTATCAATTATTACACAAAATAAATTTAATGTCCATGTACATCATGTTTGTATTGTTAGAGTTAATATCAGAGTGAAGGATTAGTTACCATTTGGAAACTGGGATGCAGAAACATTAGTGAGACCCCTACAGATATTCAAAGGTATATATAGGGTTGTACTTAAGGTTAAATATAAATATAGGTTACAACCCTAAAATTATTTAAATGGACATGAATAACCTAGTGTTAAACCTAAGATATCATAGATTGAAATATTATAAGTAATTTACCTTACTTAAATGTTTTTAATCTTTGATATGTATTTCTCACAACTTTCTTTCTGGTCTTAGTCAATAACCAAAACTACATAGAACATGGTTAATGATTAATGTATCATATGTAGTAATTATAGGAATATTGAAGATCAATTTATTAAGTGTAAATATCATGAATAGAATCATGTCAATGGTATGAGTATTGGTTATACTGCTGAGGACAAGGAGATTCAATTGATATACAAATGGTATGTGAGGTTATTCCATTATTTTTTACATTAAACCATTGAATCTTGATGTTGAGAAAACTTAAAACATGATTCCTATTTTAGGAAATATGATGATGATGTATCCTGAGTAATGGTTTAAGAATAAACCTAGATGATTGAGGTGTGTATGTTTCAGATTTCAAAGATTATGTTACATGAATCATGAAATATATAAGTTTTTTTAGTAAAAGTTTTTAAATAAGGATAGGAAAGGATATGTTGAATAGATATAAGAAGATATAAAAGTGAATTAATGGTAACATGATATACTTAGATAACACATGATTAAGGGAAAGATAACCCTTAATATATACCATATGTTACGATAATGATTCTTGGCTAAAGATATGTTGGATTTTAATAAGTAAATTAGATGATGACAGTTTCTTGAGATCTAATTATGGAGTTATTGATAAGAGGTTTATTCTATCTGGGATAAAGTATACCAATTTTGGGGACTAAAATAATATATCCAATATATTTTGGAATAAGTAAACATACATGTTTGGAATAATGATATCTGATAATTCACATTGTTATCGTGACTCAAAAGAATAAATGATGAGGGTGTTCACATTTTGGGAATATAACCAACCATAGATTTCTTATGATATACATGGGATAAATGTTATGCTGAGTTTGTTAACCTTTTTTTATTGTATAGTATTTTCATATTTCAAAAGGATTGTAATATTATCAAATTTTTGGAAAGTTTAATCCTCTGATGAAGTTTTTAGAATAAATTATTATCTCACTATACATGGAATTATTCATGTTTTATAACTTATGAAAAAAGTTTTGTGATAAAGAAAGAAGGATTGAATTTTCATTCAATTTATGGATAGCATGATCTGCTAATACTTTAGGAATGGAAAATTCAATTTCGTTTCTTTGAATAATAGATGAAGTGGAAATTGTTCAGGGCACGACCAAGGATGAGGTTGTGCTAAAATCAAGGACATATTTCGTCTCATGTTATTCAACATTAAGAAAAGGGTATTGAAAACCGAAAATCTTATCTAAGTATATTCCTATCCTATGAATCAGATGGTCCCTTAAATCATCATAAATTTATGGATTTCTTGTTGTTAACTTTCTCTTAACCTTGTTCTCTATCACTATCCATCATAATATGATGGTTAGATTTTCCTTTCATGTCCATGTTTTCACTTGAAACCTATATTCTCTTATATGGAAACCCAGTGATTTGTTACTTTGAGTAACCATTATGTTTCAAAATTTCCTTTTTAAAATGAATTTTTAGTATTCCTTTTTACAATGTGGGTTTCTATGAAAGAAACTTTCAAGTAGTAAAAATTTTATAGCCCTGATAAATTTCGAGGGTGAAATTCATTTTAAGGGGGGTAGAATACAACACACTGAGTTTTTATGGACTATTTTTTTATAATAAATTAATATTTTTACTTATATCTTATAATACAATAAATTAAATATTATTTTCACACTAAACCGACTTATCATATATTACACGTAACACCATGTGGTCGTACGATATACGTAACACTGAGTATAAATTATGTTCAATGTATAAAAGAATTATGTTTATATTATGTTATACACAACAGAAAATCAAGATTTCACTACATGACACACTAACTTACCTTGTGTTATGTGCAAGTGCGACCTTTCTTGATATCTTACACGGTACACAATACCGAGTTTAACTAAAAAATGATATATTATTAAACTATTATTATTTAATCAGATATAAACTAGATGTTATGAATTTTATTAACCACATTTTCAATTTTATATTACATTAATATTCATATTATGTATTTTTGATACATTATATAAGAACCAATTCAATTTTTTGGATAAAATAATTATTTATCAAAAAATGACGTTTTACTGCCTTTTGATGGCGCACCAATTTCAATTCTATTTTTTAATACTTTTATATATTATATTTGAAAAAAATACACTTCTCATTTGGGAGTTGGATATTAAAATTTACCTTGGTTGAATTTTTTTTATTTTTTTGGTGAAATTCATATTTTAATGAATAGTGAAAAATACTGTATTTTAATTCAAAACTATATATTCATCTAAATTATTGTTCTAGTTAGATTATATTTTCATAGTTTTTAAAGATTAATTAGATTATGATTTTATAATTTAATAAAAATTTGGTCATTATATGTAATTTCACCTTTGAATTGAACATAAACATATGTGCATCTTTTGATAGTTTTTACATCTTAAAGACATGCTTTCTAGTTTTGACAATGGGAATTAATTTTAAATTAATTTATTCTAATTATGGGTTTGAATTTATAGAAATGGTTTCCATATTTGGAATCACAATGCCTAAATTATCTAAATAGGCCCCTTTAAGTTTTAGACATTATGAATAAAAACATCAGTAATTATTTTTATTTACCAAGGTTAAAGGGTAAATCTGGTAAATAAATTTAAAAAACAATATTATAATAATAAAAATCTATAAAAAACCATGTGCTAATCCAATTAGGTGATTCATGAGTGACCAAAACAATCCTTAGGCAGAATTTATGGCATTTGAGAACCACTTGGGTGTGATAATGACCTTTTATAATTTTTAATTTAAAGTAAAGAGAACTATAACATAAACATATATCTTTTATTATTTTTTTAATATAGGGTTACATAATAAGTATCTTTGACTAAAAACTGTAATTATAAAGAAAAGCATATTTCCTACATCATGTTATTTTATTTCAAATTTTTAGAAATTAAATAAATAAATTTATTTATGACACAATGATTATGTAGTGATTACCTTATTAATGAAATATACAGATAGATGATAATATAAATTTTGAAATAATTGTAATTTGAATATTTTTATTCCATACACAATTTTTTGGATAACATTCAGCTGTTATAGATGATTTAATGCCTCTGGATTGAAGGAATCATTTTTTATGACTTTAACCAAAATCAATAACTAAATAGTGTCAAAATTGACAAAAATGTGTTTAAAAAAATACCATTTTATTAAATTATATAATATTCATAAAAATCTAATATTCATCCAACTAACTTAGTTAATGTTAAAAATTTCATTAATGATCCACCTGAGGTTCTCTTGGCATTTTATTGTAACTATAGTAACCATATATTACGAAAATACTAGAAGAAATGGTTAGAGTTAATGTTTTTAACTAATGGTTAAAGCTATAATATTTGGTTAATTTTGTGACATAAACATGTATAAAACCTATTTTTTGAAATTATTTTGACCAATAATCATATTAAATTATAAATAAATCATTTTGGGACCATTAGAAACTAAAAATATATTTACAAAAAATTAATATTTAAAGACTTTCTTAAAGTACCCCTCACCTCTCCTATAAAAGGGAACTTATAAAAATCATTTAATCACACCTCTAAAGCCATTTTTCAGACAAAACCTACTCATTTCCTCTCCCAAAATTCTTAAATTCCTCCTAAAGGACAAAATTTGGGTAGAAATCCATCATATAGAGATATTTTGTGCAAATGAAAAGGTGATACTCAATAAAGAGGTAATTTTTTTATCACCTCATTCAAAATTATTTTCTACTTATAATTCATATTATTATGTTATTACCATACTAAAGTAATAAATATAGTATAATATACATGATTATATGTTTTCATAATTATGGTGAAACTTTATATCTCCCTTTATCCATCCAACGAATAACAATATCACCATGCATGCGTACGTATGACTTTCCGTCACCACACTAAGGTGTAATTTATTATTAAAAAATACATAATTTTTATGGGTATAATGATGACGATAACGGATGTAAATAATTAATATAAAATTATAATTATTTTTTATAAGTAATATACCATCCAATTCTATACCATATAACCATTAATTAAATGATATCATCGCTCGTGCGTATGTACGATCTACCGTCTCCATGACGCAATGAGATGCATTCTCCACGATAACCATTCAAGAATGATTATAAAGTATATATAATTAATAATCATGAAATATATGAAATAATAATTCTACTAGATTTATGTATATATATATGTCATTTACTTTCTTCTATTAAATTCTACATGGAAATGGAAACAATGTTCATGTGTATGTACGACCTACATTCCCCACGAATGGTGTATTCCATTTCATTTATCTATCTATTAGAATGAATATTTATGATATATAAATCATGTTTTAAATTATGGAATCATGTAAATCATGATATAAGTAATAATATAAATAATAACAAGTCAAAAAATATATGATAAATAATACGATTTTTACCCAAAATGTTACATTAACATGGAATTGATAAATAAACGAGTAATATAAAGTAAGAAGTGAATCATATATGATATCATAGATATTATTATGGTTCTGTTTCCAATTAATAATATTTTTAAACACACTATACAAGAGTTTTAGACACATACCAAAGAAATCAGACCTATTGTAAGGGATAATTTTGCAATCTCATTATTATCTGAGATTGTTTATTTGTAAGTATTTATTGGGGTATATTTATCATTCACATAAATTTTTCCTATATATATTTCTATTACTATTCTTATATTAATTTTTATATTCAATTTCACCCATTGGTGAATTTTTTATTAAATGGTGTGGAATGAATCTCTCTTTCGTTTTTTATATGAGGTACTTTTTTTTTGACTTTTCCGGCAAGAGTACTAGAAGAATGTTATTTTAAATTCTATGGAATGAAGGGATTTTTAAATCTTAAAAATACCATATTTCCATGAATATTCCACTACAATATTTAGATTTTGTTTTCAACTAAATACTTTTCTTTTAAAATTTCATATCATTTTTAGAAAAGAAATCATTTTGAACAAGAATGAATATTTTTCCTCAAGAATTAAGTTCAGGTGTTTTATCAAAATTATTTTACATCTAAGATAATATAAGGTTATGTTTTATACCTATATTTAATTTTATTTGATTGTTTTTATGATGGAATTATTTTTATTAAATCCATTTATTTTATATAGATTATGATTGAATGATGTTTGATAAATCCTTTTTTATTTCATGGGTTATGCTATGATGATCGATTTATGTTTTTGTGGAACATGTAAGAATGAATTCCCAATGATATGGGTGGAAATATATTTCCCTCCAATGCATTGGGTAAATATTTATATCACATTATATATAAAAGACTGAAAAGGAATGTAAATCTCATTCATTAATACAAGGCTGGAATGACTAGTAAATCCAGATTAGTAATAAAGGGTTGGTATTAAAAGTAAATCTAGTTCTGTAATACTTGGCTAGAATGAAATGTAAACCCAGTTCCGTAATGGAGTTTTTCCACTATGATGGTTTGGGAATCAATTCCTTGGCTACTATGTAAATCAAATTATGCGATTATTTGTTTTCCATAATTCACTATTTTATGCCAATTCTATTTTATCATGGTTAATGTTCCTTTATAATCTATGCCTTATATACTACCAAGATTTATTTCATGACTTCAGATTTTGATATTTAAACTTTATGTTCATATTTTAAAAATATTATGTTTATGATTTGTTTTATGTTTTCAATATTTACCCTTACTGAGCATTTTAGATCACCCCTTTTATGTTTTCTTTTCCCTGTGATATAATGAAACGTTTTATGTTGGAAAACAAAAGTGGATGATCTTTATGAGAGATGCTGATGATCTTTCACCAAGATAAAATATTATGTTCCATGTTTCCAAGGACACTAAAATGAACATAGTCACTTTAATTTCCCATTTTGATTAGGTTCATAGATATTCCTCCCTGAGGACCACCAAGAGCATAGTCCCCTCAATTTTCTCTATTTTAGGAATCTACTCTCACAACACACCCAAGAATATGGGCATGGCTTCACCCAAAATCCTTCTCCAACTTAACCATGAGAAATTCTAGGTAAATTTCCTTTCTATACTATAATTTTCACTATTATGTAATACAAATCATTTAGTTTCAATTCATGTGTGCCTATGGATATCTATATTTCACCAATCATCACTTTTTCAACACTCACAACATGTATCTATATAACATCATGTCTAAAACAAACAATGTCCTATGTTTTTGGAAACAATAATCACCCAAGAAACAAATAATCCTTCTTATCAACTTCAATCATATGTTGTCAACAATTTTATTTTATGAAAGTCCAACTTTCTTCATTGAGATTCCAACACACATCATGGAAATCAACATTTACCATCCTTATTGTCAAAAAACACAACCTCAATCCATAGTTATTTATTTAAGTAATTTATATAAAAAAATAACAACCATTTATACTATTATTATTAATTATTTAGAAATTTTTATTATAAAATTTTAAGGTAATAGGGGATATTTTCTTCGAAAAATATTTTTATTTTATGGAATGTATTTTATATTAATAAATTGAATTAATCACATTTAATGAATGCTATTAATGAAAATTGTAGATAATAGATCCAATAAAATATATTAATAGTCATTTAATAGTTTTTACTAGGAATGTAACGTGAATAAAATCATTTCAATGCTTGAAAAGTTATTTTACATAAAAATAGGTTTTTACTGGTTTTGGGTGTTTATATTAGAATTAATTTCTACCAATTATTGAAATATAATCTTATAAAATGGATTATATATTAGGAATAATAATAAAAATATTTGGTAATAAATTAAACTTAATTTTCATCCATAATGATTTGGTACTGTGATAAAAATATCTTTACCATGGTAAGTGTCAAATGGGATAAAAGAGGGGTTAACCTATGATATAAGGATTAATATAACACAAAACACCAGATTAAATAGCATTGGTTGATTATATTTGAAACTTACCATTAATATATTCTAAACTATTATAATTTGGATCAACATGAGTACCCTAGTTTGTCCAAGACTCACACAAAATTCCTTCCCAACATTCCTCCTCACACCCTAGAGGTCCAGATCACACAAGAAGTCAATATCAAGAATACTTAATGTGGAATATAATTAAAGAGACCTAGAGAAGATGTTATTGTATTTAATAATCGATTTTGAGTTTCACTCTTCCTTAAACTCCCGCAAATCTTTTAAAACCATATCAATATATTGATATAGGTATATACACTATACTTTAATTTTGTTATGTTAAAGGTATAATCTTTTTTTTATCAATTTTATATCTAATGGAAAATTAAAAACATCACTCATGTTTATGTACGGACTACCGTCTCTATGAGGTGATATATTTTATTTTTCATCACGGTATCTCATATATATTTGTATAAAAATATTTAATGGATGTATATAATATATTTCTGAAATAATTATTATCTTTTAATGATATAATTTTATCTACCCTCTTACCCTTTCATTCATTGAAAAATGATAACATTCTATGTCTGTATTTGTAAACTAAAACCTCCATGAAGAGATCTAATTAATTTTTCATATTCTTATAAACATGGATGGTAATAAGGATAGAAATGATGAATATATTTTATATTTATGAATTTTTATTATTATTATAAATAGAAATAAAATTATTTACTTTTTTCATCCTTTAGAAAATGAAAACTTTACTCGTGCATACGTATGAACTACTCTCTCCATGATGTCAAGTAATTCATTTTTAATAAACACATTACATTAATGGTTGTAAAAGTATATATAATTAATAATTAAGATACATGTGAAATAATTAAGATTTTAGATATGATTAAAATAGGATAAATGATCATGGATCAAAATAATCAATGTTAAACAAACATGGGAAACATAATCATTAACACCCAAATGTTGATTTTAATGATGAATTTTTAATAAATTATAATTTCAAATTATAAGTGAATTATATATTGTAATATAATTATGAATATTTTCTATTATATATTTATAATAAATATAAATTTATTAAACAGTATGTCAATAACACATATGAATATATTAAGGACATGAGGATATGGTATTTATAAAAATCCAATTTTTTGGGCGTTAATGATGTTAAAATTTCTATGAAGGGAAAATATATTATTTTTGTCCTTTAAACCATATATATTATATTATAATAATTGTTTTTTCTGGTTTTTATGTTTTCCATTCATTCTTTTATATTTAGTATTAAAATTATTGATATTTTTCTTTAAGAAATTCCAGTAGTATTTCAACTTTTCGATTAAGAATCCCTCTCTTTTGTATACATGTTATTTAAATTGTATTATGTAATTTTAAACTATAATTAAATGTTTTAAGTGATAATTTTAAATAATTTATGAATTATTTATAATTATTTAAATCATCCTTTTCATGTTTTTTATACGAATAACTTTTTTCTTTTTTAGAAAGTCTAGAAAAATGTTCTCTTTTTATGTGTACAATGTGAATTGATTTTACCTCTTTCATCTCCTTACCTTGTAATTATAATTCAATTAATTTATTACAATATTATATAAGGAAAATAAAATTCCAATTTTTAGAGTAATTTTAGTTTTTATATGTTTCCAAAATAAAATGGTATTTTCTCTTTATTTTCTAAGAATATAATAAATGTATTCATAATACAGAATTTTCCTTTTTGTTAATTTCAATTAAGTATTTTTATACTTAAATGGGGATATAATTTTATGATACTATTAACATTACTTCCCTATATTAATTATAATGATTATGTTTTTAAGTATATTTTAAAGAAACTTATTTCATTACAATGGGTTAAGCATGGATTGATTAAACGTTGAATGTTTTAATGAACTCCTAGGAGACTTCTTTATGGTTTTCATTATGTTATAGGTGGGACCAAAATTATATATCCCTCTAATGAATTGGTTAAATATTTATGTCTCCTTAGGTAATATTGCATGGAATTGGGAGAGAAACTGGTCTATTAAGATACACTATCCACTTTGATAGTCTTGGTAGTGTTTCTTGGCCAAGGGAATGATTGGAATTACAAGTGAACCCAATCCATTATAGAACACTATCCATTATGATTTCCGTGGATGTGATCTATAACTATGTAAATTATTTTCTATGAATAAATTTAGGCCAAAAACCAATGATTGATGGTTATGATAGGCTCTCATGTCCCATGATTGATTATTTACAATTTCCCACTCTTATGTCTCTTGTATTTTGTTATTATAAAGCCACCTTCAATGACACACGATTTATGGTATACCACATGTTGGGTATTTTAGTGTGTGTTAAAATCATATTCTTATACACTTAATCTTTTTTTATTCTCAATTTGGATCATATATTGATATCTTATATTTTTACTCTTAGTGATATCTTGATTTCACTCTTTATTATGTTTCATTTTCCATAAGTTTTAAAGAATGGTATTATATACGGCATGTAAATGAAGGTAAATATAAGAGAAGGACTTTAGAAGATATTGTGAAGATATATAATGGAATAAGTTGATTATGTATCTAGTTTTAAAAACACTAATCCTTTATGGTTATAGGGAGTGAATTATTATGATATATATTAAATATTTTTATAAAATTGTTCAAAATTTATATATTTAATGATTTGGTTGCCACTATTAGTATCAGAGTATTTTTTATCTATATAGATTATTTTATATGGAAAATAAGTATAGAACCTAATAAATACTATTATAAAATGAAAATGATATAGGATAATCCTAAAGTGTCATAGGTTGATAACAAGGTATCAAATTTTAGGACATATTTGGCATTATTTTTATGATTATAATATTTCTCACTTTGATTAACAATAATTTATTCTTATACAATAACTTTAATTTTAGTTAATAAGTAGGTCCATAATCTATCATGTTAAAAGAATGTGAATGACAATTCAATGATTTTTCATCACGAGAAATTAGATAGAAAGGGAGTTCGAATGAAAAATATTATTGTTATTATCACACAACTCTCTCAGGATGTGAATAAATTTTATATTCCCAATGGATAATGGAAGGAAAAATGCACCATTGAGTCTATCATGAGAAAATTTCAAACTTCTTTTAGTGGGTCCTCTATTCCAATAATTTGTTTTTAAAAAGGATCAATATCACTAAAAAGATACCGTCTATTATCTGGTGCTAAGAGCATTAAAATGTTGTCCTAGAAATTTTTCAACTAAAAGGGAAAGTAGATCCAAGATGGATGTTAAATAAGAATAAAGTAATATAGGAATAGATTGAAACCATGGAATTTTGAGGGATTTAGAGATTATTTTTCAATTAGCACGTTCCCTAAACACTTCATAAAATAATAGAAGGGGGTTTATTTATCTTAATTAAAAGGATGATAGATCCATCAATACTTATGAGTAAAATATCTAAATACATTCAAGGTATTTTTGGGGTATTATCATTACCCCAAAAATAAAAATTAATCAATACATTATTGTCTTAAAAACATGTTTATAAATCTCATTATTCATAAGAGACTTTACTATCTAGGAATAAATTACTCGATGGGATCACAAGATAAAAATTAAAAGTGGAGAATCTCATTATTATCATAATTTTTAGGAAAATAAATAAAATATGGATACGAAAGGAGACTCAAAAAATAAACCACATGGGGGAAGAAAATTATTCTCTCTTTATGAAGAATGTTTGGAATGATGAATGGGGGAAATTTTGTTAAGGGTACTAGAAAATTGTTTATGTGTGGAAAAGATGGCCATTGAGAAAATAGATGTCTTTGTGATGTAAATAGTTCAACTACTTAAATTAATAGAGATAAAGTCAAAATAAATGCATGAAACTCACTACAATGATATAATTACAAAGGTTATTTATAGTTACAAAATAAGTGAATTTATCAAATTGTTAATGTTGAAAATCAATGGTAGTAACCTCTACTTCCAAGAGACAAAGGTAAAGATTATATGATCAGAATAGCCAAATTGGGTTATTAGAATGAATTGGGGAATGTTACATGTATCATGAACTTTAGAACAAAAAATATACAATTTGATTCCTAGTATACCCACTCGATTATATCTAAATAATTTTATATTGGTATTATATCAACACCTTAATCATTTTATGATTAATTATTGATGAAAAAATTTAATGGTATAATGATCACATGAACAGTTATTAACTCTACTTTGAAAAAAGTTTGTGGGAATGTACTTTATACATATGTTGTGATTCTCCCTCTAGTTAAATCTATATGATACTATGAATGGGTTCGATCAATTTATATAGATTCCACATCAATTTTCATGAAAGGTATGTTACATATCATATTCAAAATCAACATAATATATTCTATAGGTGAGAAGATAAATATTAACTTCTAATAGAAATTACATTCATTTTATGGTTATTACTTTATATTCACGAGGGGTACTTATAAAAATTTGTTGTGGATAAACTCAAAAATAATGATAAACTTATTTTCCCAAAATATATTGATGCATTTCATGAAGAGTTTCATTATCTTCCCCAAAATCATGAAGTTGAGTTTTAAATAGAACTCCTTATTATTTGTATAAAAATTTCAATAAATCCTTATAGAATATCCCCAATTGTGATGTCATAATTAATTAAGAGACTCTAGTAGAATATAGAAAATGGATTCATAGACCCAAGTGAATCATCAGGAGGTAGACATATTACTTTCATTAAATAATATATATGAGTTAATGAATCTTTTCATAGATTATTAGGAACATAATGTGATCATTATTTAAAAACCTATTAGAATTACCTAGCTTTCCTTATTGATAGAAAACTAAAGAACTCCCTCTTGGTGTTGTTGGTGGACTGGATAGACCATTCTATCAAGAATTACTGTGAGAATCATCACACATCTGTTTTCCTTTGAAGGAACCAATGCCACCACTTGGAAATTAAAAAAACTCCTATAAATCTATACATTCCAACCAGGCCCATCTCTGCCATTATTTTCCTATCCAACACATCATCGTAAGTGCACATATCTAACAAGAAAACCTGAGAATGGATATCTGATCAAACCCACAGCCTGAATTATTGATACTTTATCCTTTTATTATATACTATCATAGGAGAAAACTCCATCGACTGAGAAAAATGATTTGAATAGTTGATCATAGTTCTAGAAGCCTTCTCAAGATTTAAAAACTTTATATCCTTAGATGACACCATTGAATCTAGATAGAACTTGTTGGTGAATAGAACCTTGAAGTCTTTCCACTCTAAGATCTCATGCTTCCCTAGTGACACCACCTTCTCTCACCTCTCCTGCATGGTCCTTGCTGCATGAAGTTGTTACACTTCACCCTAATCATGTTTGGTGTCTCTAAGAACTCAAATAAACATTCCATCTTACCCAACCATTTCTAAACATGTTTAGGGTCTGGGGAGCCTTTGTAAACTGGGGGCTTCTTATGATGGAACTCTTGAGAATGATTTCAAAGATCATCCCCTTGAGGATCCATAACTAGATCCTAAATGAGGACTGGAGTTGGTGCCTATCCCAGAACTTGGACAACACACACGATCACCTCAACCAGACTTGAATCCAAAATAGGATTCACTTGATGAGGTTCAGGAACAACATATTCCTAGTTCATATTCACACACTTTCTCAGAGGAATGATTCTACATAACATCAGTGGGAAAAAATAGACATTATATTAACACTCAAACTGAGTAATAAGATAAATGTTTCTCAATAGAAGGAACAAACATGATTTGGATTTCACTCTATCCAAATCTTAATAGGGAGAATACCAGAACTAATCCACACAATGTATTTTACTAACCACCCATGGTGACGTAAGGTTAATTATTGTTAGATTTGGATAAGCACTCAATTTCATATACCACATAAGTCCTAACTATATTTTAAAAATGCACACCGACTTCAAGACAAAATCTGAACAACCTCCCTCTAATACCAATTTTTCATGAACTAGCCTAGGTACCTTGGTAACCTGATTACAGAACCAACCTTGGCGTAGACCCAAGAAAATTTCCAATCTCTATAGGATGGAGACTATTACATGTAATCGTACAACATGAATGTGGGGACAAATTTTCCAGAAAACATAGAGGAAGAAAAACAAGAAAGTCAATATGCATATAAGAGAAACTCCACTGGGTGAAAATTACCAGAATAAAGCATAGAATAGCAATCCAAAAGTACTAAAAACCATGTAAAAAAATAGTTAAATCATCTCCATGGTCGATAAGGACCTAACCCACTAAGTCCCAAGTTCAAAAACTGGATCCACCTCCAATATATCTCTTCCCTTTACTTGAACCTGGAATAAGAAAGTCTAAAAACACCCAAAGGAAAAAGTAGGGTGTGATCCTAAGTTGAGTAGTATGCCACCAAATATTCTATAACAAATTGAAAATATATATTATCTAAGGAAATTATTTCAAATTTAAAAATAAATAGGTTCGAAAATTTAAAAACATATTTTAAAAAACATTTTATACAGTTTCAAAATGATGGAAAATAATTTTAAAGCACATGTTTTACATTACAAGATATGGAATGATTCTAAAAAATGGATTAAAAAAATTTATATAAAGAAGAATATGTAAATCTAGAAAAGGCATGTAAATGAATTTGACAACATTAGGATACATTTATATCTCAAATAGAAATAAAAAAGAAAGAAACATAGTTATATACCATGTAGGTATGATAGTATTAACCAGCTATAGGATTCCACACTCTCCATGTGATCATGGAAAAATGAGTATACTCACATCCCCCTGACACTAGCTAGAGGTGAATCTTCACCCTTAAATCAGGGATCTGACCCACCATAGGTATGTTTTAGAATGTCGTAATAGTGTACAGTGTATCCAAATAACTCACCAACTACCTAAGACTCGGATGTTCTCTCACATGATGAGAAACATAATTTAAGATTGATTACAATACAGTTAAATTCCATTATTCCATTTCAAAAATTCCAAATTATTTACTTTTAAAACCAAAATGTGTTTTAATAAAAAACATGCCTTTTCTTGAAATAAAACCACTCGGTTTCTATCGAATAATTTTAAATCACATTTCACATGTTCAAAAACCATTCAAAAACAATTCCATCCTTTTCAAACATTAATTCCACAATTAAATCCACTAATTTAATTAAAAACATTTCCATCAGATCCATAATTTAAATTCATGAATTTAAATCATCCAATTTCCATAAACACAACCTAATTAAAAGGAATTTTGGGGGTTTTCTAAATTTTCTTTTCAAAACAATTACAAATTTCCCGTTTCACTAGAATTGGGTTTTATAAGTTTATGTGAATGAAATTTTGAAAAAATTTTAATTTAAAACCATAATTGAAATAAATCAAGTAATTTAGGAATAATAAATTTAGATAATCTGGATGGAACCACCAACCTCTTTCCCAAAACCCGATGCTCATAATATAACTCATCAAGTATAAATAAGGTGGAGAAGACCTCGTATCCCAACCTAAAAGAAAGATCTATCACTATAGGGAACAAATCCATCACTATCAAGATGAACCAGAAAACCCATGACATGATAAAGAGATAAAGATGAATAATGATGAAGAACGCTTACCCAGATATAACTTACCAATGAAATGGTTATCGAACACCAAAGGAATGGACTCAGAAGAGTTCGAAGACTCAAAAAAGTATGGGGAAGGACTTTGGTCAAGAGAATGGGAATAAGATAGGAGAAAATGCAGAAATAAAAAAGTGTTTCCCCCCATTTATAACTATTTTCTGGGAATTACATGGTGTGTAATCAACTCATACATCGTGAAAGTTTTCATTTTCTCAACTATAAAGATGATTCAAATCTGTAACATCCCCTTAAATTTCTGGTATTACATGGTGTGTAACCCCTTTTGACATCTTAAAAATCCGAAGATTCATACAGGTAGAAACCCCCATCTTTACACATTAACAGCTGACCTGAAAATACTTCACATCATGTAAAGATAATTCACGGTGTGTACCCATCACACCGTGAACCAAGTTTCACGGCTTTCACCAGGCAGCAGCTCTATGGTGTGTTACCTAGTTACACAACATGTAATATACTGGAAGTTTACAAAAATACACAATTTAAAGATGAAAAATTCAACAAATATTGAACATTACCATACATCATTCTCTTAATATAATCCCAACCCATCCTAGGCAAAAAAAAGAAAAAACATAGACAATGTTAAAGGTGTTCCTATATTTTTCTAATGGGATGTTATAGATAACATCACCATAAATTTCATCATAGGACTCTATAAAAAATTTAACATCCATATCAACATATATGTTGTAATCACCCTCCTTATTAGGTTAGAGAAATTTATTATTATCAAATAATATTTATCTCTTGAACATATTTATAGGTTATACATTATTGAAGTGTTAATGTTTAATGAAGTACCACATTCTGTTATTTCTTAACAATAACTAAGGTTTACCTTGAAAATTTAAAGAATTCATTTGTAATATTTGAATATAGAGTTAAAATGTCACACTTTCTATCATTAATAAATATATTTAATGTTTAATGGAATATTTAAAACCCTAGAAAATATGGATAGATCGTACTCAATGGATCTCAAAGGAGGATGAGATAAACACCATCCTCTAGTTGAATTTTTTTATCATGATTTCCTTCACTCGAGCAGTTTGATGGATCTTATGAAGCCGTATATGAATTAAGTAGAGGTATCCAACATGTAGGGATAAAGAATAATAATGTATGGTATTGGTGCATAATCTCTCTTAGAAAATTGTAGAGAAATTGTATTATATTCTGCAACACATTAACAAACCTAAAATTAGCATATAAAAGTTAATCTAAAAATCATCAGTGAGATCTATAAATAAATGTTGGTGATAAGTTATTCTATTGAATATATCCTTATAACATGGTTATGTTAATTGTAAATCGGGGAAAGATGATCCATAGATATAGGGATTACTTTTAGATCCATGATTATATTAGGATGGTATATTTGTTCTTGGAACATATACTAAACCCTCCCATGTTCAAGATATGTTCCATGTATCTCTTTTGAGGTTATACATAAAATATCCTTCCCACTTACAAAACATAGAGGTTTTACCACTGTATGATGACCATTATTATGAGTACCAACTAGTTTTTATTACTAAATTAATATATAAATCCCTAGTGTATAATATCACTAATATAGTCAAAGTTCTTTATGGAAACCATAAATTTAAGAAACCTATGTGGTAACATGAGGATATGATGAGGGATATGTATATTTTTTTGTATAAGAGTAATGTATTTTTTTAAGAAAATTATTATAAAGGGGTAGAATTTAACCACCCCCAATATTTTATTATATATATATTTAAATTTTTTATATATTATTTTTTGATATATTTTTTTATATGAAAAAACTGAGCTTAGACAAACCATGACATATAATTGAAATATTATTTTTAAATATTAAAAATTATTCTTTGTCATTTTCTTGGAGATTATGAATATAACTAACTAAATTATTAAAAATATACATAAAAGTTTTCCATAGTTAAAAATTATTCATTTATACTTAAAAAATAAATACTAAAATTATTATATATAAAATAAAATAACCTAAGTCCTAATTTTTAAAGAATTGTATTTTATAAATATTATGAATTTTTATCTAACTAAAATATTTTAATCACTTCTAATAAATGATGAAATATATTAATAATGTATATAAATAATGAAATACTCGTTTATACATTGAGAATTAATTGGTTAGAAATAAAGATAAAATCACTTAAAGGTAAAAAAGAAAGTTTTCTTCAACATAAAATTGTTTTCATTATGCTCAATGTATTTTATCTTAATAAATTGAATTAATAAATATTGATGAATGAATCTAACTAAAAGTGTTTAAAATTTATGAAATAAAAATTATTAAAATTAATTTAATGTTTTTAATACTTATGGAATAAGAATGAAATCATTTTTATAATTTAAAATACATTTCCTCTGAAAATGTGGTTTACACAGATTTTACATGAAGATAACAATTAATTTCTAACACTATTAAGAATTTATTATTTTAAAAAGGATTACTCAATTTTAATAATAATAACTAATATTTGGTATTATGTTCAACATATATTTTTTTCCATAATGAATTTCTTCCTTGGTAGACATATTGTTACTATAGTAAGGGTTAAAAGGGTTAGAAGATGTGTTATCCTAAGAGATGACAATTAATTATAACAAAAAACACTTTCAAAAATTCCATTGGATGATTTTACATCAAAATTACACTTTTTATATTGTAAAATTTTAAAAATTGGAGCTACTTGAAATGAGTAACAGATAAATTATACTATGACATTTCAAGTATTTACATGTTTTCCACACACCTCACTTATAAAAGGGAAAATACTATTCTCACTTCACCACACCACGTTAGCACTCTATTTTATAAAATCATGATAGATTTTCTATAAAACATTTACACCCCACTTCAGAGTGGTCATGTTCTCAATAATAGACCATATCAAGAATGATTAAGGTGTATGTTAAAGAAATATACCTAGATAGGAGGTAATTGTCTTTAATTGTATTTAACGATCTATTAACAGTTTCTCGCTTCCTTAACCACTATAAATCATTTGTAACCATATTAACATGGTTAAATCAGAAAAATTATATACTTTAAATTTTTTATATTATTTTTATAATCATTTTAATTATCTTTTATATCTAATGGATGACAAGAACATTGGTCATCTTTCGTATAGACTATTGTCACCATGAACTGATATATTTTATTTTTAATCACTATTTCTCATAATTGGATATAGATGGACTTATTATATATATTTATGATGTTTATAACATTATTACAATTCTTAATGGGTAAATTATTATCTACATTGTTACCCTCAAATATATTGGAAAATGATAACATCCCTCATGCATACCTATGGACTACCACCTTCATGAAGTGATGTGATTCATTTTTTCATTTCCACATAGAATGGATAGTGATATGGTTATATATAATAAATATATATATGATTTATTAATTTAATATTATAAATTAAATTTATTTCTTCCCATTTTTGGGTAAATGAAAACACTACTCATGCGTACATAGAAAATACTATCTCAATGATGTGAAGTAATTCATTTTTGTCAATAATTTATATAAATGGTTATAAAATATTATATAATGAATAAATATGAAAAACATGACATGATTAATATTAATTATATGAATAAAACATGACCAATTTTCACAGATTAGAACTAAAAAACCAAAACTATCAAGGGAAGTAAAAAAATTAACAACAAAATATTAATTTCAATAAAGGATTGTTAATAAATAACATGTTGTAAATTAAATAATAATTATATATTGTGAGATAGTTATGAATATGGTTATATTAATTATGTATAATAAAACTAAATATATTATATGTGATCTTTATAGTGTGTAAAAATAATGCCAGGATTTGAAGAAAGGTATATATTACAATCCCACTTCATATCAAGATTATATATGTTAAATTTAAATTGAGGGAAATTGTATAATCTATATATTATAAACCTATCATATTATATAAACCTATTTTCATTTCTAATGTTTCCATGTTTTAATTTATTTCTCTTCTATTTGGGACTTAATGTGATCAAGATTAGTTTTATGAATAGCTGGCCTTATTTACACGTTTTGACCAATTATATTTTTCTTTCACATCCATGTTCTTTAAATTTTTTTATTGATTATTTTACATATAATTATTTTTTTAAGAGTAAAAAATTTCCAACAACTGAACTAAATTTCATATTATTAAAATGAATCTTTTCAAATTGTTTTTATGTGGCTCACTTTGGCTTTTTATAAAAGTTTCAAAGGAATGTTCTGTTTTAATGTATATGAAATGATTGAGTGTTTCCAACATCATTTACATACATTATCATGAAGACTACTATAAAATTTAAAATGATATTAAAAATAAAATCCAATTAAACTTTTAATGAAAATTTTAGTTTAAAAAATATACTAAAATAAAAGGGATGTTTTCTCTTGATTTTAAAAGAGTATTTTAAGTTATTTTATGAATTTTTTTTATGTAAGTCAATATCCTAAAATATTTTATGATTCATTGGGGATATTGTATTATGATACCATATAATTATTTATATGTTTGTATTATGATAATGATGTTTTTGATGTATGATTTCAAAACAACAATTTCTTTCCAATGGGTTATGTATGCTATTATGAAATAATGACTGATTTGATGATATTATAACATATCTATGGTCTTAATTATGTGACATGTGAGCCCAAAATTATATATCCCTCTATTTTTTTTAAAAAAATTATGTCTTGTAAGATAATGTGAACTATAATGGGGAGTAAACCTAGTTTAGTAAGGTACATTGTAAACAAATATAGTTCTAGGTGAGAGGACTAACAAAAAAAATATTGAGAATGAAGAATGAACCCAATCCACTATGATAATATATTTATTTAGGCTTGGATAAATAAAATACTTTATATTATTATATGTATGAAAAAAGAAGAATCATTCTTATGATATTCTTTCATGGTTCATGGTTGATTATTTATGATTCTAAACTCATATGAATCATATATATTTTTATGAAAAAAGTATTATTATATGAATTTTGTTTTTTGTTCTATGAAATATTAGTAATTTTTTCATTATTAATGATCATATTTTCAAACCATTGTCACTATATTATGATCACGTATTATTATAGATGGATATGTCCCACATTTTCCCTTATATAGGTTATTTTCTCAATATTTCTTATATTTACTTATCTATTGGTTATCTAGAGAGGTTTTAAGTATGGTAGGTATTAGAAGGGTATTATGGGAGAAACAATTTGTTGGATATATTGAATATAATTCATGAATTAATATTATTATGTATCTATTATTCAAAAATCTATACATTTATGGTTATGGGGAATGTACTATTGTGAGAAAAATAGAATATTAAAAAAAATGTAATATTAATGTATATATTTATTGGGTGGCCTTAGGTTAATTCTTCCACTGGGATACAAATAATGGTATATTCTAAAACAAACACAGACACTAGATGAATGTGGTATAGTTAGGGTTCATGGTGGTCTGAATGACACCATATTAACTAATTTATTTGATTGATGTGCATTGTGTGGTATTTTTTCAGGTGAGTGCATTGAATGATATTGAATACAATTATTATATCTATATATTTTCTGAACATAAACTTGATCATATTATAACATAGTATCATTGAGGCATTGGGGATTTATACAAGGTTTACTGACTCACCCCATACCTATATACGTGAATTTGGTTTGAATGTACATCTCTAGGCCTTGTTATTTTCTTGTAGGGAGCATGTACTACCCAGAGATAGAAACAAGAAACTAGTCTAGAGAGTTGTAAAGGACCATGATTAATCATCTTGATTATTATAATTTTTGATAAAGTAAAATGTATATTTTAGTCATTTAGTTTGTGTACTGGAATGTTATAGCATCCTGCCTTTTTATCACATAAACTATCATAACATTTTACAAAACCGAGGATCTTTAAGGTTTAGTGTCTTGGAGACCAGGAACTTAAAACATGAAAACATAAAACATTCTTCTTAAACACTTGAAAGGATTATCCTCATGTTCATCCTAGATTCATTACTGCATCTCATAACCTGGGAATATACATCAAAAGAAAGGGTGAGCAGAAGGCCCAGTAAGGAAAACAAGAGACATTTTACATGTGAACTTGAGATACTTCAATAAGGTCATGAAAAGAACTTTAAGGCATTAGAAAGAAATCATGAGATATATCATAATAAAAATAACATTTTTCATTACTTGAAGATGTGGATTCAACATTTAATATAGAAAATCATGAACATATCACCAAGGTCCATCCCCAAGGTGTCATTTGAAAATTACCAAGGTTATTCACCAAGGTATCGTGAAAATTGTAATCTCTAGTGGTTACATCATTACCCAATGCATTGGAGTGCTATCAGGACGCACCCTTAAATTTTCCTTTATTATCATGTGAGCCACATATATCATCATCAAACATTTCATAAATAACCCATATAGCATAAAATAAATGGGTTTCATTTCATAATCATAACGTTTTAAAAACTGCTTCAAAGACATGATCTTTACGTCACTTTAAACCCACGGAAAGGGAAAGAGGGTTTCATGTATGTAATTCCAAGAATTTAAAATAGAACATTTTGATATATATGTGAATACCCCTGTAGAAATAAGAGCATTGAGTATTCACTTTATAACATAAAATAATTTTTAGAAAAGAGAGAGAGGCATTTTGAGACGAAAATTCTACAGCATAACGGCTATATTACAAGGTTTTAGAAAACATTGAGAAGAGAGGGGACATGGGTCAAACATTCATAAATGACCCATAAAACAGTAGAGGGACAAAATATATGGGATTTGAGAACATGGTAATGAAATTTGAAAATATACCATATGAAATGAAGAACATGAAAGGAAGAAAAAAAAGATTTCTCTTGTGAGAATTCGGCAGCCTAACGGCGTCACTTAAACTTCAACAAAATTGAATTAACAAGGTCAAATAGGGTCTCTCATCATATTAACATAAGAGTCCAGTATGATAGATATATAGATCATACCCCAACATAATATAAAGAAACTTGAAAGAATTGACATGAAAGTAGAACTTCAAAACGAGAATGGTGAAGAACCACTTAAAAATTCGGCAGCCTAACGGCACCACTTAAACTTCAACAAAATTGAATTGACAAGGTCAAATAGGGTCTCTCATCATATGAACATAAGATTCCAGTATTATAGATATAGAGATCATACCCCAACATAATAGAAAGGAACTTGAAAGAATTGACATGAAAGTAGAACATCAAAACGAGAATGGTGAAGGACCACTTAAAAAATCGGCAGCCTAACGGCGCCACTTAAAACATCAAAATACTGAATTGAAGAGATCAAATGGAGTCTCCCATAATATGAACATAAGAGTCCAGTATGATAGATATAGAGATCATACCCCAACATAACAAAAAGGAACTTGAATGAATTGACATGAAAGTAGAACTTCAAAACGAGAACGGTGAAGAACCACTTAAAATTTCGGCAGCCTAACGGCACCACTTAAAACTTCAAAATACTGAATTGAAGCGATCAAATGGGGTCTCTCATCATATGATAATAAAATATCAGTATGATAAATTTGGAGATCATACCCCAACATAATAAAAAAAGGAACATGAAATACTTTACATGAAAATAGATCTTGAAAAATGAGAAGGGAGAAAGAATTCGTTACAAAAATTTCGGCAGCATAACGGCGCCACTTAAAACATCATAAAACGAATTAATGAGAGTAAGAGGGGATCTATCATTATATTAAAATTATAAGGGCAGTAAGAGGAGTATAAAATAACATCCTCAAACATAAGAACCTGGAGCATAAAAGGAATGACATAAAAGAGATTACTTGAAATGAAAGAGAGAGGTCGGATCCCTTACCTTAAAACATAACTCTTAAAACTCAAAGGTTGGGACCTTGAGTGCTTGGGGGAACCTTGGGAGGACTCCTTGGGAGGTAAGGAGACCAGAACTTCGTTGAGGATGGTTTTGGAGTCTAAAAGATGAGAGGAGGGCTTGGTATTTATAGGGAAAGTGAGGGGACAAAGCATTAATGGCCAAGGGACACCTCAAAAGTGGTTTTCTCAAAAGCATGGGCCCTCCCATGGTACTTCCCATAAAGATAGGCCACATGGGGACCCCCACACAATAATTCATCCTATTTAGTCGAAAATACTTTAAAATATCTCATGGAATCATCATGACACAGTTATGATGTCATTAAACATACCAAAACCCTAAAACTGTATTTTTATTATTCACTGAAAATTCAACTTTCTCAGAAAAATCCCAAAATTTCACCTTAACCAAATATCAATGCTCTAATTTCGAAAATGAACTCCATTTTATAAAAATAATTTTCTCAATATTTTTAATTTATTTTTTTAAATAAAAAACACTATTCACCCGAAAAAACTAATACTTGAATAATAATTTATGAAACCGTTTTTTAACCATTTTATTGAATCACATTACTTAATCAAGGTGCCTAGATTATATTAATAATTTATTTAAGTGAGATTACTAATCCATTTGGTCACATTACTAATCCTAAGCATAAAATCACTATTCATAATTTACTATTCATCAAAAATTAAGTTGATCTTATTAGACTCTAAATTCCATACTGAACATATTTGTAGAAGACCATTTTTTAAAAATAATTACACATTTTTATTTATTTAAGATTTACATAAACATTTTTAAAATATCCTTTCTCTGAAATTCATCAAAAATATGCATACTATATTTATCCGGTCATTTGAAAATTCATAAACTTCATCATAAGAAGAAATCCCAATTTTTATTTAAAAATAATGATTACACAAGGCAGTTATGGTCTCCTTACATAGCCCCTTATCACACCAGCATAGGACCTAAGTGTAAGGTGTGCTAAGGTGAGAGAATCCGAGGGAGGCTCGGCCAACATCGCACGAGTAGTAATTTCTATCAGTTTGAACTTCTCGCGAAGGCGATCCCGTTCTAGCTTTATACGATGAAGTTCAGCTTGGGTTTGGTCCAGAGCAAAGCCCAGTGGTGCTAACTCCTTCCCAAGTTCTGTTAGGTGGGATTCGATCGGTCCAAGACTACTGGGTGAGGCCATCGAATCTTCTTTCTATATTAATTAACTAAGATTACTTGTATTTAGAGACAATAATCAAAACGTTTAGTTTCCAGCGGTCATATTGACCAATCATCATATAAGAGTCAACAACCAATGGTATCATTTTAATTATACTCATTTTATCAAATGAAACATTTTTGTTGAGTATAAAAATAGAATAAAATAACACATAAAATTAGGAAACAAGATTTATTCAAAATTTCGGGTCGTTACAATCTTCCCCCCTTAAGAAATTGCATCCTCGCAATTTTTTAAAACTAGGTTTTGAAATTTCATTGAAAGTCCCACATCGGAAAAGGAGTCAGTAAAACTATTACTTTAAAAGAAAGAAAGTGAAGTACGAAGGTCACCCAAGTTAGCCCACACTGGGATTCCATGTAGGAAAACATGGACATGGAAGAAAAACAAAGGGTCAAGTTCTGAGGGAGAGTGATAGAGAACATGATTAGGAGAAAGTTAACCATAAGAAAATCCCAAACTTATGATGTGTGTAAACGGTCATTGATTACCTAGTATGAAACGTAAACCAAAAACGTTTTTTTTTACATTCCTTTTCATAATTTTTAGGAATTCATTTACTACATAGAACAAAAACATAAGAAAATATACCTACCTTCATGTAGAGTTTCATCCTTTAATATGTTTCTACCAAAACTAATCTTTTCTCCGAATGATGAGCATTCAAAACTACTTGATCTCATCAAAACACAAGAATCGTCTTCTAGAGAATCACATAATCCACAAAAGATTAACTATTTATTTCTTCTATTATTAAACATTATCTCAAAAAAGAAAGGGTAAGGTAAAACAACTCTTCAAAAAGAAAGAATCCCATAGGAAGGGAAACAATTTTTAAATCTTTAAAGTTCCATGGTACTACCCAAAGTTCATCATAGACCATCCCATAAATAATGGTCCTTAAAATTCCTCAAAATAAACCAAACTAAGATTGAAACCCAAATACAAGATGGATTTGTAACATAGTCTTCCAAAATAACTTCATTGTTCATCTCCAAACAACATCAACCACACCTAACATCTTATAACAAAAGTAGCTAACCTAAACATATTTTACCCAAGATAGGTTAATCATTCCTATAAGTAACCTAAATTACTATAAGTCCACCTTCAGTTCATTGATTCTTCAAAATATAAGTCAACCCTACTCCTCAATGAAAATACCGTAGTAATATATTTACCTCGATCATATAGGGTCCTCAAAATAGTGAACGGATTCCAAAATAATAAACATATTTTAATCCCCTAATCATCTCTGTCGTATTAATATGGAAATTGTAGCATTTCCTATCACATTGGTTTTTGGGACATGTTCTTCCATTTCCCGCCATTAACTAAGAAAAGAAACTATAAATAGGGGCTTAAATACTTAGCCAATAGCCATGAAAAGAAACTTAAAGCATATAAGGATAACTTGTAGTTGAAAAGTATACCCTAACTTGTGATCCCCTAGGTTTCCATCTAGGTTATGCATGATCATATATTCTTATGTGAACCTTTATTTTATTTTATCTTTGTTCCTTTAACAATGGTTAATACTATGCTTATGAATTTACCAAACCATATCCCCCGGGAGTGTCGTAACCAAGAGTGCAGCAAGGCCTGTTGTCGTGTACCAGTTTCCGTTCGAGTCTAGCTCAAAGCGGTGTTTTCAGGTTTTACCCCTATGTACATCTGTGCCAGAGCCACCTCTACCTGCTCGTATCCAGACAGGGATGTATTTTCTTGGAAACCCCTTACTCAATACTCACCAAAATACCAGGAAGATTTCCTATATTTAAACTTTTTTATAGGGTTCTTCCTAGATTTTTCATATCCTAATTTCCACAAATAACTAAACCATCCTTTGATACCATCTATAGCATCCTGCCTTTTTATCACATAAACTTTCATTACATTTTACAAAACCGAGGATCTTTAAGGTTTAGTGTCTTGGAAACCAGGAACTTAAAACATGAAAACATAAAACATTATTCTTAAACACTTGAAAGTATTCTCCTCATGTTCATCCTAGATTCATTAATGCATATCATAACCTGGGAATATACATCAAAAGAAAGGGTGAGGAGAAGGCCCAGTAAGGAAAACAGGAGAAACATTTTACATGTGAACTTGAGATACTTCAATAAGGTCATGAAAAGAACTTTAAGGCATGATAAATAAATCATGAGATATATCATAATAAAAATAACATTTTTCATAACTTGAAGATGTGGCTGCAAAATTTAATATAGACAATCATGAACATATCACCAAGGTCCATCCCCAAGGTGTCATTTGAAAATTACCACGGTTATTCACCAAGGTATTGTGAAAATTGTAATCTCTAGTGGTTACATCATTACCCAATGCATTAGAGCGCTATCAGGGTGCACCCTTAAATTTGCCTTTATTATCATGTGATCCACATATATTATCATCAAACATTTCATAAATAACCCATATAGCATAAAATAAATGGGTTTCATTTCATAATCATAACGTTTTAAAAACTGCTTTAAAGACATGATCTTTACGTCACTTTAAAACCACGGAAAGGGAAAGAGGGTTTCATGTATGTAATTCCCAGAATTTAAAATAGCACATTTTTATATATATGTGAATACCCCTATAGAAATAAGAGCTTTGAGTATTCACATTATAACATAAAATAATTTTTAGAAAAGAGAGAGAGGCATTTTGAGACGAAAATTCTGCAGCATAACAGCTATGTTACAAGGTTTTAGAAAACATTGAGAAGAGAGGGGACATGGGTCAAACATTCATAAATGACCCATAAAACATTAGAGGGAAAAAATATAAGGGATTTAAGAACATGGTAATGAAATTTGAAAATATACTATATGAAATGAAGAACATGAAAGGAAGAAAAAAAAGATTTCTCTTGTGAGAATTCGGCAGCCTAACAGCGTCACTTAAACTTCAACAAAATTGAATTGACAAGGTCAAATAGGGTCTCTCATCATATGAAAATAAGAGTACAGTATGATAGATATAGAGATTATACCCCAACATAATATAAAGGAACCTGAAAGAATTGACATGAAAGTAGAACTTCAAAACGAGAATGGTGAAGAACCACTTAAAAATTCGGCAGCCTAACAGCGCAACTTAAACATCAACAAAATTGAATTGACAAGGTCAAATAGGGTCTCTCATCATATGAACATAAGAGTCCAGTATGATAGATATAGAGATCATACCCCAACATAATATAAAGGAACTTGAAAGAATTGACATGAAAGTAGAACTTCAAAACGAGAATGGTGAAGAACCACTTAAAAATTCGGCAGCCTAACGGCGCCACTTAAAACTTCAAAATACTGAATTGAAGAGATAAAATGGGTTCTCCCATCATATGAACATAAGATTCCAGTATGAAGGATATAGAGATCATACCCCAACATAACAAAAAGGAACTTGAAAGAATTGACATGAAAGTAGAACTTCAAAACGAGAAGGGTGAAGAACCACTTAAAATTTCGGCAGCCTAACGACGCCACTTAAAACTTCAAAATACTGAATTGAAGCGATCAAATGGGGTCTCTAATCATATGATCATAAAAGATCAATATGATAAATTTAGAGATTATACCCCAAAATAATAAAAAAAGGAACATGAAATACTTTACATGAAAATAGATCTTGAAAAATGAGAAGAAAGAAAGAATCCGTTACAAATATTTCGGCAGCCTAATGGCGCCACTTAAAACTTCATAAAACGAAATAATGAGAGTAAGAGGGGATATCTCATTATATTAACATGAAAAGGAAATAAAGAGGAGTATAAAAGAACATCCTCCAACATAAGAACATGGATCATAAAAGGAATGACATAAAAGAGATTACTTGAAATGAAAGAGAGAGGTCAGATCCCTTACCTTAAAACGTAACTCTTAAAACTCAACGGTTGGGACCTTGAGGGCTTGGGGGCACCTTGGGAGGACTCCTTGGGAGGTAAGGAGACCAGAACATCGTTGATGATGGTTTTGGAGTCGAAAAGATGAGAGGAGGGCTTGGTATTTATAGGGAAAGTGAGGGGACAAAGCATTAATGGCCAAGGGACACCTCAAAAGTGGTTTTCTCAAAAGCATGGGCCCTCCCATGGTACTTCCCATAAAGTTAGGCCACATGGGGACCCCCAAACAATACTTCATCCTCTTTAGTCTAACATCCTTTAAAATATCTCATGGAATCATCATGACACAGTTATGATGTCATTAAACATACCGAAACCCTAAAACTGTATTTTTACTATTCACTGAAAATTCAACTTTCTCAGAAAAATCCCAAAATTTCAGCTTAACCAAATATCAATGCTCTGATTTCAAAAATGAAATCCATTTTATAAAAATAATTTTCTAAATATTTTTAATTTATTTTTTTAAATAAAAAACACTATTCACCCAAAAAAACTAATACTTGAATAATAATTTATGAAACCGTTTTTTAACCATTTTATTGAATCACATTACTTAATCAAGGTGCCTAGATTATATTAATAATTTATTTAATAGATATTACTAATCCATTTGGTCACATTACTAATCCTAAGCATAAAATCACTATTCATAATTTACTATTCATCAAAAATTATGTTGATCTTATTAGACTCTAAATTCCGTACTGAACATATTTGTAGAAGACCGTTTTTTGAAAATCATTACACATTTTTTATTTATTTAAGGTTTACATAAACATTTTTAAAATATCCTTTCTCCAAAATTCATCAAAAATATGCATACTATATTTATCCGGTCATTTGAAAATTCATAAACTTCATGATAAGAAGAAATCCCAATTTTTATTTAAAACAAAGGATTACACAAGGCAGTTACGGTCTCCCTGCATATCCCCTTATCACACCAGCATAGGACCTAAGTGTAAGGTGTGCTAAGGTGAGAGAATCCAAGGGAGGCTTGGCCAACATCGCACGAGTAGTAATTTCTATCAGTTTGAACTTCTCGCGAAGGCGATCCCGTTCTAGCTTTATACAATGATGTTCAGCTTGGGTTTGGTCCAGAGAAAAGCCCAGTGGTGCTACCTCCTTCCCAAGTTCTGTTAGGTGGGCTTCGATCGGTCCAAGACAACTGGGTGAGGCCATCGAATCTTCTTTCTATATTAATTAACCAAGATTACTTGTATTTAGAGACAATAATCAAAACGTTTAGTTTCCAGTGGTCATATTGACCAATGGTCATATAATAGTCAAAAACCAATGGTATCATTTTAATTATACTCATTTTATCAAATGAAACATTTTTGTTGAGTATAAAAATAGAATAAAATAACACATAAAATTAGGAAACAAGATTTATTCAAAATTTCGGGTCGTTACAAATGTGTATCATTTATTATTTATGATTCTAATTATTCCTCCTTTTTCTACTACTACTCTATTATGTACTACTGAAATATATAGATAGATTTAATTCCTTCAATCTTTGATTATGGGGGATCATGGAGATCCCTGTTTTATGTCTACATGTTTTGAGATGTCTATTATATTGATTAATGATTTTTAATTTTTAGTATAATGTATGATGACACTAAGAACATATTTTTATTGAGGTTATAGTGTCCCCACAATTATTTTAGGTCCTCATTGAATGTTAATAGCCTCAATAATATGAGGATTCATTTTTGATATCATGTAGAGACCCATGCTCGAGTGTCCTTTTGGAATTCCAAATTAGGGTGTTAAAATGTGGTATTAGGGAATCATTTAGGATGGGGTATTTTAGTTTGAGAGGGAGTTAGGTTGATGAGAATCAGGAGGTTGACCAATAACATTCTTAAACAACATGACATCGGTTGAAGCCCATGTTTCCATGGGATGCCTAGTGTTGAGTCTAGGTAATCTAGGATGATTTTGGTGCTGGTATAGTTACCTAAGCCATTTATAAAAATTAATACACGATTTTTAACATAATAATCCATTATTTATATCTCAATGATCATGAGGCCCATTTAACATGGAAGACTATGTTCATAGTACATCCAAGTGAGAAAAAATGAAACTTAGTAAAACATTTCTACACAATTAGATCCAAAGTCTGTTAGGTATCCTAAAACTACCTGTGTTAAATTAGAAAAAAATAGAAAAAATCGGTGAGCTAAAAAGACCAGCAAGGGATGTGAGTCAGAGGTATAACATAATATCATAAAATAGATAGTTTGTGAGTAATCACATGGAATCATAACATAAAGAACATGGTATCATAAAATCTTGGAATCCTAGAAATGTAATAGAAACATAAGTCATTACATAAACATAAGTCAAGGATAACCACTAGTAAAACATCATGTGGTGGGTTGAGTATCATAATGGATTTGGTTCACTCCCTAATCCCATACATGGCAACACATGAGACTAAAAAATTACCCAATTCATTGGAGGGGTATGTTATTACATTCCTAAACATTACATTAATTTTCATGTACATGCATAGGTTTTCCACATAAGGAAATCAATCATAACTCATAAATATAAAAAACACCCAGGGAAATAAAATGGGTTGCATAATCTTTCCTTATATCATAATAAAAATATATTTCCTAAAGAATGCATTAGAGAAATGGTCATAATGCATGAATTGCCCTATTAAAGGAAGTGGGACTGAGCTAGGTATATATTTAAGATACATATAAACTTAATTTATATACATTACATAACATTAATGGTTTTTTATTAGTGAATACATGTAAATTTATAGAATTTAAAAAAAATATTGAGAAAAATAGTCTTTTCAATTTGAAAATCACTATTAAAAAATTGAAAATTCACAAAATATTGTGCATGTAATTTTCATTGAAAATAAACTTGAAAAATTTTAAATTAATCTTCAATGAAAATAATATCCATGATGATGGGAAATTTCATACATGTTTATAAGTTAAAAACATTCATTCCACAGTTTGTTAAAGAGTCAAAAAGTACGTCATTTAGAAAACGATGAGAAGATTCATTTCATACAAATTAAAAAGAAAAGTCAACATGTGTGAATTTAATTTAAAAATTCAAATAATATTATTAATAAATCCATTTAAAACAATTTAAAGGAAAAATTAACCTAAAAGGGAAATGGGTTTTGACTAAATAGAGAAATAAAGTATATTTTCCTTAAAAACACATACTAGATCATTTTTTCTACCAAAGAGAGAAAAATGGTAAAATTACATTAAAATTTCATGAATAAATTAATTAGAATATATTGAAATGGATTTAATAGAAAATTATCAAATAATTTTTTTCAATGGAAATTCAATCATAACCAATATCGATTAAAATAGGATTGAAGCAAAAACCCTTACAACATTGGTAAATTTTTACCCATAATACTGAAGAATGATATAATTAAATTGTAACTTGTAGTAACATTAATTATTATTTATTCATGATACAATATGAAAAGTGGTATGATGTAAACCATATAAATTTATGTTTTTGTCTAAAAAATATGTGTCTCAATGAAGGATTCTTTTATATGTAAACCCTTACAATGAGTTTAGAATATATCATGCATTTTTTATCTTCTCTATAATAAAATTATATTTATTTTTTCCATAAAAAATTTTCCAGGTTTAATACCTTATAGATAAACCATTTAATTCATTTACATTAATGATGTGTCTCATTATATAATCAGTTATGTCTATGTCGAGTGTTTTGAGGATATTCAATATATAAATTCAAAACAACCTCGGTTTGTTGACCACGATTATAATGAACCGACACAAGATTCCCTCAAACCTAGCACTCAAATAGATCCATCACATACCTGAAAAGAATTCTTGATCCAATGGGATAAAAACAAGCACTCAGGCATTGAACAGAAGTCCATAGGGAATGATTTTTCCCAACATTAACAAACACGTAAAGTATATATACATGAAGAAAGAAGGAACAAAGGAAATACAAAAAATATATTCCATAACTGTAATAAATAGAATCAAATGGATATTAATGTAGCCCAAATATACAAGAGACAAGTCAAAATAAAAAATACCAAAACCAAACAACTACTCCATGTGATGGCATGGATAAACTCCAACCATCTCACCACCAGCTACCCAACCCAACTAACATGAAACCCTACTACCTCACTGTACTGACTTTACATTCCCTGCATTGGAATACATACAAAGATCTACACACCAGCAAAGAGGTTCATAGGGTGTGAGCTAACAGAATCAATAGGATCCCACCCATGTGTTCCATAGAAATTCTCTATATAAAAATTTGTGTATACTCATTTAAAATAAAACATGGCCTGATAAGAAGAAAAGAATATTTATAGAAAACATGGTAATTGTTTCCTCCTTATCACTATTCTCAAACAAAAGAATGTATATCAATTTCAAAGAACATTTTCCATTTCATCATTTACAAGAATAAATATGCATATCAATGCTAAAATAGTAAAAATCCAAGAAATAAAAAAAGGAGTAGCACAGGCATCAAAATACCAAGGAATACAAGAGGTCATACAACATAGTACTCATAACAAAAAACTATTAATAGTGCACTACAGAACCTGAATCCAATTATCTACACTTTATAACCAGGGAGACACCTCATAATGTGAATCCCCCATATCATATACATGCCTAGAACCAATAATCTACACTCTAGAAAATATGGAACACACATAAATTGAACAGCCACAATGGATGATGGCCTCAAGAAAAACCTTTCACCTAGTACCCAATGTAACCCATGTTATCATTTTCACAATCATCCCAATGTTTCAAAATCATTTCAAAACCATTTTGAAAAATCCATTTCAATTCATTGAAAATACCGTTTTACTTTCCATCTATAAAAAACCAAGGTAATACAACTTTTATTCAAAATTACATTCCAACACACAGAAAAAATAATTCCAATTTCATAGAAATTTATTTATAAACCAATTTATAAAAATGGAACAATAAGGTTTATCAAACAAAGGCTAGGGACAGAACCACCTACCTCAAAACTGTAGAGACCCAAAGCTTGACATACATGAACATTACATTAATTTTTCAGAAAACTTAATACATAACAAAAACAGACACACAAGGACCGTAATAGTTTAGTGTCTTTGGAAACTTGGAACGTAATCTTCTAATCGTGGTGAAAGATCTTCAACATCTCTCATAAAGATCTTCCCTTTTTTTTACCTAAAACCTTTCTTTATATCCTAGGGAAAAGAAAACATAAAGAGGGTGAGATAAAATGCTCAGTAAGGGTAAGCATGGATAAAATAAAACATACCATATACATTTGAACTTAAAAACATTAACATAATGTTTAAACATCAAAAGCTTGAGCAATGACATAAAACATGGAAGTACGTAAGGCATAGATCATAAAGAAACATTAAGAATGATAAAATAGCATGGGAATAAAACATGTAATTGTGGAAACCTTTAAGCACATGATATGATTTCCATAGTAGCCAAGGCATTGCTGCCAAGACCATCTTAGTGGACAAAGTCCCTTTCTGAATCGAGTTCACTCCTCGTTCCAGTCCTGTATTACTGAACCGGTTTAACGTGTGGTTCCAGCCATGTCTATATCATGGGATATAAATCCTTACCCAATGCATTGGAGGGATATATAGGTCCCTCCCATCTCATAATGAAATCATTCTTACTTGTGCCACGAAATAAACATACATCATTCATAATAACCCAATAAATAAAATGGGTTTCATAAACATCATCCCATCATCACATAATCTATATAGAAGAAATGGATATCATTTAATAATAAGAAAAGTGACACAATGTAAATCATAGACACATTACACTTGAAACATACACATGTGAAATAATTTTAGCTTAGATGAAAATGGTTTTGATAAAACACTTTAAATGAATTCTTGAGGAAAATATCCTTTTTTCTTCAAAATCATTTTCTTTTCACAAAATGTCATGAAATTTTAGAAGAAAAGGTTTTTGTTGAAAATAGTCATGAAATCTTTTGAAGGAAGCTTCATGAAAATAAGGCTTTATAAAACCATAAAAATCCTTTCATGTCGTATACGTTAAAAAAACATTCTTATCGTACTTTTGTAGGAAAAGTCAAAAAAGTACCTCGTAACGTAAATAAAAGAAAGATTACTTACATACCATGTAGTAAAAGTAAAAAGTGGTTTAAAATGACTTTAAACATACATGAAACCATTTTTAGGAAACATGGACATGGATGGTAACAATAACCCCAGAAAATAATTACGAATAAGCAATCTCAGATAAAAATGAGATTTGCAAAATTTTCCCTTACCTTAGGTCCAATATGATTCGTACGTATCTGATACCCCTGTATAATGATTTAAATAATGTTATTTAGTTATTAAAGAATCATATTCATTGTTATTATATCATATATGGTTCACTTATGACTTTATATTACCCGTTCTTTTGAAAATTCATGTTAAAGTAGTGTTTTGGGTAAAATCGTCTCATTTATCGTTCGTGTTTTAACGTGTAATTATTCATATGATTACATAGATCATGATTACTTATATCTAGAATGTAAAACATGATTTATATATAATTTATATTCAGAATATAGATATATATAATATATCAATAAATGGAAAGAAATACATCGTTTATGGAGACGGTAGGCCGTACGTACGCATGAACGCTGTTTTCGTTTCCTTATTGAATTGAATGGAATTAAGTAGATGAAATACATATATACATAAATATAGTAGCTTTATAATGTCATATATTTCATTATTATTGCTTATATATACTTTATAATCATTCTAAAATGGTTAACATGGAGAATTAATCACATCGCGTCGTGGAGACGGTAGTCCGTACATACGTACGAGAAATGATATCGTTTCCATAATTATTAAATTGAATTGGAGTAGATGATACAATATATCAGAATCAGTATTATGTTATAATAACTATTTATATTTATTCTTTACACCATTATACCCATCCATGTAAGGTGTTGGTGGAAAAACAGATTACACCACACCGTGGAGATGGTATTCCGTATGTACGCACACACGGTGATTTTGTTTTCCGTAGGATGGATAGAAGGTGAAATGGGGTTGTTTCATATTTATAATAACAAATCAGTATATTAGTGATACTGATTTTATTACTTTATAATGAAACAACTAAATAAGAAGAAGTTGAAGAAGAAAGAAGCTTGAACGAATCGGGAGAAGAAATTACCTCTTCTTCGATACGCCTCTTTGAAACCTCCTCTTAGGACACTAATATTGGTGTTTAAAGTATACCATAACCTCTAGGATGTTTCTAGGTAAGTGGAGAAGATAATTTGGCAGGGGTCGGCCGAGCTTGAATGCTCAAATTGGTGTGAGGAGGAGAGGGAGGAGGTGCCCTTTTATAAGGGAGGAGAGGGGCACCTTTGGAATTCTTAAAAATATTAATTTATAATAAATCTAACCCCACATAAAAAACTCCAAAAATGACTAATATTCGAATATTAGATGATATAGGGTTGTAATATCATCAACCAATCAAATTTAGACATGTTTGGATCTTATTTTAAACCTTATCATTTTGATTTATCCTTATTTAATCTATTTAATTTTATAATATGTTATTTTTATAAAATAACAATAGTGTCAATTTTGACACTATTCATTTATTTGAATTTAAATAAAATATATACAGAAGATATGTTCAAACTAAAAGATTTAATAGATTTATAAAAGGTCATATGTATCTTTAAAATTAGTGGATAACATTAAATAGTTCATATAATATTTATTTTATTATTTTTAAAACCATTTATTTGTTTTATCTCTTAATAAAATAATTACTACAACATTTTTGTATAATTATTTAATATACTTATTTGTTGAATAAAAATTAAAATTAAAATCCTATGATGAAGATAAATCTATTAACTTTCACAATAATACTTTTTCTCGAATTTATCATCTTAAAATCACAATAGTTAAATTGTTATATTTATTAAATTATGAAGGTGACAACTTTGGCATCATTTAAAATAAAATAATATAATTGTCCTAGTTTCCTGTATAAGACTCAAAATGGTCAAATATTCTACCATTGGATGATTATAGTTTAAATATAAATGAACAATTAGTTTTGGTCAGGGTTTTGTTCCTTTTATGGTCACTATTAGTTTAATAAAAACTATATTCTTGATTTTTCACTAGATAAATAATTTCTGCATCACTATTGTGTCACAATTAATGATAATTATTTAATCCCAAAAAATTCTAAATAAATTCTCATAATGTAGATAATTTTTGTTAGATTTATTTAGACTATTAATGTTCGAAGTTTCATGATGTTTATCACTATCTTAAAATTATTAAACTTATAGTATTTAAGAGAGTGACATGTTGTCACTTTCTTTGGTTTTAATAATAATTAAATTATTTTCATTGAAAAAAAGTCCATTAAATGAATCTAATCCGACCCTTAGGTGATATGGGTCGACTTTTAGTCATCCAATAGGATTTTTCCAAGTGTTAGGGTAATTTTATAATCTTATATTTACCCTTAATTACCCGATTTACCTTAAACTATAGAAAATAAAATTTATCGTAGTTACAATTCACAATGCCCAAAAATAAAAAGTAGCTTATTAACATAATTTGGACCCACTGATTACAAATATGGAATCCATTTTTCCAAATTCAATAAACAAAAGTTGCAGAAATTAAATTAAAATTAACCCCGTTGTTGAAAGAAAACAGGTTTTTCTTTAAAACATTGCAAAAGATTGAATTGATTTAACCTACGAATTCAAGGTAAAATCAATGATAATGACATACATTATATTAAATGGTAAAAATATATTGTATTTATACTTTAATACCATTCAATATTGTAATTTAACCATATAAATTATTGCAATGAAAAAAGTTGTTTTTAATTAAAATATAGCGTGTTTTTACTATTCATCAAAATATGAAAGTTACCAGAATAATATGAAAAATTTATCCAAAGTAAATTTTTATTTCTTGATTCCAAATAAGATTTTTATTTTGTCAAATTGAACTTATAAACATGTCAAAAACTAGATTTAAAGTGGGTGCGCCATCAAAAGGCGGCAAAACTGCATTTTATGAAAAATACTTATTTTACCCGAAAAATTTATTTTGTTCTTATACCGTGTTCTAGAAAATGTGTAAGTTGAATAATAATGTTATAAAATTCAAAATTTAGTTAATAATATTCATAACGGCTAGTTCATAATAATATTATAATAATATATCGTTGTTTAGTAACACCCGGTATTGCGTACAACTCACGCTATTGAGGAAGGTCGTGATTGCATGTAATGCAAGGCAAGTCAGGGTTGCGTGTTGTGCAAGAATCCTTCATTGTTTCGTATAACAGAATACAACCATATTTCATTTATACATTGAATATATATATATATATATATATATATATACTCAATGTTGCGTAGAATAACTATTATCAAAATATTGTGTAACACGATCCAAGAATAGTGTTGCGTATACTGCAAGCTAATACGGTGTCGCGTATAGCGCAAGGTAATCTTGGTGTAGCATAAAACACAAGAAATTAATGAAATTAAAAGAATATTTTTCATATAATCTCGGGGTGTTACATTCTACCCCCCTTAAAATGAATTTCACCCTCAAAATTCGTCAGGGTTATAAATGGTTTACTTCTCGAAAGTTTGTTTAATAAAAACCCACATCGTAAAAAGGAATACCAAAACATGGATTTTAAAAACTAAAGTATTAAATGTATCTATTACTCAAATTAACTCATCACGGGGTTTCCACGTAGGAGAACATAGGTGAAAATATGGATATGGAAGAAAAATCTTACTATCAAGTTCTGATGGAGAGTGGTAGAGAACATGGCTATGAAAAAGCCAAAAATCACAAAGCTATTAATTTGTGATGATCTAAGGTACCATCTGATTAATTGGATATAAGGGAACTAGGACAATTTTTTTGGTTTTCAAGATCATTTCCCTAAATTTGATGAATTAAAAGAAATACTTGCATGATTTTGGTACAATCTCACTATTGTTCGTGAATTTAACAATTTCCACTTCATCCCTTAAAGAAATGAAGTTGAATTTGTTATTCGTGATGTGTTAGCAGATCATGTGATAGAATGATGGATCATTCCATCTCTTTCAAACAAAAGGTTAGCAAAAGTTATAATTCCATCTTATGGTTAGATTAATCGCATATGGTTCCAAAAATGAACTTATACTTCATATATCATACCGCTTAATAAAATAAAACTAGTTTCTACTAACCAGGGACTTCCTATAGGCCAGTGGTAGGCGATAAAGGCCAGTCGCACTTCGGTTGTGGGTTCGATTCCCACAGCCTTGTCCGACGCGATGGACTGTCTCCCGTCCTACAGGTTGTCCTTTTTTAAAAAACTACATTACTATAACATCCGATTAATAATATCGAAAAAATTTATATCCTTAAACAATACTAACTTATGTCCAACATAATCCATTCCAATCTTTAGGCTTATCTTCAATACTTCGGTCCAAGCTCCTAGTATAATGAAAACAATTACTTTAAATATCACCAACCAAGCATGTGAATACCATCATTTATCCCCCATATATCTTGTTGGTCACATTCCAATCATGTGAATACCTTAATCATGTATTCTCTTGAAAAATGATTACCCATTAAACCTTAGTGAAAACATAAATGCTGTCAAAAGTTAACTCTTTCCACATACCAAAATCCAAAAATTCTATATACTCAAACCATGATATAACCTTCTCCTTATATCAGTCATGAGCTCATGAATACTATCAAACATTTAATTTTCTCCTTATCCCTTCATTATGCGAATATCATCTACTTTCCAAAAATATCTGAATAACCATTCATGGTTACTAGTACCATTAATCATACACTTTCAGAACATAGGAAAGACAACAGTGTAACAATCCTTAGATGTCTCTTTATTCCATAGTACCATGAGATTACTTATACAACATTACACTTGATAAACATGTAATCATTGCACTACCTTCTTAAACCATTGACTAAACCTCAACAATTATTTCATCTTACATATCATTTGTAGTCTCTTCATCATGATGAACATAAATACTACCCATACGACCGTACTGATTCTCTTCATGAGACTTTACCTTAGGGCATTGGTTTGCATAATGCCTATACATTCCACATTTAAAACATTTAACCATTGTTGATGTCGTAGCAATACCATTATCCTCATCCATAGTGTTAACTGAACCTTTTCCTTTGCACTTACTGGCTTTATGTCCTTCTTTTCCACACCCAAAGCATCTTCCAGTTCCTTTGAAACATTCTCCTTTAGGCATCTTCCCACATGATTTACATAGGGAAAATTGAGATTTCTTTCCTCTATGATCATCATGAAACTCCATCTTTCTCTTTTTAGCTGATTCAAGAAACTTACAAAATTTGAGTTTATTGATCATAATATGAGATTGCTGATTCGGCATAATAATGATGTTTGGACTTCCAAATCCATTTTCATTTGGTTGCTCATGAAGAATATCATTCCATTGTCCGTTATATCATCCATTGTCGTGAATCTTCCTGTTTCTATCCATTTTATAAAACCCAAAAAGAATAGTGTGAGAGGAAAAAATCATGCTAGGGAAAACAACATAGTAAAGGGGGGGTACCCTCAATATCTAACATCTTAGGTTAAATTCAATGATCATTACCGTAGTTCTAGGACTATATCCTATACGTATACTTATCCTTAGGGACATCCCTAGACATACCTTAGAAATATCTCTAGGGATCTCACTAACGTTTTCGCATCCTAGTTTCAAAAGGTTGACTAAACCATTCCTCTGATACCAAATGTAGAGACCCGAAGCTTGACGTACATGAACATTACATTAGTTTTGCGGAAAACTTAATACATAACAAAAACAGACACACAAGGACCGTAATAGTTTAGTATCTTTGGAAACTTGGAATGTAATCTTCTAATCGTGGTGAAAGATCTTCAACATCACCCATAATGATCTTCCCCTTTTTTTTACCTAAAACCTTTCTTTATATCCTGGGGAAAAGAAAACATAAAAAGGGTGAGCTCAAATTCTCTGTAAGGGTAAGCATGGATAAAATAAAACATACCATATACATTTGAACTTAAAAACATGAACATAATGTTTAAACATCAAAAGTTTGAGAAATGACATAAAACATGGAAGTACGTAAGGCATAGATCATAAAGAAAAATTAAGAATGATAAAATAGCATGGGAATAAAACATGTAATTGTGGAAACATTAAGGACATGATATGACTTCCATAGTAGCCAAGGCATTGCTGCCAAAACCATCTTAGTGGACAAAGTCCCTTTCTGAATCATGTTCACTCCTCATTCCAGTCCTGTATTACTGAACCAGTTTAACTTGCCGTTCCAGCCATGTCTATCTCATGAGATATAAATCTTTACCCAATGAATTAGAGGGAGATATAGGTCCCACCCATCACATAATGAAATCATTCTTACTTGTGCCACGAAATAAACATACATCATTCATAATAACCCAATAAATAAAATGGGTTTCACAAACATCATACCATCATCACATAATCCATATAAAAGAAATGGATGTCATTTCATAATAATAAAAGTGACACAGTTTAAATCATATATACATTACACTTGAAACATACACATGTGAAATAATTTCATCTTAGATGAAAATGGTTTTGATAAAACACTTTAAATGGATTCTTGAGGAAAATATACTTCTTTCTTCAAAATCATTTATTTTTCACAAAATGTCATGACATTTTAGAAGAAAAGGTTTTTGTTGAAAATAGTCATGAAATATTTTGAAGGAAGCTTCTTGAAAATAAGGCTTTATAAAACCATAAAAATCATTTCATGTCGTATACGTTAAAAAAACATTCTTATCGTACTTTTGTTGGAAAAGTCAAAAAAGTATCTCGTAACGTAAACAAAAGAAAGATTCCTTACATACCATGTAGTAAAAATCAAAAGTGTCTAAAAAGGACTTTAAACATACATGAAACCATTTTTAGGAAACAAGGACATGGATGATAACAATAACCCCAGAAAATAATTACGAATAAGTAATCTCGGATAAAAATGAGATTTGCAAAATTTTCCCTTACCTTAGGTCTGATATGCTTCATACGTATCTGAAACCCCTGTATAATGATTTAAATAATGTTATTTACTTATTACAGAATCATATTCATTGTTATTATATCATATATGGTTCACTTATGACTTTATATTACCTGTTCTTTTGTAAATTCATGTTAAAGTAGCATTTTGGGTAAAATCGTCTCATTTGTCGTTCGTGTTATAACTTGTAATTATTCATATGATTACTTAGATCATGATTACTTTTATCTAGAATTTAAAACATGATTTATATATAATATATATTCAGAATATACATATATATAATATATCGATAAATGGAAAGAAATACATCGTTCATGAAGACGGTAGGTCGTACGTACGCATGAACGCTGTTTTCGTTTCCTTATTGAATTGAATGGAATTAAGTAGATGAAATACATATATACATAAATCCAGTAGCTTTATAATGTCATATATTTCATTATTATTGCTTACATATACTTTGTAATCATTCTTAAATGGTTAACATGGAGAATGAATCTCATCGCGTCGTGGAGGCGGTAGTCCGTACGTACACACGAGCGATGATATCGTTTCCATAATTATTTAATTGAATTGGAGTGGATGATACAATATATAAGAATCCGTATGATGTTATAATAACTATGTATAGTTATTCTTTACACCATTATACCCATCCATGTATGGTGTTGGTGGAAAAACAGATTACACCACGGCGTGGAGATGGTATTCCGTACGTACGCACATGCGGTGATTTTTTTTCCGTAGGATGGATAGAAGGTGAAATGGGGTTGTTTCATATTTATAATAAAAAATCAGTATATTATTGATACTGATGTTATTACTTTATAATGAAACAACTAAAGAAGAAGGTGTTGAAGAAGAAAGAAGCTTGAATGAATCGGGAGAAGAAATTACCTCTTCTTCGATATGCCTCTTTGAAACCTCCTCTTAGGGCCCTAATATTGGTTTTTAAATTAGACCATAACCTCTAGGATGTTTCTAGGGAAGTGGAGAAGATAATTTGGTAGGTGTTGGCCGAGATTGAAGGCTAAAATTGGTGTTAGGAGGAGAGGGAGGAGGTTCCCTTTTATAAGGGAGGAGAGGGGCACCTTTGGAATTCTTAAAAATATTAATTTATAATAAATCTAACCCCACATAAAAACCTCAAAAAATGAATCATATTCGAAGATTAGATGATATAGGGTTGTAATCTCATCATCCAATCAAATTTAGACATGTTTGGATCTTATTTTAATCCTTATCATTTTGATTTATCCTTATTCAATCTATTTATATTTATTTGTGGTAATAAAATTATAAATTTTAAATTATAACAAATAATTACTTATTTGTTTGTGAATTTTCCATAATGGTTTACTTTATAACATTATATACCATATAAAGTTAAATTTATAATTTTTAAATATTTTTGTGATTTTTTAAACAATTTTATAATATGTTATTTTTATAAAATAACAATAGTGTCAATTTTGACACTATTCATTTATTTGAATTTAAATAAAATATATACAGAATATATGTTCAAAATAAAATCTTTAATAGATTTATAAAAGGTCATATGTATCTATAAAATTAGTGGATAACATTAAATAGTTCATATAATATTTATTTTATTATTTTTAAAACCATTTATTTGTTTTATCTCTTAATAAAATAATTACTACAACATTTTTGTATAATTATTTAATATACTTATTTTTTGCATAAAAATTAAAATTAAAATCCTATGATGAAAATAAGTCTATTAAATTTCACAATAATACTTTTACTTGAATTTATCATCTTAAAATCACAATAGTTAAATTGTTATATTTATTACATTATGAAGGTGACAACTTTGGAATCATTTAAAATAAAATAATATAAGTTTCATAATTGCTTGTATAAGACTCCAAATGGTAAAATATTCTACAATTGGATTATTATAGTTTTAATGTACATGAAAAATTAGTTTTGGTCAGGGTTTTGTGCCTTTTATGGTCACTATTAGTTTAATAAAAACTATATTCTTGATTTTTCACTAGATAAATAATTTCTGCATCACTATTGTGTCACAATTAATGATAATTATTTAATCCATAAAAATTATAAATAAATTCTCATGATGTAGATAATTTTGTTAGATTTCTATAGACTATTAATGTTCAATGTTTCATGAAGTTTATCACTAACTTAAAATTATTATACTTATAGTATTTAAGAGAGTGACATGTTGTCACTTTCTTTGGTTTTAATAAAAATTATATTATTTTCATGGAAATATAGTCCATTAAATTAATATAATCCAACACTTAGGTGATATGGGTCGACTTTTACTCATCCAATAGGATTTTTCCAAGTGTTAGGGTAATTTTATAATCTTATATTTACCCTTAATTACCCGATTTACCTTTAACTATAGTAAATAAAAGTTACCGTAGTTACAATTCACAATGCCCAAAAATAAAAAGTAGCTTATTAACATAATTTCGACCACTGATTACAAATATGGAATCCGTTTTTTCAAATTCAATACACAAAATTTGCAGAAATTAAATTAAAATTAATCCCGTTGTCGAAAGAAAACGGGTTTTTCTTTAAAACATTGCAAAAGATTTAATTGATTTAACCTACGAATTCAAGGTAAAATCAATGATAATGACATAAATTATATTAAATGGTAAAAATATATTGTATTTATACTTTAAAACCATTAAATATTATAATTTAACAATATAAATTATTGCGATGAAAAAAGTTGTTTTTAATTAAAATATAGCGTGTTTTTACTATTCATCAAAATATGAAAGTTACCAGAATAATATGAAAATTTTATCCAAAGTAAATTTTTATTTCTTGATTCCAAAGAAGATTTTTATTTTGTCAGATTGAACTTATAAACATGTCAAAACTAGATTTAAAGTGGGTGCGCCATCAAAAGGCGGCAAAACTGCATTTTATGAAAAATACTTATTTTACCCGAAAAATTTATTTTGTTCTTATACCATGTTCTAGAAAATGTGTAAGTTGAATAATAATGTTATAAAATTCAAAATTTAGTTAATAATATTCATAACGGCTAGTTCATAATAATATTATAATAATATATCGTTGTTTAGTAACACCCAGTATTGCGTACAACTCACGCTATTGAGGAAGGTCGTGATTGCATGTAATGCAAGGCAAGTCAGGGTTGCGTGTTGTGCAAGAATCCTTCGTTGTTTCATATAACAGAATCCAACCATATTTCATTTATACATTGAATATATATATATATATATACTCAATGTTGCGTAGAATAACTATTATCAAAATATTGTGCACCATGATCCAAGAATAGTGTTGCATATACTGCAAGCTAATACGGCATTGCGTATAGCGCAAGGTAATCTTGGTGTAGCATACAACAAAAGACAGTAATGAAATTAAAAGAATATTTTTCATATAATCTCAGGGTGTTACAAAAACTCAATTCGCAGATGCCCGTAATTGGATCCACCTCTGATGAATCCAAACAATGCCAACAGAGGCCCTAGAATCCAACACACATATCAAGATTTATCTAACTTAGAAAAAATGTTATAGGAATGGAGGAATCCCACATACCTAAAGAAGTAATGCTTGCCACACCATGACCAATAAAGGTACGACCATTGGAATAAAATTACACACCATAACTTGGAATAAGACAAAAAGAAACACCAATGTAGATCAATAGATATGATAACAAAATTTTAGGGAGTTACCATGAGAAATGAAAATAAATAAGTGGAAATATCACTTACCCAGAGAGATGAAGTTGAACCACCATGAAGATCGAAATCCGAACAGATTTATTTGAAATAAATGGTGTCTCCAAAAATCACTATAGGGAATCTTTGGTTTGAGAGAAAAGGATAAGTGGTGGCCAAATGGGCACCCAAATCCTGAACATCACCCTAAAACATTCATTCATGTGTAATTACGTGACATTTAACTCCTTTGGACATTCTGAAAGACATGTCTTTGAAGTATTCTTTGAAATCTATTACCTTAGATTAAAATCTTTTATTTAAAGCATTCCCTAATGAAAAACTAATCATCACATTGTGTAACTTTTCACAATGTGATTTAGTTCAATAATTACATCCAAAAATTCTTACACATAATGTAACATAGTTACATGGTTTGAAATACCCCAAAATCTTTAAGAAAATGCCTCTTAAATTTAATATTTCAACAAAACCATGAATTCATCATTTTAATTATCTTCTCAATTCCTTCTCGGACCTATATGGACAATGAAAATGGAGAACCATGACAATGTTAAGGATATACCTTACAGATTAGTGACAATATGTTACAAAATCCCCATAATATATAATTTTTTTCCCTGATGAGTCTTTTGGAAGATATAATCACTAGAAAAAGATGAGTCCATTGCTCCCTAATCGCATAGTGATTCACTGTTTCATTTTCACCCTAACACCACAGTTTTAAACTTGTTTTGTATTGAAAATTATAAAAATAATAACAAATTTCACTTCATGTTTGATTACATTATTTTGTTTTTATCACTTTTAAAAAGTGAAATGCTACAATTTTTTTATAATTGCATTGAAGGTGGAGGTGATATGGAGGGTCCATGATGAATTCCAAGAAAAATGGGCCAAACTGCGTTGGATCCAAGCATACCCGGAGACTCATCTGCATATTTAGACTTAACCATGAATCCCAATGGGATAAAATGTTGTGGGTAGGTCAAAAATTCATTGGTATACATTTCATATGAAGGAACCCAAGCCTCATTTGGCCATCTGTTGGCCAACCGACCTGATATTTCCAGAACACCGAATTTGCACGAAGTCAACAGTGCTGTGCTCTGATATTTCCATATCATGGGATCTTTTTTTGTCCAATTGGTACAAACATTTTGGTGAAGATATTATATTGGTATTGGAACATGTTTTTAGCTTTTTACAATGAATGATTCGACTATCTAGTGGTCAAAAATTATGGGCTAAGTGATTTTACAGAATCTATGTGCCCAAAACCACCTTCCACTTTTCCTATAAAATGGAAGCTTGGGATCATTATTATGGAGTTTTGAAAAATAGTTATGTGATTCCAATTTGGTGTTCCATAATATTGATCCCCTCATCCTATATGTTATGGATGCCCTTATCCTCCTAGGAGTGTCATGGATGAAGGTGACGTTCCACTCATTCCTCGTCCTCTCGATGGTGACTTAAACGGTGGATGATAATTTCGAGGGAGCTACACATACATGGGACGGAGTTATGGAAACTGTTCTTCCACTAGTTTTCTATAATTTTTCTTTTAAATATTTCAATTATGTTTAACCTTGGTGCACTTATCCTGTGAATAAATTTATTTTATTATAATTAAGTGAAACACTTTTTATCTCTACATCGATTGGGTTGATATTTCAAGTGGGGATATTGGGTTTTTCCTATTGGTAAACACAATAACCCTATTTATCTCACAAATAAATAATATATTAGTATGATTTGTTATCCTTCACACTATTTTTAAAGTCCAATTCCTGACAACATGATTTTTGTGTCAATGGTTGGTACTTTGTGCTACGATTTATGAGGCAAGAGGGGAATGAAGATCTTGACAACCCTCAACAAATGAATTAAAAAAACCATGTAAATATGTTTAGAACAATGAAATATCCCTAATGTGTAGTGAACATGTAGTGATATTTTCATCTCATAATTCTAAAACACCACCTTTATTTATCAACTATTGAACTCTTTAATCAAGTCATTTTCTTCAAACTTTTTTCAAAACCACCCCCAATTTTGTTCATTTTTTTAAAAATTCACACTATAAACCACCAATGATCCTTGAGAGATGACCTAGGGTCTACCATATATATAAATAAACCATAAAATGAAAATAAATTTTACAGGTCACAACAATGCGTTCAAATTTTGGCAGCGTTGCTGGGGAGCACTTTAGCTTTTAGTGCATGTTTTTGATAATATTGCTGTAAATTTTGCAAATATTTATCTGTTTTATCTTATAAATTTCCCAATATATTTGTGGTACGATTTAATTATTTTTTTGGTTTTGTGCATGATGCTTTCTACTCCCAGAGACATACAACCTTTTGAACCTGAACTCGAGAGGATCCTACATCAGTGACATCGAGATGCACAAGACAACCCTTTAAAGGATGAGACACCACAACTTGAGACTTTTCTAAACCCCTCTTCTTATGGAACTAAAGTAGAACATGTAATTAATATGTATAATATGTATGAAAACAATAAAAAACTAAAAGAACTAACCTCCCCTGATCTTGATATCCAACCCACCTATATTTAAATCCAAGGCGAGGAACCTAATTTTGAAATGAAATCTAGTTTATTTTATTTATTACCAAGATTGCATGGACTCACGAGAGAAGATCCACATAAGGACTTAAAATAATTTCAGACTTTGTGTTATAATTTAAGACCTACTAATGCCGATGAATAATAAGTAAAGCTCAGAGCATTCCTATTTTTATTAGAAGACACTACAAAAGACTAGATTTACTATGTTAATTCACCAATTATAGGCTGGGCAGACAAAAAAAATATTTTTCATGAAAAATATTTCCCAACCTCTCAAAATGAAACTATAAGGAATGAAATATTTGGTGTAAGTAAATAAAAAGGGGAAACATTACATGAATATTGGAAATTCTTTAAAAGGTTATGTTCAAGCTGTCCACACCACCAAATAATTTCTCATCTTGTAATACTATATTTTTATGAAGGTTTGATTCCAATTGATCGTAACATGATTGATGATACTATATGTGGTGCACTAGTGGATAAAACCCCAATCACTACAAGTAACCTAATTGAGAACATGGTGAAAAACACTCAAAAATTCAGTTCATGGTCCAGTTTATCCATTCGAGGTTACCATGAGGTGAAAAGTACCAAATTTGAGAAGAAGGTGTACAAGAAGTTAAAAGATGTAAGTACCATTCTTTGACAACTTTCTCTTTACCAAGGGAAATACCAATCTCCTCCTCCCATCCATTATGGTATATGTTCTTTTGACATCCACAACTCTGACCAATTTCATCAATTGAGAGAAACATCTGAGAGTTGTGAGGTAATATTTTTGAGGTCACCCCTATAACCAACCCTTTAGGGAAGAACCATATTATCCATAAAACCCTGTATGGAAAAGAAACCAAGATTATAAGAAAGGGTATATTCAAACCAACCTCAACCAAAATGGAACAAACTAGGGTAGAGTTTTTATCCACCACGACCACCCAGAAATACTCAACCACCAAAATTTCCTTTCGAACCACCCCTCCAAAACCTATGCCTAGACTAGAAGATATAATTAATCAAATGGTGGTAAAAAATATTCAATTCCATAAACCACCCAGTAAGCTATAAAGACCTAAATAACCCATTATGAAAAAATAACTAACTCTGTGGGGGGGGGGAATTCAAATTCATGTCTCTAGTAGACTACCCTCTTAACCAGAAGGTAACCCTAGGGATAAGGAAAATTTTAGTTCCACCATGATTAAGAGTAGAAAATATCTTAAAACCAAAGTGAAACCTACAATAGATTCATCCACTCCTGAGGAAACCACCATCCCAACTGTTGAAAATGGTCCCAGAGAGAAAGTTCATTATCTTGAGATAATCCCTTCCAAAGGAAAGAGTGTGTTTGTTTATGTGTTGCCTATCCCAACCATTCCTCTTCCATTTCCCCAAAGGGACACCCAACCATGAAAAAAAGAAAACCTAACTTGAAAAAGAAATATTAGAAACATTAAAAAAAGTATAGGTTAATATCCCTTTGATTGATGTCATGAATCAAATTCCATGATACACATTGTTTTTTATGAAGATGTGTACACACTAAAATAGAATATGAGGTGATGAGAAGGTGAGTATGACAACCCTGATTTTTATTACAAAATTAAACATAATTTATTACATAAACTTCACTTGATGCATCATAGAATATCAATAGGTCTAGTGTCTTTAGGTATTATGATCATTACATAACAAACTAAAAACCTGAAATACAACATCTTTATTGAAAACTTCCTTTACATTACCACTACATTCCCTCGTACTTAGCATTGCATGGGATAACCTGAGAACATGCATAAGAAAAGGGTGATCTATAAAGCCCAGTAAGGGAATAATCATGGAATAACACGAGGAATAAAATACATGTTAGACAATAGGCATATTAATATATAATAAGAGAAGAATAAACCTAAAGGCATGATAAATCATGATAATCATATAATGTAAATGTGGCAACAACACTTAACATGATATTAGCATGACCCAAGGTTCATTGCACATGAAACATTAGTAAATCCTCATTTCAAATGAAGAATGACTAAACCCTCATTTCACTTTAATTAGTATGAGTAAACACGCATTTCACATGACATATCATGATACAATACTTTACCCAATGCATTGGAGTGCTATCAGGGTGCACCCTTCTTAAACATTTCATTTCATGCATAAGTGTGCCACATGGATCACAAAACATTAAATCATTCATCATAATCATTTATTCCATGATAAAATAATGTTGAATAAATACTTGAAACTATTTAAACAATAATTAAATATGAATAAAGTTGAATACCATTGATAGAGAAATGGGCATGGTATTCACTACACAATGACTTTGGCTTGGAAAAACGTTGTGCAATTTTGACAGCATAACGGTGAGACATAAGAACTCATAAAAATGGTTGATGAGTGAGAAAGGGGTGTATCATAATATTTACATAAAATGGACAGTAATGGGATTATATAGATACATGTACCAACAGATTTAAGGGAATTTAGATTCATGATACAAAAGAATCACTTGAATGTAAATGGGGAGAGAGAAATTCCTTTCAGAATTTTGGCATATTAACGGTTGTACATGGGAGGCATTTAATGAGTGAAAAATGGGTCTCCCATCATTAAAACAAAAATATGGAAGTATGGGGGAGGTGATAAAACTTACCCCAATATTTATAATTGAAATTAATAGGGCATAACAACTTAAAGAATATTGGACAAAAATGAGAAAGGAAGAAAAACCCTTACTTTGAAATATGGATCCAAAGGCTTGAGAGAGGCTTGAGAGAGGATTTTTGGGAGCTTGGGGCACTTTGGGAGGAATATAGAAAGAGTAGGACATAGGTTGGAAGAACTCCAAAGGCTTTGAGTGAGGAGGAAGTGGGATCTTGGGTGGGTTTGTATCGGAATGGTGAAGAAATTCTTTTTTATTTAGGTTTGGGACACCTCACATTAAACTAATCAAACCACAATCTATCCCATGGTTTTTCCCATGGTTTTTGGAAAAGGGAAGTGGAAAACAATATTTTATATGGCCAAAGTCCGAACTTCCTAAAATAATGGGGTTGTTTATGTGGAGGTGAGTCACATTCCTAAGGAAAATATTTTAAAAAGACAAAATGTTTAATAAGTCTTGAAGGGTCCAAAAATGCTTTGTAAAATAAATCAAACAAACCCAAAATCACATTATTTTATTTGTAAAACTTATATTGGCCGAAAATAATGTTTATAGTATTTTATTACATCACTATTGGGTCATTATGGTGTCATAAAATAGATTATATATTTAAATGATATTTAATTTTTACCCAAAAATTTGAATGTCTCAGAAAATGAAGAAAAATTCACCACTGGATAATTTTGATTTATTAATTCCAGAAATAATATTCATTTTATCTAAATAATTTTCTAAATATGTTAAATTTTACTTTTAAAATAAAAACCGACATTTATAAAAAATTCATGGGTTTTGGAAAAAATGGATTTCAAAACCTTAATAAGAATTACAATTGAATTCATAAAATTATACGATAATTTATATTTAATAAAAATTAATTTAATAACAATAATAATATCTTATTAAAATATTATTTAATTCAAAAATCCATTAATTAATCAAAATATATTTCTTAGTTGAACATTAACTAAAAATACTATTTCTGCTTTAAAAACTAATTACAAGGTAAAAATAATAAAATGAAAGTGTATTCATTATTATAAACAAACATAAATTACATAACCATAGTGCTAAGGTCTTGTTATATAAACCCTTATAACACCCAAAAAAGACCAAAAAGTATAGTGTGCGATGGTGAAACACTCTTGGGGTCGCTCTGATAACATTACTCGGCTGATAATCTCTATCAACTTCCACTTCACTCGTAGGCGGTCCTGCTCGAGCTTTATATATTCAAGATTGTCTTGGGCATGGTCAAGAGAAATGCCCAAAGACACAAACTCCTTTCTGAGCTCTAAAAAATGGGCTTCGTATGGGCCACGTCTACTGGATGAGTCCATCACTTCCTTTTTCTGGGTAAATTAGATTTGTTAATGAACTATATTTATACTAATCATGTGATCACTGTTCAATGACTATATTAGCAACGATCACAATTCCTAATAGTATTTTAAAATCCAAAATCACAAAACCAAAGAAGTTGAAATTTTATATAAACATTTTACATAAAGAGACATTTAATTAGATCAAGAGGGATTTCCATTAATGAAAGTTTGTGTCGTTACAATCTTCACCCATTAAGAAACTTTTCCCCCAAAATTTCCTTTTCCCACACTAAAAGATATGTGGGTAACTTTGCTTCATCATTTCCACCTATTCCCACATTGCTTCTTCAAACATGTAGTATCACTACAACACCTTGATGAGGGGCATTGTTTTTTTTCATAGGACTTTTTCTCTATGATATAAGATCTTCACCGGTTTCTCCTCGGAATAAAGATCATCCTCTAACTGTACCACCTATAAAGAGAGTACATGTGAAGGGTTTGGTATGTACTTACTTAAGTGGAATACATGAATGACATCATATACTTTGGCCATGGTAGGTTGAAGTTCTAGTCGATAGGCCACAACCCCGACACGTTCAAGAATCTCTAAGGGGTTGATGTACCTTGGACATAACTTCACATTCTTTCCAAACCTCATGACCTTCTTCCATGGAGATATGCATAGAAATACCTTGTCTCCAACTTCAATATCAAGGTCTAATCGATGGTTATCTGCATAACTATTCTGTTGACTCTGGGCTGCATTGATATGATGCTGAATGGTTTTCACCTTCTCCAACATTTCTTCGACCATTTCTGGTCCAAGCATATTACGCTCACCGACCTCATCCAAACACACTGACGTTCTGCACCTTTTTCCATAAAGGGTTTCATAAGGTGCCATTTGGATGCTGGAGTGGAAACTAATATTATAAGACAACTCAACCCGAGGAAGATTCTGATCCCATCCTCCTTTAATGTCCACTGATGACGCACCCAAAATGTTCTCAAGTGTATGGATAGTCCGCTCGGATTGGCTATCATATTGAGGATGATAGGACGCATTAAAGTTCAGTTTAGTATTCAGAGCATGTTGAAGACTCTTCCAAAATGTAGAGGTGAATCTTAGATCTCAATTGGACAAAATAGATAGTGGTACTCCATGAAGCCTTACCACTTCCCTGAAATATATCTGTGCGAGTTGATCCAATGAGAAATCCTCCCGAATAGCAATGAAGTGTGCATCCATTGTAAGACGATCCACAATAACCCAGATTGAATTGTTTCATTTGGATGTCTTCGAAAGTCCAGTGACAATGTCGATGGTCATAGTCCCCCATTTCCATTCTAGTATGGGAAATGGTCGCATCATCCCATTAGAATTCTGACTCTCTACCTTCACTTGCGGACACACCAGGCACATTGATTTATATTCGGTGATCTCATTCATCATATTATCCCACCAATAATTCTCTCAGAGATCTCGATGCATCATTGTGTATCCTAGGTGAATAGATAAATTTGAACTATGTTCATCATCCAAACGTTCCTTCTTCATCTCCGCACTTGATGGAACACATATTCTTTTCCCAAATCTCACAATTCCTTCTTCCTTAACATTAAACTCCAAGGATTTCCCTGTTTCGATAGCTTCCACTTTTTACTGAATTCCCACATCATCCTTTTAATCATCCTTTAACCTTTCCAAAAGTGACAATTAAGTAATAATTTGTGAAAGGATTGATGATGTTCCCTTATTTATGATTCCCATGTCCATCTTCTTCAAATGTAAGAGTATTGGATCCATTTTAATTTTCATCAATGAAAGAATCGATAGGTCCATTCTACTTAGGACATCCACCACCTTGTTCACTTTACCATGATGGTAATGGATTGAGATGTCATAGTCTTTGATCATCTACAACCATCTTCGTTGGCGCATGTTCAACTCTTTCTGTGTGAATATATACATGAGGCTTTTGTGGTCCGTATATATTTCACACTTCTCCCCAAAGAGATAATGCTGCCAAATTTTCATATCAAAGATAACTGTAGATAACTCAAGGTCATGTTTTGGATTGTTCTGTTCATGAACATTCAATTGCCTTGAATCGTAGGTAATGACTTTGTCATTTTGCATCAACACACAACCCAGGCCCTTCTTCGAAGCATCACTTGATACCAAAAAAAGTTCTCTACTTGTGGGTAAAGTGAGAATGGGCACAATGATAAGCCTCCTTTTTTAAATCCTTGAATAATTATTCACATTAATCTCTCCCAGAAAACTTTACTCCCTTCTGAGTTATCTTGGTAGGAGGGTTGGAAAATCGTGATAAATTGTTCACAAATCGTCGATAATATCCAGCTAACCCCAATAAGCTATGGATATCTGTTGCCGATGTTGGCCTCAACCATCCCTCAATTGAATTTGTTTTGGATGGATCCATATATATCTCATTTAATGTGATGATATGGATCAATAATGATACCTTCTTCATCCATAACTCACACTTGATGTACTTTGCATAGAGATTCTTCTTCTGCAAGGTCTCTAGTACAGTTCTTAGATGATCCTCACGATCCTCCTTGGTTTTTGGGTATATTAGAATATCATCTATAAAGACAACCACAAATTTTTTGAGGTAATCTCTGAAGACCCATGAAGATTTCTAGAGCATTAGTGAGTTTAAAAGGCATTACTATGAATTCATAGTGCCTGTATCTTGTATGAAAAGTAGTCTTGGGGATATCTTCTTTCTTCAACCTTAATTGATAATATCCGGACCACAAATCCACCTTGTAGAAGTATTGTTCTCCATGAAGATGATCAAACAAGTCATCAATTCTTGGTAGAGGATGCTTGTTTTTTATTGTTATTTTATTAAGTTCACGATAATTGATGCAAAGGTGCATTGGCTCTTCCTTTTTCTTGTCTATGAGGACTGGTGCAACCCATGGTGAAGCATTTGGGCATATAGACCCTTTATCCAGATTTTCATGTAGTTATTTCTTCCGCTCCACAAAAACCATTCTATACGTAGTATTTGATATTGGCAAGGACCTAGGTATAAGATCAATTGAGAATTCAACATCTCTTCTAAGAGGAAGACCAGACAATTCCTTGGGAAACACTTCAGTGAATTCCCTCACAATAGGCATGTCTTCAAGGATGGTTTCCTCTTTACACTTAATCATCTAAGCCAAATATGTGTTCTCATAGAGTAGTAATATCCACACTTGAGATGATGGAGATAAAGAAGATTATCTTCCTCCTTGCACTTGTATAGAATCGGGGGTCGATTCTCAACATGGAGAGTGATTTCCCTCTCATGCCAATTTAGGTTGGCTCTATATAAGAAAAGACAATCCATGCCAATAATTTCATCGAATTCCACCATAGGGAGTATGACGAGGTTCACCAGGAAAATTAATCCAAAAATTATGATAGGGGAGGATTTATATTCATGGGATGCAATGATTGCCCCATTTTCCGTACTCACTGACATCTTTACTTCCATGATTTGTGGTGGTGCTGGGATTATTCTACTAATCCTTCGAGATATAAAAGAATGCACAGGACCTGAATCAAAAAGTTTGTTCACTATTTTTTAATGAATAACTAGCATACCTATCACCACTTCATTGTCAGGGATCACTTCGGCAGTAGTGATGGAAAAAGCTCACCCTTACTGCCTTGGAGGTTTTTGGTTGCCTCCAAAAACCCTTGGCTTAGGGCACTGATTTGCAAGATGTCATGGTTCTTTGAAGTTGTAGAAATGAACCACGCGTTGAGGTTCAAATGGAGTGTTCCTCTCCTCTGTCGCAGCCACAAGTATTTCATTCCAAAAGTTAATAGCTAGGTTCCCTTATCTTTCACACTTGAAGCATTTCCTCATCCCCTTCAAGCAATTTCTGGGGTGCTTCTTTCCGCACCATTGGCAAGTGGGGTGTTGGATATTCTTAGCATCGTTGGATTTATCCATTGGACCACTAACATTGATGTCAACCTTACACTTCTTATCCCCATGATACCCCTGAGATTCTCAAATCTCCATTTCGACCTTGAGGGAACATCGGCCAATTTCCTCATAGCTGTCGAAGTCATGGATCACCAGCACTTTCTGCATGCTATGGTTTATCCCACCAAAGAAGTGGGAAACCATACATTCGTGGGAAATGACAAAGCCATAGGCGTATCATGAAATCCTTGTGAAGTTTTCCTCATACTCTCTGACAGATTCATTGTCTTTTTGCTTGAGGGAATTGAATTCTATTTCCATCTTAGGCCAGAGGGTGCAAGGAAAATATTTATTGAAAAACATCTTCTGGAAATCCTTCCATTCGAATTCCTTGACCTTGTCCTTAGGCTTCGTATTTTTGATCAATGTCCACCATTGATCAGATTCACCCTCCATATGATAAGTATCGAGGTGAACCATCTCTTGTTCAGATCATTGAAGGATGGAGAAGATCTTTTCAATGGAGTTGATCCATTGTTCTGCGACTGAGGGATCAGATGATCCATTAAAAGTAGGAGGCCTTTGTCTCATTAAGCTCTCGATAGTGACTTGTTCTTTCTTAAGGGGGGTTGAAAGTTCCTCTTGACCCATGTTTCTATTCAAATCTTGAGTTAGATGGGTGAGAAGTATGACAAAATTAGCGATTACCACTCCCATTTGATTGGGCATCTCATTAGTACTGTCATCACATTGATTGTCACATCAGTTGTTAGCCCGATTCCTCCTATTACCAGCCCTTGGATAGAATAAAAGGAATGTTAGGGGTAACACATAAAGGGTAATCCAAGGATACAATTGATGAATTATAAATACCTTTTATATCCTTAACATATGAATCTATTGGGTTTAGTCTATGTTATCCATGATCTACTTTCTAACATATATTCTTAGGGAATTTTTTTTAGTCCCTTAATAATTGTTCATACTAAACATGTGAATTTACCAAAGCATATCCCCCAGGAGTGTCATAACGAATAGTTCATAAAGGCCTGTTGTTGTGCACAATTTCCCATTCGAATCTATCTCAAAGTAGTGTTTTCGGGTTTTACCCCTATGATATATCTGTGCCAGAGCTGCCTCTACCTGCTCGTATCCAGACAGGGATATATTTTCTTGATAAACCACTTACTCAATACTCACCAAAACTAAGGGATGTTTTTATTATACTTACTCTTGTCTATAAGGCTTTACTAGGGTTTTCTAATCCTAATCCCAAAAATAACTAAACCTCCCTCTGATATCAACTATGACAACCCTGCTTTTTATTACACAATTAAACATAATTTATTACATAAAATTCACTTGATAGAAAATAGAAGATTGAGAGGTATATTTTCATTGGGGATTAAGATCATTAAATAACAACTCAAAAAATGTAATACAACATATTTATTGAAAACTTCCTTTACATGACCACTACATTCCCTCGTACTTAGCATTGCATGGGATAACCTGAGGACATGCATAAGAAAAGGGTGATCTATATAGCCCAGTAAGGGAGTAATCATTGAATAACATGAGGAATACAATACATGTTAAACAATAGGAAAATCAATAGAGCACAAGAGAATCATAAACATGAAGGCATGATAAAGCATGATAATCATAACATGGAAATGTGGCAACAACACTTAACATGGAATTAGTATGAGCCAAGGCTCATTGTACATGGAGCATGAGAAAAACCTTATTGCACATGAAGCATGAGAAAAACCTCATTGAACTTGAGTTAGCATGAGTAAACACCCATTTCAAATTAAGTATCATGATACTATACTTTACCTAATGCATTGGAGCACTATCAGGGCCCACCCTTCATAAACATTTCATTTCACACATAAGTGTGCCACATTGATCATAAAACATTGAATCATTCAACATAATCATTTATTCCACAATAAATGAAAATGGAATAAATATTTTAAACACTTTAAATAATAATTAAATGTGTATAATGTTGAATACCCCTGATAGAGAAATTGGCACGGTATTCACTACACAATGACTTTGGCTTGGAAAAACGCGGTGCAATTTCAACAGCATAACGACGTGACATAAGAACTCATAAAAATGGTTAATGAGAGAGAAAGGGGTGTATAATCATATTTAAATGACATGGAAAGTAAGTGGGTCATAATATACATGTCCCAAAAAATGTAATGTAATTTAGATTTAGGATACAAAATAATTTCTAGAATGTAAATGGGGAGAGAGAATTTTTTTTCCGGAATTTTGGCATAGTAACAGGTGTACATGGGAGGAATTTAATGAGAGATAAATGGGTCTCCCAAAATTAAAACAAAAATAGGGAAGTATGTGGTAGAATTTAAACCTTAACACAACATTTATAATTGTAATTAAAAGGTCATAACAACTTAAATAATATTGGACAAAAATGACAAGAAGAAAAAGCCTTACTTGAAAGTGTGCTTCCAAAGGCTTGAGAGAGGCTTGAGAGAGGCTTCTTGGGAGCTTGGGGCCCCTTGGAAGGATTATAGAGAGAGTAGGTCAGAGGTTGGACGAATATAAATGGCTTTTAGTGAGGAGGAAGTGGGATCTTGGGTGGGTTTATATAGTAAAGGTGAGGGAATTCTTTATTATTTAGGTTTGGGACACCTCACATTAAACAAATCCAACCCACAAACCCGCCCATGGTTTTTTCCCATGGTATTTAAAAATGGTAAGTGGAAAATAATATTTTATAAGGCCAAAGTATGAACTTATTAAAATAATGGGTTTTCTTATGTGGAGGTGAGTCACACTCCCAAGGAAAACAATTTAAAAAGACAAAAATGTTTTAAAAGACATGAAGGGTCCACTAAAGCTTTGTAAAATAAATCAAACAAACCAAAAATCACATTATTTAAATTTTAAAACATATATTGACCGAAAATTAAGTTTATTGTATTTCATTACATCACTATTGGGTCATTATTATGCCATAAAACACGTTATATATTTAAAGGGTATTTAATCTTTACCAAAAAATTTGACTGTCTCAGAAAATTATGAAAAATTCACCATTGGATAATTTCGGTGTCCTGATTCCATAAATAATATTCATTTTATCTATATAATTTTCTAAATATGTTAATTTTAACTTTTAGAATAAAAACATATATTTATTGGAAATTTATGGGTTTTGACAAAAATAGCTTTCAATCCTTAATAAAAATTAAAATTACATTCATAAAATTATATGATCTTTTATATATAATAAAAATTAATTTAATAACAATAATAATATTTTTTAAAATATTATTTAATTCAAAAATCTATTAATTCATCAAAATATATTTCTTAGTTGAACATTAACTAAAAATATTATTTGTGCTTCAAAAACTATTTACATGGTAAAAATTATAAAATCAAAGTATACTAATTATTATATAAAAAAATAATGTACATAACCATAGTGATAAGGTCTTGTTATATAACCCCTTATAACACCCACATAAGACTGAAGAGTAAGGTGTGCGATGGTAACATACTCTGGGGGTGGCTCGGATAACTTTGTCGGGTGGTAATATCTATCAACTATTACTTCTCTCATAGGAAGTCTGGCTTGTGCTTAACATATTCAAGCCCGGCTTGGGATTGGTCAAGAGTGAAGCCCAAATACGCAACCTCTTTTCTGAGATCTGACAAATGGGCTTCGTATGGGGCATGTCTACTGGATGAGGCATTTGCTTCATTTGTCTACGTAAATTAGATTTGTTTAATCCCTATATTTATACTAATCATGTTATCATTGTTCAACGACTATATTATAAATGTTCACAATTATTAACAATATTTTCAAATCCAATAACATAAAACCAAATAAGTTGAAATTTTATATAAACATTTTACATAAAGCGTCATTTAATTAGATCAAGAGGTATTTCCATTAATGAATGTTTGGGTCGTTATAGTGAGATTGGGGATAAATGTATCATCATTTATAGAGCCTTCAATTCCCACCAAATGAAATGATATAGGAACATTCTCGATTATGTGCACCATAGGGTAGTATTCATTTTCCAATGTTATTCTTGATTTGGATGCTTCTATATATGTGACAACTCACTCCATTTAATCTTCATTTCATGTTAGGGAACTGAATCCCACTAGAATTGTTGTTCAATTAGAAAATCTGAGTACATCACACACCTTTGGTGTTTTAGAGGATGTTCATGTGAGGGTACAAAATTTAATTTTTGCTTCTTATTTTTATGTGATTAAAATGGAAGATATTATGATGAATAGAAATGCCCCAATTATATTTGAGAGACCCTTTTTTAAAACTTTTAAAACCATAATTAATGTTCAAAATGGTACATTATCTATAGATTTATTTTGTTGAAATTGTCCACTTCAGTATCCTTGATGCCATTAAGTAACCCTTAGAAGAACCTTCCCCTCTCCCTCTCTCTGTTAACCCTATAGATGTACTCCCTTCCCCTGAAAAAACATGTTTTCATTACCCAATAACCTCTATGAGTTTTCATCCTTGATTAAAATTATTGTTAATGTATCATGAATTTATTGTGGTAGTGGTCTAGAAAAGTGTCATGCATGTTTATTAATTGATAATTTCTTGAAAACTGTGGATCCAATAACCATCAATGATACTACTAAGCTTGTAAAAGCTCAATCCTCATCTGGGGATGACACCATTGAGTAGTTTGATGAGATTAGTGACCTATAACTTTCACAAACACTCCCATAAACCTAAAATCCACATGAATTGTAATTGAAACAACTTCCTCATGATTTAAAATATTTATATCTTGAGAATGGAAATAAGGTTCATGTCACCATTTCTAGTTAACTCCCTCACGAGCATGAATTGTGACTAATTGAACTTTTAATAGAGTATAAACAAGAATTGGGATGGACACATTCATACATTCCTGGTGTTATCCCATCAGTTTGTAAACATCATATTTTATTAAATGATAAGGATAAACTAGTGAGGCCGGAACAATGTTGACTGAACCCAAACATGTTATATGTATTTAAAAAAGATATAACAAAAATAATTAGTTGCTGGAATCATTTAACCCATATCTGACAGTCCATGGGCCAGTTCCGTTGAAGTAGTTCCTAAAAAATTGGTCTTATAGTACTCAAAAAATGAAAATAATGAATTGGTTACAACTCATGTACAAAATAGTTGGTGTGTCTTCATAGACTATCATCAACTAAACCAACACACTTAAACGGAAGGACCATTTCCCATTTCCATTCATTGACCAAATGCTAGATAGGATAGCAGGGAAGTCCCATTACTATTTTCATGAAGGTTATTCGGGATAATGTCAAATCCATATTTCCACTGAGGATAAGAAAATGAAAACCTTTACTTTCCCCTTTGGCACATTTTCATATAGGAGGATTCCATTTGGTCTGTTCAATGATCTTGGTAATTTCTAGTGACGCATGGTTTGTATTTTTTGGATTACCTGGAGAATTTCATGAAAGTTTTCATGGATGATTTCACTATTTAGGGATCATATTTTGATGAATTTTTTAGTAGTCTTGCTTCAGTCCTACGTCGCTGTATTGAAAATATTCTCATATTAAATTATGAGAAATTATATTTCATGGTGCGACAAGGTATAGTTTTGGGACATCTCATTTATAGGGATGTCATCCAAGTTGATAAATCCAATGTGGATGCCATTTCTTCCTTTCCATTCCATAAAAATGTACAATATGTGAGGTATTTTCTAGGTCATATTATATTTTACCATCGTTTCATTCCTGAATTTAGTAAAATTGCACTCCCTCTCTCCAAATTTCTCAAAAAATTAAAATACTTTTCTTTTGATAAAGAATTTGAAGAGGCTTTTAATAAGTTAAAATTGAGTCTCATGTCACTCCCAGTAATCCAACAACCTCAGTGGGATTTACCATTTGATCTCATGTGTGACACCTCTAACTATGCAATTGGGGAAGTCTTATAAAAAAGGGTCGATCACGCTCCACATGTCATTGCCTATGCCTCACGTACATTGGAACATGCCCAAGAAAACTGCACCACAGCTGAACAATAATTCTTTTCTATTGTGTTTGCCTTGAAAAAATTTAGTTCATACCTTTTATGGTCCAAATTCATCGTATTCTCAGACCATGTAGTGCTCTTGTATCTCCTAAAGAAACCAGAAGCCTAACCACATCTCATTCACTCAATGCTCCTCCGTCAACAATTCAATCTAGAAATTCAGGATAAAAAAGGAGTAGAGAATGTGGTGGCTAACCATATCAGTAGGATCCACCCATCGTCAGACAATGAATCATCTCCATGTATTCTTATTAATGACATGTTTTGAGATTGGCAATTGTACCAAGTGCAAGATGTTATTCCTTGGTATGATGAAATTGTTAATTATTTGGTAGCATCTTGAATTCATGCTAATTTCAACAAATCTAGGCCAAACATATTAAACGGGAGTCCCATTGGTACATTTTGGATGAATCCTACCTTCGGTGTAAATGTATTGATCAAGTCCTCAGGCGTTGTGTTCCCGATAGTGAGTTTCATTCTATCTTTAGGTTATACCACACTCTTTGTGGTGGGGTCCACTTTGGTCCCCAATGGACGGCTCGCAAAGTCATTGAATATGGTCTCTTTGAACCAATGTTTTTTGGGTTTGCGCATGATTTTTGTAAAACTTATCCTCACTATCAAATAATGGGGAATATATCTAAAATAAATGAAATTAAAAAAAATACCCCATCTCTTCTATGAAAATTTCAATGTATAGGGCATTAAATTTATGAGACCATTCCCCAATTAATTTGGGAACCTGTACATTATTTTAGAACTGGATTATGTTTCAAAATGGTTTGAGGCACGAGCTACAAGGATTGATGATTCTAATGAGGTAATAGAATTTTTGAGAACTCAAATCTTCTGTAGGTTTGAATTACCAATGTTCATCATCAGAGAATAGGGTTCCCATTTCTGTAATCAAACAATGAAATCTATTTTGTGTTAGTATGGGGTCAGGTATCAAGTGTCTACTAATTCTCATCGACAGACCATTGGTCAAGTTAAGGTGTTAAATAGAGAAGTAAAATAAATTCTTCAAAAAAAATTTCAACCCAACAAAAATGATTGGATTTTTAGACTTGATGATTCATTAAGGGGTTACCATACTAACTTTAAAACTCCTATTAGAATGTCACGCTATTGGATTGTGTTTGGAAAGAGTTATCACCTCCCAATTAAGATTGAGTTCCATGCCTAATGGGCCATTAAACAATGTAATTATGATCTTTCTGGTGTAGGTTATTAATGGAAGTTGTAGATTCAGGAGATGGAGGAAATGAGAAGAGATGCATATGAGAACTCTGGTATTTATAAAGAGTGAACTAAGGATTCCCACAACCATCTCAACCATTATCATTAATTCCACATTGGGTAGAATGTATTCCTCTACAATGAAAGGCTAAATTTTCATCCAGGTTAGATTCATTACCACTAGTTTGGACCATACACTATTACTAATGTATCTACATTGGTTGTTGTTCAGGTTCAAAATTAATAAACCATGTAAACCTTCATTGTCAATGGTCAGCGGCTAAAGCACTTCCACGAAGCCCTTACGAAGTTGCTGATGGAGTAACCCCATGTTCAAGAAGCAGGATACCGATGACATCCACCATGTTTTGTCCTTTATTCCCACATTTGATTTTATTATAGCGAGGACACTAAACACAATAGGTGGGGGGGATAAGTTCATTCCTGGGTTAGTTAGGTATTTTTGTCATTTTTTCCAATTGAATAGTATTGTCACTTTCCTCTTATTTTATACCTCTATTTTGTGCCAAAATGATAAATTTATCATGGAAAAAGATGTATACTTTAAAATAATTCCAAATCATTTTTCATTCTTGAGTAGGTTGTGTGGAAAATTCCCTTGTTTTTGGAAGAATGTTTTTCAAAATAATTTTAATACGGAATCACTTTCTAGAATTTATATTTTCAAATAATTCTTAGGTGTTTAATGGATTTTTGAAACTCATGCCTCGTTAACACTAACAAATATTTTAATACTTTACCCAAGAGTCATTCTAATCCCTTTATTTTATATTCTTCCTTTTAATAACTTCCTTGAGAGTCTCGTGTTATGTAGAGAAACTAGAAATATCATTGATTCAATTGGAACCCATAATATTCAAGGTTGATACATTCAAGATAGAGGCCATCATTCATTGAAAATACTTTTGTACAATTGTCTTTAATTTTTGACCACCTTGACATTTTTTCCTTCTTAAGCCTTAGAGACCATGAAATTCATATTAGGTTGCACATTTAAAGATTATTTATCCCTACCTACCAATATCTTCGGTATATTCTTATTTTAATTTCAAAAATTGTGGGGGAGAGGTTGTTTACATTAGAATTATCAGGAATAAATCATTAATATGGGTTGATAGAAAGGGTGACTACATTTACCTTGGGCAGTGGGTTTTGAAGCCAAATTATATCACTATATTAAAAAACATTTCCTCTTTATCTCCAATAAATATTATAAAAAAATAAAATAGTTATTTACATTAAAAAATAGAACAAAAATAAAAAAACTAATGGAGAAAATATGAATATTATTCATTATTATCCATTGATGAGCTGTGACCCACACAAATGGACAGTGAGGATAGTGAGTTGGAAGTGATACACTTCATGAGGGGATGAGTGTGTACTTTTATTATGAACACTTTCTGAATTTTGAAATGTTTTTTACTTAAGATATTAAAGAATCCTCTTCTATCTAGGATTTTTAATACATTAAATCCAAGAAACTCTTGATCCATTGAACAACCTGATGAAGTCCTCTTGAGTAGAACACTAGTTTTCCAGTATAGAAGATAGAATCATAGAAAGCATATGGTAAGACCAGATGAACTCTGGGAAAAGACAATAACTCCACCTTCATATATTCCTTGAGTGAAGAGGAAAATTTATAAGTGAGGTAGGATATGACATGCTTCATGGGTGAACAAATTATGTTGAACAAATTCAAATCTGAGAGAAGAAAAATGATGGGAAAATTTATTTTGTAAATAAGACATGATGAATTTCATTTCAATATAATCTTGGAACTTTTCATTCCTTTTATTTAGGAAAGATACTTGGTTAGGATATAATAATTTTCCCATGAGTGAAAATTCGTTGGTGTGGGGGTGTGATCGCACGGTGATTCGCTATTTCATTTTCAACCGTACACTATTGTGTTAAACTAGTTTTGCATTGAAAATAATAAAAATAATAAAAAATTTAACATCCATTTTGATTCCATTATTTTGTGTTTATCACTATTAAAAAGTTCAATGTTACTTTTTTTTGAGAATTGTAGTAATGGTGGAGTAGATTTGGAGGTCCCATGATGAAGTCCAAGAAAAATGGGCCATGCTGTAGAGGATCCAAGCACATTAGTTTACAAAACCACATTCTTCTACTTAACCATGCATCCAAATGGGCTGAAATTTTTTGTTATATTTAAAAATTAATTTTTATAAATTTAATATGAAATAACCTAAGAAAAATTTGGCCATCTGATGTCCCAACTGACCTGATCTGTCCAGCACACTGAATTTACACGATGTCCAAATTGGTGTGCTGTGATCTATCCATTTCCTAGGATCTATTTTTCCAAATGGTTCTGAACTCTCTGTGGTGATATTAAAGAGGTAGGAAAACGTTTTTCTAGTTGTA